>LR738710.1:542257881-542318882 GCA_902687465.1 Secale cereale | reverse complement strand
CCACGACCTCGACCTTGCTTGACCGCGCGCGCACCCCCCCCACCCGCATAGCCGTCGCCGCTCCGCGCCCTGCCCCCTGCGCTCGCCGCGCTGCTCACCGGCCGCGCCAGCGCCTGTCCACGCTCGCCGCCTGCCTTGGGCCGACGGCCCCACTTCGCCGCTGGCCTCGCAGGTCACCGCCGCTGCAGCCCGCGGCTGCGTGCTCCCCTACGGCCATTGTGCGCAGCCGACCCGCCACGGCCATGTTCCCCTCACCGGCGCCTGGGCGCACCGGCTCCGCCCACCGTGGCCGGGGCTTGCCCTGCCGGCCCCGCACAGCCCCTGGCCTGCCTGCCTGCCGGCGCCATGGCCGCCGGCGCCCAGTGCCCTCCCCGGACGGCGATCTGGACGAACGCCCAGTCGAGCGCCGCAGCGCCCAACCCGCCCCGCTAGCACGCCCGCCCCGTTAGGCCCCTGTGCCTATGATAAGGGGGTCCCGCGCCCAGAATGTAAAAAAAGGAAAGAAAGAAAAATATATATAATAAAGATATTATTAATTAAAATAGATAAATAATAAAATGTATAATAAAATATAATTACTTAATTAATTAGAGAATTAATTAAACTAATTAATCCTGATTAGATTAAACTAATTACTAATTAACCTAATTAATCTGGTTAGTTAACCTTAGTCAATGACAAACGGGACCCACCCGTCAGCTTGACTAGTCAACGGTCAAAACTGGCCGCTGATGTCATGCTGATGACATGATGACGTCATAAATACAATTTCAAATTAAAAGAAACTATTAATTCCAAAAAATGTTTTAAAACTTTGAAAATTAATATAAAATAATCCGTAACTCGGATGAAAAACATTATATATGAAAGTTGCGCAGAACGACGAGACGAATCCGAATACGCAGTCTGTTCGTTCACCACACGTCTAGAGCATAGCGAACCTGCAACTTTTCCCCCTCCGTTCCGTCTAACCGAAAATGCCTAACACCGGGAATACCTTCCCAGATGTTATTCATCTTCGCCTGTATCACCGAGCACTGCGTTAGGTCACACGTAGCACCGCGTTTTGCCATGTTATGCTTTGTGGTGCGATGTTTGCTTTATATTTATTGTTTCTCCCCCTCTTCTCTCCGATAGACCCGGGGCTGAGACTGCTGACGGTGCCACTGTGATCGACTGCGTCGACGACGACCCCTCCGTCTTGCCAGAGCAACCAGGCAAGCCCCCCCCCCCTTGATCACCAGATATCGCCCATTCTCTTCTCTCTTATTCTTGCATTAGGTTTGCTACTGTTGTTGATTCGATAGCTCCTATTCTGTTGCATAGCCTGTCATTGTTGCTACAACTGTTGACACCTTTACCTGCTATCCTAATGCTTAGTATAGGATGCTAGTATTCCATCAGTGGCCCTCCATTCTTGTCCGTCTACCATGCTATACTATCGGGCCGTGATCACTCGGGTTGTGAACACGGGTATATACTATACATATACTTTACTTACTCATGTTGATGATTCAGAGATGGGGGCTGAAGGGGTAGGTGGTTCCACACAGGTAGTGGTGGGCCTGGGTTCCCAGCAGCCCCCTGATGGTTACTTTGTGGCGGAGCGATAGGGCGGGTTGCGACCACCTAGGAGACAGGTGGGCCTGGCCCTAGTCGTTGTCCGTGGTTATCTCATAATAACACGTTTAACGTGATCTTGGTATTTGATCTGAGTCTGTCCATTGGCCTATACGCACTAACCAGCTACGTGGGAATAGTTATGGGTACTCGACGTCGTGGTATCAGCCAAGCCTTCTTGACGTCAGCGACTTAGCGGCACGCGCCGGATTGGTCAGGAATGCCTACTCTGGTATTAGGAAAGGCTAGGTCTGCTTACCGGCCGCCCTCGCAATGTGCAGGTGTGCATTGGGCGATGGGCCCAGACCCCCGTGCGCTTAGGGTTTAGACCGACGTGCTGACCTCTTTGTTGTGCTTAGGTAGGGCTGCGACATGTTGATCTTCCGAGGCCGGGCATGACCCTGGAAAGTGTGTCTGGCCAAATGGGATCGAGCGTGCTGGGTTATGTGGTGCACCCCTGCAGGGAAGTTAATCTATTCGTACAGCCGCGTCCCTCGGTAAAAGGACGACCCAGAGTTGTACTCTGACCTCATGACAACTAGAACTGGATACTTAATAAAACACACCCTTACAAGTGCCAGATATAACTCGGTGGTTGCTCTCTCACAGGGTGATGTGCGGGAGGATTGCTGGGTAAGATTATGCTATACGTTGTTACTTGGTGAACTTACCATCTATTCTATTCTACTGCTGCAAGACGGAGGCTGCCAGAATAGAGGATACTGTTACTTCCAGCTACTCTCTTCTTCTGCTGCAAGATGGACGTTGCTAGAAGCGTAGTCTTCGATTGGATTAGCTATCCCCCTCTTATTCTGGCATTCTGCAGTTTAGCCCACAGATATTACCCCATTACACATATATCATTGCATATGTAGTGTAGATCCTTGCTTGAGAGTACTTTGGATGAGTACTCACGGTTGCTTTGCTTCCCCTTTTCCCCTTTTGTTCCTTCTTCTCGGATGACGCAACCAGATGGTGGAGTCCAGGACCCAGAAGATCCCGAAGATGTTTCTACGTGGAGTTCGGCTTCGAGGAGTAGTTAGGAGGTCCCAGGCAGGAGGCCTGGCCTTTTCGATCGTTGCTACTTTTGTGCTAGCCATCTTAAGGCAAACTTGTTTAACTTATGTCTGTACTCAGATATTTTGCTTCCACTGACTCTTGTGTATTCCAGCTTATGTATTCGAGGCCTCGAGGCCCCTGGCTTGTAATATAAAGCTTGTATTATTTTAATTTGTGTCTAGAGTTGTGTTGTGATATCTTCTAGTGAGTCCCTGATCTTGGTCGTACACATTTGCGTGCATGATTAGTGTACGGTCAAATTGGGGGCGTCACAGTCTTGTTCTTGAGTGGTGTGTTTACCATGTTGTGTGCTTCTTCTCGTTAGTGCTTGTTCCGTTGCGATCGTGAGGATTCGTTCGACTACACGTGGTTCGTCTTTGAGGCTTCTTCTTCATCTTCTTCATGGATCCGTTCTTCTTCCTTGCGGGATCTCAGGCAAGATGACCATCACCTTGGATACCTTTACTATCTTTGCCATGCTAGATGTCTCGATGCTATCGTTATATGTCGTGCTACCCATCATTTATGTTAGCCTCTCCTTGTTCCCATGAAACCTCTAACATTTGACACCTCCCCAGCAAACCGTTGTTTGGCTACGTTACCCGCTTGCTCAGCCCCTCTTATAGCGTTGTTAGTTGCAGGTGAAGATGAAGATTGCTCCATGTTGGAGCCTGATGTTTTTGGGAATATCACAATATATCTTATATCTATTAACACACCTATATACTTGGCAATGGGTGGAAGGCTTGGCCTTTTGCTTGGTGTTTTGTTCCACTCATGCCACCTTAGGAGCCGATAAACCGGCGTTATGTTCCTTGATTTTGCGTTCCTTTCACGGTTGGGTATATGGGGACCCCTTGACAGTTCGTCTTTGAATAAAACTCCTCCAACAAGGCCCAACATTGGTTTTAATTTGCCTCATAATAACAAATTAATTAAATTTGCATAGGGGGTCGCACCCTCGAGGATTATTCTACATAGCAGGGGGCAGTGCTGATGGTGTTGGTCCCAAAATAGAGCCACTTATGGTGCCACCCAGTTATCTGGGGTCTTCGGTTGCTGTACGTAGTGCTCATCCGGACGTGACCTGAGATAAGATGTGCGCGGCTACCATCAGGGTGTCGGCACGCCGGGAGGTCTTGCTAGACTTGTTTTACCATTGTCGAAATGTCTTGTGCACCGGGAATTCGGAGTTTGATCGAGCCTTCCCTGAGATAAGGGGTAATATTATTATTATCTCTGCTGATCGTGGGAGCTTGTGATGGGCTAAGTTGGGACACCCCTGCAGGGTTATGATCTTTCGAAAGCCGTGCCCGCGGTTATGTCGCAGATTGGAATTTGTTAATGTTTGGTTGTAGAAAACTTGACAGAGGATCCAAAATAAAACACACAACTGCGTGAGTAACCGTGACTGTCTCTTTTCACTTTGAGAAGAGAACACAGTGGGGTTATATTTGACTCAGGGTAGTTCAGGATCTTTAGCGATCACTACTAGTTTGCGACCACTTGCGTAGATGCTCATCTTATTCTTGTACTCGTAAGTTAGCCACCATATAATGCTTAGTCGCTGCTGCAACCTCACCACTATCCTTTCCATACCCTTTAAGCTTTGCTAGTCTTGTTACCCATGGTTATGGGATTGTTGAGTCCTCGTGGCTCAGAGATACTACAACAACAGTTGCAGGTGCAGGTTTCCGATGACTTGACGTGAGAGCGATGTGATATTTTGTTGGAGTTCTTTCTTCTTCTTCTTCTTCTTCTTCTTCTTCTTCTTCTTCTTCTTCTTCTTCAGTCTTGGGCTAGGTTCCAGGTCGGCAGCCTAGGATAGCAGATGGATGTCGTTGTGCTTTTCATGTTTGCATCCATAGTCAGATGCCTTGTATCGATGATGTTGTATCTATGTGACTTGTATGAATTGTTGTATCCCCCATGTATGTATGTAATGGTACGATGTAATGATATCCATCTTGCTAAGCGCCCGAAATGCGGTTGTGCCCCAGTCACGTAAGTGTCACGTGATCGAGATAGAATCGCATCTTGGGCCTGACAATAATCTTCCCATTTTCTGAAATTTCAATGTTAAATGATTGGGGAATATATCACACTATCCATTAGTTCAGTCAAGCTCACCACAAGTCCACACATTATTGCAAATTGAATAAGTCTTATTGGCGGGGAGAATAGGATGGGGTAGTGAGATGTGAGTGTGAGCATTGTGTCAGGCAGTGATTGAGTGAATTGCTTATCTTCTAATATAAGAAGAAAAGGAGTCGCTATTTGTTTTTTTAGCGAAAAGCGGTTGTTTGATATGGGAGAGGTCACATACTTTTTTTATAGTTACTCAACAATTGCCTGTGCATTGGAACAGGGGCACACATATTCTATATGGCGTATGCACTCATGGATGTAACCGCGGTAATGGGAGTTGAAAGAACACTTTGTGAAATCAAAGTGAAATGAAAAAAATCCAGTCTGCAGTACAAATGAGTGATAAATCAATAAAAAAAGTATGTAGTAGCATGAGAGAAAATTAGTAGGGCATCTAAGCATAGCATGCATCTGCATGTCACATACCAAAAGTAGGCATGGTTAGCAGGTACATGCGTTGGGAGAATCCACCAGATCTTCAGCTTATAGAAAGAAAGCTATCACCATCATCTACCCAGCTATCGTCCTAGAACCAACAGTCTGCCATGAATACTATCTACAACCACCTCCAGGATGTGGTGAACCAACAATATCTACAACCTCCTCTACCCAACACGGGTCAAGACATGGTGTACGCCATGGCCTCAACTAAGACGGCATGGCGGTGTCGAGCTGCTGACCTGATCCAGACCGTGAGCTCCTGGGATGGGGCGTATCTATGACTGCGAGGGCACACTATCGCTTCTAAGGATTTCTCTAGCTTGGTGAGTAGAGCACACTAATCTGAATCTCTTGACTTGTTCTAAATATCTACTCCACGTTGCAAAATTCTCCGCTCCACTATTCAGTTTTAGACCTGTAGACATCAAGGGGTGTTACAATGCATTAGGTTCATACATTCATCGGCAACTCTGATTGGAAAACACATGATCTGCATTAATTATTCACAGAAAATAAGCTATTTTTTTTCTAAAATGTCCTCATGTTAAGAAGTGTTTCACACTTGCACTTATGGATTGATTGGAAAAGCCTTGATATGCTTGGTTGTTAATTCTTCAGAGTACAATCGTCAGTAGTTTATTTCCAACAAATGTGGAAATATTAATCATCTGCCATCGATACTCCACCAGGACACTCTCTCTCTTCTTCCCATGTTGGTGTGTTATCCCTGCAGATGGATCGAGAAGGATGCACCACATTATTAGCAAATTATTTTTAAGACTACAATGCGTGTTTCCAAACGCCTTTTTATATTAGCTCATTCTCACCAGAATGGTTCATAATAGTAGTTGCACATCATGTCATCAACAACTTGAACCTCGAAAAGTATTTTGGAACGGGGGAAGTAATCGGAACCTTTTATATATTCCTGTTATTTATGTAGCATCAGTGCATGATTGCTTAATACATCCATAGCAACATTGATTATATGTTTGCGTCCATATATACTTTAAGGGTGTTAAGGTCATTATTATAGGGGTATTTAGATTGATCATGTTTCTATCTGGTCTTACTTCTTGTAAGGATTTCCCAAAATTGTCGATGAGTATTTAGATGATGAATTTTCTATCTGGTATCACTTCTTGTGAGGATATCCCAAAAATACCAGATCTAATATTATCTTACCATGGCCTTTGGTAGTTCATGTGCACGTATTTTAGTGCATGACCCAATCTCATATTTTCTTCAAATTTATAGTGAAATGATGTTTCAAGTCCAGGTTGTTCCATATTGAGCTACTTGCGAAAAATATGCATAATGATTGTCTGTGTTTTTGACGAGCTGGAGCAGATGCACGATTGTAGATGTACGGAATAAATCATGATGCATGACTGCTTGGGGTTGTTTTTAGGGCGCATAGTGTTAGTGTGGGGACCTTTTTCGTATGTTCTATACTAAGAATTTTTATCTTGTGTTCTATACTAAGTTGCTTTTATAACTTGTGTGCTTATTTCACTAATGCATGCATGAGTATCAAACAGTGATGGTGTGTTCTGTATATGATTTTTCTTCAAATTTTATAGTTTTTGAAGATTCAACATGTTCCACCCGATGCACCAGGCTAGCTAGACACCCACCATTTTTGAATGTGTCAAGACTTTTGGATCAAGCAACTTCATATGTGTATCAGTTCTAAAATGTTATGTTTGTATTTTGGTACTACAAAAATTAACATACAACTTTAGCAAGTACACACTTATATCTTGATTAAAAAATAGACGGGTACCTAGTTCATATATTTACGTAAATTCCTTATATTGGGTTTATGTACATGTGCCATCATGGTCTATAAGCATTTGTACTAATATATTATGTTTCATGTGAGAAGGTTGTGGATGTGCATGTTTGATGGAATTTGAGCATTGAGGAATGTATTGGCATCCCTTTATAACTACACTTGCATCACATAGTGAAATATGGGAGAACATACATCATTCACAAGCAACGGAGTGGATTAAGAAAGTTAATATGAATAAGTAGAATTTATTGATTGATGTGTACATTTGGATAACACATGTAGCATGGCAATGTCATACTCCAACTTGAATGAAGTTTGTGATAACATCAATCCCAGTATATAGTGCCTTGGAAATCAATTGATGATCCCAATATTATGTATGGTGGATACAGTGGGTAGAGGAAGGTTGACAATGTTGCACAATGTGGCAATGAATCAGGAGACGACAGATCTACCTTACTGGCTAGGGGGCGTCATGTGCGGCGCACGTCGCCTCCCCCTTGATGGGGGTGGCGGATCGACATAGACACGGGGGAGGGGATCAGGGTGGTTGGTGGGGGACTCCTCCTTGGTGAACCATTGGGAACTACGGTGTGAAAGAGAGGGCGCCCTGGCAAAGATGAGGTGGCATCATCCAGTTTTAAAGGGAGGGCTTCGGTGAGAAATGTCCCTATATGGAGAGAAACCGAGTGGAAAAGGGAGGATCCGACAGGAAAAGGGAAGGTTGCATCGTGGGGTAAGGTTTTTGTGTTGAGCCCGTGTGTTGGAGATCACATGAAAAATAGTTCGGACAATCACATTTCCCGCCAACACATGGTCTACATTTGAGGGAGCTTGGACAATGTAGATGGTTGAATTTTGAAGAGCCTACTCGACGCCCGTTAGATGACCGAACACACGCAGACTTATGAGGAAGAAATGAGCTTCGATCTTGAAGAGGGCCTTACTAATTTGTTTGACTCATTTACATGCACTATAGCCCGTAGCAATGCACGGGCATTCTACTAGTAGGATTGGTTTAGGACTAACCTAGTGCTAATTTAGTTCGATGAAACAATGTCACGTGGCCCTATTTTTAATCTAGACACTAGTTAATTTTTGTTACAATGACATGTGGGCCACACTGACTCTGTTGACTAGTCCAAAGTTGACTAGGTTGACTGGGTTGACTGCACTTTAGAATTTAATATTCGAATTTAAAATGATTCTAGACAATTTCAGAAAATTGATAAAACTTTGGAAATTCATATAAAATAATCCGTAACTCGGGTGAAAATAATTTATGTATGAAAAATGATGAGAAAAACAAGACGAACCCGGATATGACATCCACATACTCATCATGTGCCCCCATCGCAGCAAACATGGAACCTTTCCCTCCGTTTCACCTGTCCGATAACCGCTGAAAGCCGGGAAAATGTTCCCGGATATTTTCCAGCTCCGTCTGTAACGTGTAGCACTACGTTAGGTCACCCTTAGCAAAGTGTATCGCCATGTATTGCTTTGTGATGCAATTGATTGCTCTGTTATTTATTGTTCACCTCCGTTACTTTCTTTCCGGTAGACCCCGAGAGCGCGGTTGGTCCGGTGATCCACTACTTCATCGTCGAGTGTCTATATCTGTCTGCAGAGCTTCCAGGTAAGCCAGCCCCCTTTGATCATTCCGATATCGCCCATTTTCTTCTCTCTTATGCTTGTAGAACTGCTACTGTATTTGTATGATCTTATTCTGATGCATAGCCTGTTGTTGTTACTTGCTTTCATACCTTACCTGCTTATTTTAACTACTTAGTATAGGTTGGTTGAGACCCACCAGTGACCCCCACATTGTCCATGTTACCCCGCTGGATTATCAGAAGACCCGATCAACGGGATCGAAGACCAGGCCCCAACACCGCACATCACCCCCTTAGTCGTATGACTCTGCAGAGTTGCCATCGAGTGCCGAGGGTGATACCTCGTCAGCACTTCTGATGTTAACCTTGGAGTTTAGTTATTCGGTCGTGGTCATCGAGGGTGATTCCTCCTTCACCATTCCCGATAACTAGTCTGTCGTGCAACCCCTCATGTGTGGACCATCAAGGGTGATTCCTCTGAGTCCACCTTGATGGCTACATCGAGTGGGAATCCATTGAGGTTGATTCCTCAGGTTCCCCTTGCTGTTTTAGACACACAATTACTATGGTTACTATGACCTTACACTGAACCATGTTACTAAAGACGGGTCGGCCCTCAGGGGTACCCGCGCGAGCTTAATTGTGAGTGATGTGTAGTCGGGTTGACCTGGAAGGTGCCCGCAAGATAAATACAAGGCGTGGCCAGGCATTCTTAGCCCTTGCCGCAAGTCCTCGAGACGGGGTGATGGGGTCAGATGATCGTGAGTCTCTGCTCGTTACCGCGTGTTCCCAAGACACTAAACGATTTGGATATTTGATCCGAGGGGCCTCTGGCCTGATAGCGATAACCATCATGTGGGCATAGTATGGGTGTTCTGCGTCGTATGCATCAGCCGAAGCTTAATTGACGTCATGCGACTGAGCGGCGTGCGCCGGGTTGGACAGGTAAGCTCCTGCCTTTTTAAGGAGGCAGCTAGGTCTGCTCACCGGCCGCGTACGCAACGTGTAGGAGTACCCGGGGCTATGTCCCATGACCCCTGGGGGCATAGGTTTAGTCCGCCGTGCTGACCTCTCTATTAAGCCTAGGTCAGGTTGTAGCGTATTGTTTGGCCGAGGCCGGGCATGACCTAGTGGTGTGTCCGGACGGAGTTAAGCAAGCGTGGTGGTTAAGTTGGTGCACCCCTGCAGGGAACAAAACATCTATCAATAGCCTGTCCTATGGTAATGGGCACTTGGAGTTGTATCCCGATCGATACAACTAGAACTGGATGCTGAGGCATAATTTGGATATGTGGCTCCGCGAGTCGAGAAAGGATCCCAGAGCGTTGATACAACAAAATAAATATGACTTATGTTATACTACTCTACTTCCCCCATGTTGCTGCGAGATGGTGGTTTCCAGAAGATGCTAGTCTTTGATAGGACTAGTTTCTCCCCCTCTTATGTTGGCATTCTACACTTTAGTCCACTGATGCTACCCATTTTCATTGATACCGATGCATATGTAGTGTAGATCCTTGCTTGCGAGTACTTTGGATGAGTACTCACGGTTGCTTTGCTACCCCTTTCCCCCCCTTCTTTCTTCTTTCTGGTTGTTGCAACTAGATGGTGGAGTCCAGGAGCCAGATGCCACCTTTGACGACTACTACGACCCTGACAAAGCCTACTACTTCATGGAGACAGCTGACGACCAGGAGCAGTTAGGAGGTCCCACGCACGAGGCCTTGCCTTTTCGTTCGTTGATGTTTTGTGCTAGCCTTCTTAAGGCAGACTTGTTTAACTTATGTATGTACTCAGATATTGTTGCTTCCACAGACTCTGTTGTATTCGAGCTTATGTATTCGAGCCCTCGAGGCCCCTGGCTTGTAATATAAAGCTTGTATTATTTTATTTGTGTCTAGAGTTGTGTTTTAATATCTTCCAGTGAGTCCCTGATCTTGGTCGTACACATTTGCGTGCATGATTAATGTACGGTCAAATCGGGGGTGTCACACCGGTCACCTTTAAGCAACAAGTACTCGTAACGGTGAAACTAGTCTCGCATAAGCGTACGCGTAATGTCGGTCCGGGCCGCTTCATCTCACAATACTGCCGAATCAAAGTATGACATCTGGTAAGAAGTATGACTATCATCGCCCACAACTCATTGTGTTCTACTCGTGCATATCATCTATGTAGAAAGCTGGCTCATGATGCCACTGTTGGGGAATGTAGTATTTCAAAAAAATCCTACGACCACGCAGATCTATCTAGGAGAAGCATAGCAACGAGTAGGAAGAGTGTGTCCATGTACCCTCGTAGAGCGAAAGCAGAAGCGTTTAGTAACGCGGTTGATGTAGTCGGACACCTTCGCGATCCAACCGATCAAGTACCGAACGCACGGCACCTCCGCGATCTGCACACAATTAGCTCGGTGACGTCCCACGAACTCTTGATCCAGTTGAGGCCGAGGGAGAGTTTCGTCAGCATGACGGCGTGGTGACGGTGTTGATGAAGTTGCCGATGCAGGGCTTCGCCTAAGCACTACGACAATATGACCGAGGTGTGTAACAGTGGAGGGGGGCACCGCACACGGCTAAAACAATTGTCAACTTGTGTATCCTAGGGTGCCCCTGCTCCCGTATATAAAGGAGCAAGGGAAGGCCGGCCGGCCCTCCTAGGGCGCGCCCCACAACCGGAGTCCTACTAGGAATAGGAATCCTATTCCTGGTAGGAGCCCACCAAGAGGGAGAGAGGGGAAGGAAGGAGAGGGAGAGGGAGAAGGAAAGGGGGCGCCCCACCCCCTTCCCTAGTCCAATTTGGAACCAAGGGAGAGGGGCGCACGGCCTGCCCTAGCCACCCCTCTCTCTCCACTAAGGCCCATGTGGCCCATTAGTTCCCTCGGGGGGTTCCGGTAACCCTCCGGCACTCTGGTTTTATCCTAAACTTCTCCGGAACACTTCCAGTGTCCGAATATAGTCGTCCAATATATCAATCTTTATGTCTCGAGCATTTCGAGACTCCTCGGCATGTCCGTGATCTCATCCGGGACTCCGAACAACCTTCGCTACATGAAAACGCATAAACTCATAATACTGATCGTCATCGAACGTTAAGCGTGCGGACCCTACGGGTTCGAGAATTATGTAGACATGACTGAGACTCATGTCCGATCAATAACCAATGGCGGAACCTGGATGCTCATATTGGTTCCTACATATTCTACGAAGATCTTTATCGGTCAAACCGCATAACAACATACATTGTTCCCTTTATCATCGGTATGTTACTTGCCCGAGATTCGATTGTCGGTATCATCATACCTAGTTCAATCTCGTTACCGGCAAGTCTCTTTACTCATTCCGTAATACATCATCTCGTGACTAACACATTAGTCATTTCCTTGCAAGGCTTATTATGATGTGTATTACCAAGAGGGCCTAGAGATACCTCTCCGATACTCGGAGTGAAAAATCCTAATCTTGATCTATGCTAACACCACAAAGACTTTCGGAAACACCTGTAGAGCATCTTTATAATCACCAAGTTACATTGTGACGTTTGATAGCACACAAGGTGTTCCTCCGTTATTCAGGAGTTGCATAATCTCATAGTCTGAGGAACATGTATAAGTCATGAAGAAAGCAATAGTAGTAAAACTAAACGATCATAGTGCTAAGCTAACGGATGGGTCTTGTCCATAATATCATTCTCCTAATGATGCACATGTCTATGGTTAGGAAACATAACCATCTTTGATTAACGAGCTAGTCTAGTAGAGGCATACTAGGGACACTCTGTTTTGTCAATGTATTCACACATGTATCAAGTTTCCGATTAATACAATTCTAGCATGAATAAAAGACATTTATCATGATATATAAGGAAATATAAATAACAACTTTATTATTGTATCTAGGGCATATTTCCTTCACCCATGCTCTGTCACGTGAACGATTCACGTGCTCCAGGAGAAAAAATTGCATAGTAGGTGCCATCGAAGTGAACGACTCACTTACACACTGCTTATCTCCATTTTCTTGCATGACACGTTCACCTTGATGGTAGATGTCCCGCGTGTTGGCAAAAGGATGAACAAAGCTCACGTCTAAAAAAAGAGTGGAATGACATAGATTCCTGACGACCGAGAAGGAGCAAGGAACCTCACGGTGGAGCGTGTTGGCAACTCTACTGCTAACTTGCTTGCACATCTTGCAATTGGCGCTGACACATTGCAGCACTCCTGCGAGGCCAAGAGGTTAATTTGGGAACAAGTACCTCCAGGTTAATTTGATAGACATGACTTATAAGTTGACAGAAGTCATATCATTTTATTGGAAACATCTCATAAAGTAACACGATAGACCTTCTTTGAAGCCAATTAACATGTGTTCAAAAAACAAAAGTTATTAAAATGTGACGCGATCGACCTTCGATGACCGCCTATTGCCGCTCAATGGCCAATGCCACGTCCCCCGTGAATGTGGAAGCTTCCCTCCCTCGTCTAGCTGCTTCTCGCGTTTCCCCTGGTTTTTTCCGCCTACCCACCTATAGAACTGCCTCGCGCGTGCCAATTCTTCTCCAAACACCTAGCGAGGCGGTTGAACCGAACAAGTCTAGACTTGTTTCCAGTGGATTCTTTGTTGTGGCACCTAAAGGGTGTGATAGCCGACTCTGAAAAAATAATTGACTACCACGTTGGCATACATGAGCATGGTGCCCACTTGTCAGCATGCTGGACGGAGGAAGTAACGCAAAACAAAATGGAGCGCGGAAGGGTGCGAATCGATTGGCTCACGTGTGATGACCAGTTGTCCACTCAGATTGTACATAAACAAATTCGTGCAAACATGGCCGGTTATGTTGTGAGTAGGTGAACTTGCGTTTGGCTCTTCGCCTCTTCCGGAAGTCGACCAATGATGATGGTACTACTATAGTATAAATTATTTTTTGCAGGTACTACATTATATATACTTCTGGCAATCTGACATCGAATTAAGTATTGCACGTCCACCGCCAGTATAAGCGCACTATAATAAAGCAAAAGCTTCTCCTCGTCCTACGAGCCACCATGCCTGCGCGTGACGAGAGAGAGGTCATGGTAAGCAAAGCTTCTCCTCGTTTATGAGTTGACGGGACATATCAAAGTAGTGTAGTCTCCAAAAAGGGCCAACCATGTCCATGGCTACCATCCCGTGCTCCGTCATTCAGTGTATGCACGATTGACGTTCCATTGAGAAAATAATGTTGCGTACGTGGCATCGAATATGATAACTTAATTTACAAATAACGCGCCATCGCGTCATGGTCGAACTTTGATTCTTTCACATGTGGCTCCCGAACAACTACCACACTCACCAAACTACCAGACTCGCATCTTCATCCAGAAATGAGCTCACAGTGTACCTGAATGAGTCTCTCATACTTTTTACTACTTACCTCCATTTTCTTCGATGACACGTGGACCTGGATGCTCTATGTTCCATGTGTCGGCAAAACAAAGAAGAACGCTTTCCGATGACCGAGAAGGAGCAAGGAACCTCGCGGTGGAGCATCTCGACTCTTAATATTTTATATTCGGCGATATAAAATCAACCCAATCTTCTCCACATCCTAGTAGGAGTACTAGACCGGAAGAGTCCAAAACACAACAGCCCAGTGTATTACATCATACATGCCCCACCTCACACTATCACCATATTTCTTGGCCTCCGTGCAACACCTAGCTCTAGTAATCCACCCGCCCGTATCGCTTCTCGCTCCTTGTCTCTCTCAAAGTGAGGCAGGCTGGCGATTTTGTCGTTTATTGAGGTCGGTTAACTCACTCAAACTCGCTCCAACATGTTAGCGACATGCCAAGAGCATTATAAAAAATATTGTCCTTCTATTTTTATGCCAAGAAGAGGAAGCGCTTGGACCGACGGACCAAACGAGACAGGCGTGCCGTGCCGTGAGTGGGTCCTGTTTCTCGTTTTGAACTTGTTTGGTGTAGTAGCGACACTTGGTTTTGCACCTTCACAGAATGATGCAATTCCCTGCTAAAAAGGCTCTTTGCTTTCTGCTAATCCTGTCAATCGTTCTTGTTCTGTGCATTAAATTGTTAAGTGCGATGATTAATATATAATTAACTAATGCATGTAAAATGTTCTTCTTTTTTTGAACACACATGTAAAACGTTCTTGTTTACTATACTCCTCACGCATGCATGCGTTGAGTACTACTCCCTTCATCCATACATGTCGTGTTTGCTAGTCTCAAGTCATTGAAAGCACACACGTGCCGCATCTATTATTGGTTGATTGCTTTATTCATGTCTAAAAACAATAAACGAGGTGAGAGTTAATGCATCGCGCCTAAGTATTTTGGGACTATTTGGTTTTCATAAGGTGACTTATACACCTAGACAGAGCGAGTAATATATTTCTTGGAGTCCTTGCGCGTCGGCCGCCCGATCTCTTCTCCCTCCATGTCTCCTTTTCCTTGGCCGACTGTCGGCGGACAATTGGAACGCGAGTCCCCTTTGGTGAGCGGCATGCCAGACCAACGGTGGCGGGTGCGATGCGAACGCGACACGCGTGCTTTAAGTGTGCCGCCTTTTCCTTTTGAACTTGCGAAGTGTAACATTTTCTACTCTATTCTTTCCCTTATTCGTGCAATCCATCGATACAAATCTAGAACAAAATGACGAGGGCGGGGCTTCCCCACGCGTTAGGCGGGCTTGTTTGGCCTAGTGGGTCTGAGTGATATGACGTGCTACAGTGCCGTGCAATCTTCGTGTGTGGTAGCAGTATTGCTGGTACAGTAGTATTCTTGAAGACGTGGATTGAACGAAGTCATGATGGTTCCTTCGTCCGAGCAACTTACAGTGAGAAATGTTGAGCCTATGATTTGACGGCTCATTTGTCATTATTACTACGGTGCTACGACCAGGGTGAGTCTCCCCTGCCGTTCCGTGTGATGCACTCTAATTTTGGTGCATGGCAAGTGGACTAGGATGGTCAACGTCCCACATGTCGGCGAATGAAAGTATTATTTTAGATATTGAGAACGAGCAAGGAAGCTGGGCGGGATACTATTACTCTCTTTTGTAGTACTATTCATATTTTATTTTCGATGAAGCTAGTGTCTCCACTCTTACGATGGAGGAGTGTGAAACACGGTAACCCAATGAACTTGGCATGTGCACTACTCCCTCCGTCTGTGAAATTCTGTACATATCACATTGACCAAGAGGAACCTCCATGGAATAATAAACGCCCGAAACCGCCATCGCCACGTACTGCTTCAGAATATCACCGTGCATTGCACATAACATAGTGGTACCAGTAGTAAAAGACAAATTCCCACATGCCATGCAGGTCCATACTATTTGTGCTTGGCTACTTCAATTCATGTGCTACATATTACTCTATGATAAGAAGGAAAGAACTACTCCTAGTCCTAAAGTGCAAGAGCAAGTACAATAGAGCTGAGACAGCTGGCTATAAGAAATAAACTAGTACTCCCTCAAGTACAATAGAGTTGTGATTGGTGCATGCAAACCACTCATCAAGGAGCCGATGGTTAGTGCATGCAAATGCTTTAACTACATGGGTTGGTATGGCTACTATGGTGCATGCAGTGCGGGAGTGGAACGAGACTAATTTAAATGTACTCCCCTCGTCTAGGTGAATAAGTCATCTTGTACACCGCGACCAAGGTGGAGAGGAAAACGAGAGAACTCAATGTTTATTCGCTAATTAATACCATTGCATGCAACAATAATGCACCATGCCTATGTGTTTTGGGACAGTTCGATTTTCATAAAGTGACTTATACACTTAGGCAGATGGAGTATACGTGACTAAAATTCTTGGAAAATCTAAATTCCTTTAGGTGCCCTATGTACCTGGACGGAGGAAGTATTTACCAGTGCACTAATTGCAACGTAGGTATGTGTTTCCAAAAAAGGACCAAGAGGTTTTACATGTATTGGTAAGTTTTATCTTAATTCTTGCAAGCAAAGATTTAATGCACCCTGTAATCAGAACATGTGATGGGAATTAACAAAAATGTGACTTATAAAACGGAAAAATTAAAGTTTGGTCAAAGTTAGCCTCGAAACACGGCCCTATATACATGGAAGAAGGAGGGAGTACACTTGATGTTGTGCGGCTACCGTCCAATATTTGCTTGTACTTTATGGTTGCTTCCTCCGAGCAAGTTACTATTGGAATATTGGAGTACGAGCACATTTAACAAAGAGTGAAATGATGGTTGCTTCGCCCGAGCAACTTTTACTAGTATACTGCAGGAAAGGTGGGGCTCTGTGATTTGACTGCTCATTAGGCATTACTGCGGCATAACGAGCGGGCTGAATCTCCCCAGCGGTCACGTGGACCCGTATTCTAGATGTCCCACATGTGGGCAAAATGACGTTTGAAAGATTTGTGATATTCCTATCAAGCTTCCGGGATATGTTTATATGTACACATAATTTTCTAGCATAATGAAATTTTATTATAATGCTATGAAGCTTTCAACTTGGTTACATGTGTCCTTTTGCCTACAAAGTTGTCTCGTTACAACGTTCCATCAAATACAAAGGAAACTAACATGCATGATAATGCATCTCAATGATTCGCAGATCAGCGTCGATATTTACATCATAGCTGAATACAAAGTTGTGAGAATGTGTACCAATAAAGAAAAATAAAAGAACTGAAGGATGATGTCCGTAGGCATGGTTCCATTTCCTAGAGTCATTGGTTGGCAGCTAGTTTCACGCAACTCTATTAAACTGAACAAGAAATGTTAGCGAAGAAAGGATTCTATGGAGGACATGGACCATCCGATCATTTTATGCGGTTCCACTAAAACCGAGCTAGCTGAGCATGCCTGTTTGCAAAGATATTGAACGGGTGTTATTAAATTAATAATGGCACCATTAGTTGTTGATGAAACATACACACACAAGTAGAAGCCGGTCACCTTTGCAATCACTCATAGAACTAACCACTTCTTGGAGAAGATTAGGCTCGGAGTTGAATGAGGATAGCAAAACCGATCTCGCTTTGTGTAGTCGCACTGAAATGTAGAGACATTGCCCGTGTGACATTTTAGTGGAATTGCACAAGACACTCTTAAAGAAAAAATTGATTTGTGCAATTCACCGAAAGGTCACAATTGCAATAAGGTAGAATGGATAACCCCGTTTGCAAAAAAAGAAGTTGAAAGGAAACAATTACTGTCCAATGACAGTTGATGACACATACGACGACGAAAAAGAAGCATGTTTCTTGGCCTAAGGCAAGATAGCATCATGATTCTTTATCTAAAACGGTGTGAGGAGGGAGATTGCAACATGAAAAGTACGCCAGCCGAGCTATGTTTTAGGAAAAGAACTAGGGAAGATCCACAGTCAGCGACATGGGAATTTGGGCAGTGGAGTAAGGCCGATTTCAGAGGAAGCTGTACTTGAGGGTTGTCGGGGTGTAACGCGGAGGGCGCCGCCGGGCGGGATATGATGCAGCATCGAGCAAGGGGCGAAGGCCCTACCGCGCCAGAGCTTCATCCGAGAGACCGGTGTGTACCGTAGATTGGGACGCGCCGACAGTGGGTTTCCTGCCTTGGCGCTAGCGACCAGAGCAACGTTGCACATCCTCCCTTTCCGCCGGCGGACGGGATCCGGCCGGATTAGTGACCAGTGGTGAGAGAGAGTGTGTCCACCGCCATTTTGTGTGAGAGAGTGTGAACTGTGAAGAGAACGACCCCAACAGGCAAAGCATCCGATCCTGCCTATATTATATATAATGCAGCCGTTTTGTAAGTAAAACACGTCACACTTTCTTTCGTTCACGGGTGTCAAACGACCCTCCATCAAGTGGACAAGCACATCAAGCATCAAATTTTCAGAACGTGGGCTGCCTTTTTCGTACATAAATGAGCTCCACGGTGTACCCACGGGGGTGTGGTCAGGCCAGAGACGGGAGTACGTGCATCGCTGCGTGGACCTCTTCTCTTCCTGCACGTACCCCACCTATGTGGGGATTTTTGAGAAAGATGGTGTGTGCGTTCGTGAGTGTGTTTTATGCGGGTGATTTCGTGAGTGTACTTTTGTGCGGGAGACACAGATAAGGAATATGTGTCGATGATATCTCAAACCAAAAAATGGAATATACGCAATGTGTGTGAAACTAAGTCCTAGTTAGATATATCATACACATGATGTGATCCATGAGAATAGAGGGGAGGGATCATCGGCATGTGGTGTCGATAGAAACGAAGAGAGGGATGGAGTGTATGGGTGCGAGATCGATAAAGGGAGGCTGTGAAATTGTGTGTGCGCACGTCAAAGATATAGGACAACCGACTTACTGGAACGTGAGAGGGGAAAGGGCATTTTGTGTGTGCTAGGGGGAACTGACTATAGCGTTCGATCTATAAGTGTGTGTCGTCGGGGAGGGTGGGGCTAACTAGAGAGGTAGATCGACGGGTACATGTGTGGTGAAGAAGAGACCTAGCGACGTATCGAGGGAGATCGATGGGCATCCATACATGTGTTGGAGAGGAATATGATTGGGAGAGAGACCGAGCTAGGGTGTTGGAGGGGGTTGGTGGAGTTGTGTGACGCCCCCGATTTGACCGTACACTAATCATGCACGCAAATATATACAACCAAGATCAAGGACTCACTGATTGATATCACAACACAACTCTAGGCACAAATTAAAATAATACAAGCTTTATATTACATGCCAGTGGCCTCGAGGGCTCGAATACATAAGCTCGATTACACAAGAGTCAGCGGAAGCAAAAATATCTGAATACATACATAAGTTAAACAAGTTTTCCTTAAGAAGGCTAGCACAATATAGCAACGATCGAAAAGGCAAGGCCTCCTGCCTGGGACCTCCTAACTACTCCTCGAAGCCGAACTCCACGTAAAAACATCCTCGGGATCCTCTGTCTCCTGAACTCCACCATCTGGTTGCGTCATCCGAGAAGAAGGAAAAAAAGGGGGAAAAGGGGGAGCAAAGCAACCGTGAGTACTCATCCAAAGTACTCGCAAGCAAGGATCTACACTACATATGCAATGGTATCTGTAGAAAGGGGGTAATATCTATGGACTGAACTGCAGAATGCTAGAATAAGAGGGGGATAGCTAATCCTACCGAAGACTATGCTTCTGGCAGCCTCAATCTTGCAGCAGTAGAATAGTGTAGCTGGAAAGTAACAAGTATCATTGCTTCTCGTAGCCTCCGTCTTGAAGCAGTAGAATTAGAATAGATGGTAAGTTCACCAAGTAACATCATATAGCATAATCCTACCCGGCGATCCTCCCCTCGTCGCCCTGTGGGAAAGCGATCAATGGGTTGTATCTGGCAGTTGTAAGGGTGTGTTTTATTAAGTATCCGGTTTTAGTTGTCATGAGGTCGGAGTACAACTCCGGGTCGTCCTTTTACCGAGGGACACGACTATTCGAATAGATTAACTTCCCTGCAGCGGTGCACCACATTACCTAGCATGCTCGATCCCATTTGGCCGGACACACTTTCCGGCGTCATGCCCGGCCTCGGAAGATCAACACGTCGCAGCCCTACCTAAGGACATCAGAGAGGTCAGCACGCCTGTCTAAACCCTAAGCGCACAGGGGTCTGGGCCCATCGCCCAATGCACACCTGCACGTTGCAAGGGCGGCCAGTAAGCACACCTAGCCACTCCTAATACCAGAGCGGCGTTCCAGTCCAATCCGGCGCGCGCCGCTAAGTCGCTGACGTCAAGAAGACTTCGGCTGATACCACGACGTCGAGTGCCCATAACTATTCCCACGTAGCTGGTTAGTGCGTATAGGCCAATGGCCAGACTCGGATCAAATACCAAGATCTCGTTAAACGTGTTATTATGAAATAACCACGGACAACGACCAGGGCCAGCTCCACCTGTCTCCTAGGTGGTCGCAACCCGCCATGTCGCTCCGCCACAAAGTAACCATCAGGGGGTTGCCGGGAACCCAGGCCCACCACTACCTGTGTGGAACCACCTGCCCCTTCAGCCCCCATCTCCGAATCATCATCATGAGTTTGTAATAGTATAGTATATACTCGTGATCATGTCCTGAAGTGATCACGGCCCGATAGTATAGCATGGCGGACGGACAAGAATGTAGGGCCACTGATGGAATACTAGCATCCTATAGTAAGCATTAGGATAGCAGGTAAAGGTATCAACAGTTGTAGTAACAATGACAGGCTATGCAACAGAATAGGAGCTATCGAATCATCAACAGTAGCAAATCTAATGCAAGAATAAGAGAGAAGAGAATGGGCGATATCTGGTGATCAAGGGGGGTTGGCTTGCCTGGTTGCTCTGGCAAGAAGGAGGAGTTGTTGTCGATGTAGTCGATCACGGGGGTATCGGCAGCGGTCTCGGGGTCTAACGGAGAGAAGTAACGGAAGGGGAACACAATAAATAACAAAGCAATCAAAGCAACACAAATCATAGCACATCAATACATGGTGCTAGGGGTGGCCTAACGTAGTGCTACACGTTACAAACGGAGCGGGAAAATATCTATGGATATTTCCCCGGCTTTGGGCATTTACCGGACAGACGGTCTGAAGGGAAAGGTTCCATGTTCATCATGCTAGGGGCAGATGACAGATGAACGAAGTGCATATTCGGATTCGTCATATTTTTCTGAGCAACTTTCATATATAAATTATTTTCATCCGAGTTACGGTTATTTTTCTATGAATTTTCAAAGTTTTAACAATATTATAGAATTTATGGTTTTGTTTTAAATCCGAGTTGACCAAGTCAATTTGACTGGTCAAAAGGAGAGGTGGTGGCCCACATGTCATAAATCTATATCTAGTCTAACAGAAAAAAAAACTAACCTAATCAAATGGGGCCCATATGCCATTTTTTATTGGACAAATTTAGCACTAATGTAATGCTAAGTATGCCTAGCTCTAACTAAATATGGGCTGGCCAAAGGCTCAAACGCTGTGGCTGGGCATGCACGGAACCGGATCCTCTAACATTAAGAAGGAAAGTTAGAGAAGCTATAATACCCTAACTTTCCTTCTTTCTATCCGTACGATTATGGCTAAAACGATTTAAATTAATTTGTAAATTGATGATCTGCCATGTACATTTATAGTAATTACATACAAATAAATTGATGGTGAAATAAAATTAATTTTAAATTATTTATATCTACAGTAAATACCAATAGTAAACAACCTACTAACTACCTACTAACAGTCCCTAACTTTCCTTCTTCATTTTACACTAGGAAAACACTATAGCACCGTGACTTTCCTTCACAATGTTAGACGATCCTGTTCCAGCATGCACGCGCATGAGCGCCATGGCCACGAGGACTTGCACGAGTGGCCGCCTAGGAGTAGCAGCAACAGAGTAGTACTAAGGAGCAGAAGTAGCAAATGCAACATCATCGACATAAGGAGCAACGGCAGAGCAGCCACAGCAAAACGCATCAACGGCAGCAGTTAGCGCAGCCGGCGGCTAGCAGCAGAGCAGCGCAATGAGCGGTGGAAGTGGTAGCTGTAACAAGCAGCAGCAGAGGGGCAGCCAGCAGTACGAGCAGCAGCAGCATAACAACGCAAGGAGCAGTAGGCTAGAGGAGCGGGGAGCAACAACCACAAACATCACGTACTCGTACGCGGTAGCAGAGCTCCGACCATGGCAGCGTTTGACACATAGGGGCACAGATCGAGGGGGAAAGTAGGGGAATCGACAGAGAAGCTCACGGGGAGGCTCGTGGATAGGGTCAAGGAAGCCGGGATGGTCCGTTGGGGTGGCAAACGACGGCGTGATGCAGCAGCCGTGGGTGAAGGCGAGGACTATAGCGAGGCTACGGGGCATCCTAGCTCGAGCCCCTCGACGTGGTGATGGAGCCTACCACGACGGATCTCCCGGGCATCCTCGCGCGATGAGGGGAGGCCGATGGCCGCGGGATCGACGCGGCGCGACCATGGACGCAGACGGCCGAGATCGGGATCGAGCGTGCGGGACGATGTAGAAGAGGGGGAGTGGCTAGGGTTGGGAAGGGGGTCGTGGGTGTCCTCCTTATCCTCTCTTGGGCACTTGAGAGGAGCAGGTGTCAGTCATCCGGTCGTGGCGCCGTGGGATGGCCGCCACGCCATGGCCTCTGTCTTCTCTTCTGTACAGGAGAAGAGGAAAGGCATATGGTGGGCTGGGCCGTGTACAGTAGCACTGGGCCATGAGTGCACAGTCAGTGTTTTTCTCTTTATCATTTTCTACAATTTAAATAGCTAATGTTTTTCAATTAGTTTGGGCATCAATTGATTTTTGCTACACAGGAAATTTGGCACATAAATACAAGGTGCTATTCTTGGCTTCTCCAAAAGTTTAAAGACAATGGGATTCATTCAAATTGGGTCTTGGATTTAAATGGGACTATTTAGCGATGTTGATCCAACTAAAATGTTCCTCCAGTCAATTTAAATTTTAACTTGAAGTTGGTTTCACTTGAACAATTGCTAGGGGATTATATGCACTGTTGTGAACAATTTTGATCCACATTTTGAAGAGATATTTTTTTGCTTTATTTTAAATTTCGAATTTGAACTCAGTGTGGACAAAAGTTCTGTTTAGCAAATTAAGTGCGATGACATGGAATCATTAGTGTGTGATTACCGTAGCTTAATGTCAGGACCCCGATCCTAAGTCACACCGATCTAGCTGTAACACGTCATATCACTTTGCGGCCTCACGCACGGTAACCCCACGGGTGCCACCTTACCTGGCCCGGGACCGTTTGCGCATTTTGGCACACGTATATGACAGTGTCGCTAGCATCCATATGACAGAGAACCCGGGCCGACATGGCTAGTTATAAACCAAAAGTGGCACTAGATTACAGAGACAGGCATCCATGACCCAGCAACGAACGTGTCGGTCATCAACGTATGAACCCAAGTCGTAGCAAGCTACATGGACTTAAAGGAACAACGCATGACATTTCCCCTAAGGGACAGACACAGGAACGAAGAAGGACACATGCCGGCCAGCCTACGTGTTCCGAGCAGTAGCAAGCTACCAAGGCTCATTGGAATCACTAGGAGGCATTTCCCTGTAAGGTAGGCTACCAAAAGAAAACAACTAGGTGTCGGATCCCACACATACCAAGCATTTCAAACATACACGCAATATGCTCAATATGTGCAAATACAACATTGCATCACAACAGAACTCTATGACTCAAAGTACTTTATTTAAAAGGCTCCAAGAGCCATACATAACATATCCATACAGGTAGGGGTCACATGACCCAACACTCAAGTCATACAGTCATACAAGCACAAGCGGAAGCTACATGTCTGAGTACAGACAACTTAGAAAATAAAACAGGCTTGGTGTAGCCTGACTATCTACAAGGCCCTTCACAAGCTCCAGATCTCCGTCTGGGTGTCAAGCTACTCGTCGACGTCAACGTCTATGTAGAACCCATCAGCAGGGGCAGGGTTCTCCTCTGCAACAGTTATTAAGCAAACATGAGTACAAAGGTACTCAGCAAGTCTTACCACAGAACCTATCATACATGCAACATTATCAAAGAGGGGGTAGTGGAGTTCATAGCAGAATGCCAGCTTTGACCTTGGCTAACCTATACTACAACTCTCAACAGATTGCAAGATGTTATTACGAACACGAGTCCTCTACTCACCACATCAATACACTACCGAGGATCCTCTTCCGTCATCCTACGGAAGGGCCATCCGCGGCACTCACGCTTATCTTGAGGCTTTTAGTAGTATCCATCAACTTGTCTATGAACTGTAAGAGCAACCAAGTAGTCCGTACCGCGAACAACGGCTATTCGAATAGATTGATAACCCTGCAGGGGTGTACTTCTTCACACATGTTTTCACCACTTAGCGTCTGCACACGACATGTGCTCGGCAGACTTCAAGCGAAAGCCGACGTGGGTGTAGACCACGACCTAACCAACCACTCAAGTCTCTCGTCCAGGTTTATCGCCTATTTGGGTTCCATCCATGGGGAGATCCGGCCGGGGTGTCGCTCACGGCCCCAAACGATGTGTACAGGGTTCCCGAGTCACCAAACGGGCAACCGGTACACCGTGCCACGTACCTGTCGCATCACAGCTCACCCCGAGGGTCAGCGCTGTGCACGACCTCTAGTAAGCTATAAACACCAGAAACTAGTTGCAACTCCTGGACAGAGTACAAGGGCAGTCAATAAGTCGAGCGGGGTCATATTTCAGGGCCCAATGTGCGGTAGTAACTGTAACTTGAATCACACACACAGATCTCGGGTCCTATGGACGATTCCAATGAAACAACCCACCACGTACTCCTACATGGCCTTTCATCGATATCTTTACCAAGCGTATTCCACACTTCCTTCTCTTTATCGATATGATCATTTCACTCTGATCCATCACCCAGATGAACCAGACCAGACACAACTCTAAGCATAGCAGGCAACATAAGCAAATAGCATGGTGGATCACACATCACATGGCTCAATCAACTCCTACACATGCTAGTGGGTTTCAACTATTTACTGTGGCAATGACAGGTCATGCAAGGGAATAGGGTTCATCTACCGCAACAAGTAGCAGTTCACACGCTGTTGCCTTAATGCAGTAAAAGAGAGCAGGAGAGAGAAGATTGGGTTTGTATCGGAATGATCAATGATTGCTTGCCTGACAAAGTGGTTGTCGGGTACTGCTCTTCAACTGGATACGCAGCGGTATCCTCGGGAGCAGAACCTAACACAGAGAATACCGGCGATACAATCATTAACAAACAAACGCAACCATATGATGCATGCTCATGACATGGCAAGATGCATGTGTGTTGGCTAATGCAACTAAAAACTAGAAGGGTTTGAGCCTATTTGAATAAAAGATTCAAATTGGCATTTTAACTATTATTTAATTAAGTGCAGTATCATGTTTTTAAGTATACAGCAAGTTTAACTTGCTCAAACATGCATGAAACCAGTGCCATTGGAAAGATTGGATTTTTCTGATCATTTTTCATATATAAATCTTTTCCATCTGAGCTACTGTTGAATTTATATGATTTTTTTGAAGTTTAGGCATTTTCTGGAATTTCCTGAATTATTTTTAAATCTAAAAATCCCAGAAAATCCTTTACTGCGTCAGCATGACATCATGCTGACGTCAAGCAGTCAACAGGGCCAGTCCAAGTCAAACCTGACCAGTGGGACCCACTGGTCAGTGTCACAGTTAACTAATTAACTAATTAGAATTAAATTAACACCTAAACTAGGTTTGACTTGCGGGCAGGGCCCACATGTCAGTGACCCAGGGGGGTCAAACCCGTGGTCAAACAGGTCCATCTCGCTGGCGTTTAGCCGCCGGCGAGACCAAACACGGCGGTGGGGTGCGGGTTTCATGCTCCGGCTGCCAAATCGACGGCGGAGCACATCTACGGGTAGCTGGAGGCAAACCGCATCGAGTGGAGGTGGTGGCTGGCCTCGGGGTCGCCGGAGATGACGCCGGCGACGAGTCCAGCGGCGGCCGGAGTTCGGTGAAGTCGAAAACGACGGTGCGGTGCTCGTAGAGGAGCGTGAAGTGGTCCTACAACATCTACGTGTGATGGTGAAGCTGATAGGCACGATGGCCGGACCAATGGATGGCCGGAGCCTCGTCGGCGACGAGCTCCGCGGCGGTGCGTGCAGGTGAGCTTCGTGTGGTGCGTTCCAGGGCAGAAGAGAGCCAACGGAGAGGGGGAGGTCGAAGCTGGGCTCACAGGGGTTGCAGCAGGCGCCGGAGCGAGCTCGGGGGTGGTCGGAGCTGAGCGGGACGGCGAGGGGGATCTCCGCGGCCGGAGTTGGGGAAGAAGAGGTCGGGGGCGTCTCCAGGGCGGGCGAGCGCTCGGGGCTCGGCCTGTTCGAAGTAGTCGAGGACGGCGGAGACGACGGACACCAAGGCGGGGCTCAGGGACGACGGTGGGCGCGGCTTCTACGACGGTGCGAGCACGACGGCGTCGGCCATGGCGCGGGGAGAGCGAGGGAGAGGAGCTGTGGAGAGGGGGAGGTGTCTGCGAGGTCGGGGGCGACGTGTACGACCGATCCAGCCCTCCAGGACGGCGAGGGGAGGAAGCAGGGTGGCGGGCAGCTGCGTGGCGCGCGGTGCGGTCGCCGTCGAGCACCTGCCTGCCTGCTTGGCCGAGCCAAGCAGCTCGCTGGAGCGGCAGCTGGGCTGGGCAGGCAGGTGGTCCGGGTGGGGCGCCAGGTAAACTTCTTCTTCTCTCTCTCTTTTTTTCTATTTCTTTTCTGTTTCATTTGTTTTGCAACTTTGTTTAATTAAATAAAATGCCAGAGCATTTTTATAACAGGTAAACTTCTTCTTCTCTCTCTCTTTTTTTTCTATTTCTTTTCTGTTTCATTTGTTTTGCAACTTTGTTTAATTAAATAAAATGCCAGAGCATTTTTATAACTCATAACACTTGTCATGCCTACTGTATATAATATGAACAGTAGGAAACATTATAGTTTATGATTATTTGAGCATTTAAAATATTTTATAGCATTTAAATGCCCAAATTCAAATACCATATGATTTAATCCAGTGACCTTGGATGTCCTAGAAAATTGTGCACCATTTTTAGCAAAGGTTTGAGACCAAGGCAGAAATGATGAACATTTTTGAAGGGCATTTTGGTTACATTGGAAAATATTTTATCAAACCCTAGTTGTTAGAAGAGGGGGGCTGGGGTTTCTGTCATTCCCATTTCAAATTTCTTTGAAAAGTAAACATGATGCACACACCAACTAACCCTAATGCAAGTGCTAACTAGGGATGTGGCAACTCACCCCCACTTAAAAGAATTGCGTCCCGAGATTCGGGTTCCTCCGGAAAGAGGGTGGGGTACTCAAGTCGAAGACGATCCTCCCTTTCCCAAGTAGCTTCACTCTCGGAATGATGTGACCATTGAACCTTGAGAAACTTGATATTGTGGCGTCGAGTGGTGCGCTCGGTTTGATCAAGAATACGAACGGGGTATTCTCGATATGTGAGATTGTCCTGGAGATCAAGCGTTTCGTGGTCCACTCCGCGGATAGGATCCGAGAAGCAACGCCTGAGTTGAGAAACGTGGAAAACATCATGAACTCTGGATAGGTGCGGAGGTAGTTCCAATTGGTAGGCAACTTCTCCCCGTTTGGCAAGAATGCGAAAAGGACCGATGAAACGAGGGACCAATTTGCCTTTGATACCGAAGCGATGGGTTCCCTTAAGAGGAGTAACCCGAAGGTAAGCCTTATCGCCGACTTCAAAAGTCACAGCCTTATGATGACTATCATATTGGCTCTTCTGGCGAGACTAGGCTGTTTTCAATCTCTCACGAACGATGCGAACTTGTTCCTCTGCTTCCTGGATCATATCCGGGCCAAAGAATTGTCTTTCCCCGGTCTCTGACCAGTTAAGAGGTGTTCGACACCTTCGTCCATATAGAACTTCGAAGGGAGCTTTGCCCAAGCTGGCTTGATAACTATTGTTATAAGCGAATTCGGCAAATGGAAGACATTTTTCCCATTCCATACCGAAAGAAATGACAGAGGCTCGAAGCATGTCTTCCAGAATTTGATTGACTCGTTCCACTTGACCACTTGACAGGGGATGGAAGGCGGTACTGAAGGAGAGATGAGTTCCCATAGCATTCTGGAAACTTTCCCAAAATCGTGAGGTGAAAAGACTTCCACGGTCTGAGTTAATCTCCAACGGAACACCATGAAGTGATACTATCCGAGAGACATACAAATCTGCTAGCTGGCTAGCGGTAATACTCTCTCGAACAGGCAGGAAATGAGCTACTTTAGAGAGGCGGTCGATAACGACGAAGATAGCATTATTCCCTTTCCTGGTCCTGGGAAATCCGGTAATGAAGTCCATACCGACTTTGTCCCATTTCCATTCAGGAATAGCTAAAGGTTGAAGGGTGCCAGTAGGCCGTTGATGCTCTGCTTTGACTCGACGACAAACGTCGCAGTTAGCAATGAATTGAGCGATTTCTCTTTTCATCCTAGTCCACCAGAATCTCTGGCGTAGATCCTGATACATTTTGGTACTACCGGGATGAATCGTGAGAGGAGATTCATGAGCCTCCTTAAAGATTAACTGCCGTAGATGGTGGTTCTTGGGAACCACTACACGGTTCTCAAAGAAAACAACACCTCGATCATCCATATAGAAACTTTTAGCGAGTCCGCTAGCAATGTTCTCTTCGAGTCGGGTTATACCTTTATCACGCTTCTGGGCAGCTATAACTTGATCCATAAGGGTAGGTTTCGCCACCAAGGTGGAAAGGAATCCTCGAGGAACAATGTGAAGGTTAAGCTTACGAAATTCCTCGTGGAGAAGTGGTTGACCTTGTTGTAACATTAAATTGTTACAATATGACTTACGACTTAGTGCATCAGCCATGACATTGGCCTTTCCAGGGGTATAAGTGATTCCTAAGTCGTGGTCGGTGAGCAACTCAACCCAACGTCTTTGCCTGAGATTTAGATCCGGTTGGGTGAAGATATACTTCAAACTTTGGTGATCGGTGAAGATTTCACAGCGATTACCAAGGAGGTAATGTCGCCATGTTTTGAGTGCATGGACTACAGCTGCAAGCTCTAAATCATGAGTAGGATAGTTATCCTCGTGTGGACGCAACTGTCGAGATGCGTATGCAATCACTTGATGATCTTGCATGAGTATGCAACCTAGTCCTTGTCGCGAGGCGTCGCAATAGATTATAAAATCCTTGGAAAAATCTGGTGGTACGAGTACAGGTGCAGATGTCAGGCGTCTTTTCAGTTCCTGAAAACTGGACTCGCACTGTGGGGTCCACTCAAACTTTTTATCTTTCTTGAGGAGTTCAGTTAGAGGTTTGGCAACCTTGGAGAAATTCTCGACGAAGCGTCGTCAATAGCTCGCTAAGCCAAGAAAGCTCGTAACTTGCTTGACCGATTCAGGAGGAGTCCAATCAAGGACGGCTTGAACTCGCTCGGGATTGACGGCAATACCCTTGCCCGAGATCACATGACCTAGATAGGTTACTTCTGGCAACCAAAATTCACATTTAGAGAATTTGGCATAAAGGCGGTGCTCTCGAAGTTTCATCAATACCAGCCTTAAATGCTCGGCATGATCTTCCTTGTTCTTGGAATAGATGAGTATATCATCGAGGTATACCACGACGAATTTATCCAAATACTCCATGAATATAGAATTCATTAACCGAGAAAAGGTAGCTGGGGCATTGGTTAAACCGAAGGACATAACGGTGTACTCATATTGGCCATAACGAGTAACAAAAGTTGTTTTAGGAATGTCCCCGTTCTTGATTTTGATTTGATGGTAGCCCAACCTCAAATCCATCTTAGAGAAGACTGAGGATCCAGCGAGCTGATCATACAGGTCGTTGATCCTGGGGAGCGGGTACTTGTTCTTTATGGTGACCAGATTGACAGGTCGGTAATCTACAACCATCCGCTCCGTTCCATCCTTCTTCTTGACGAAGAGGACGGGGCAAGCCCAAGGGGAAGAACTAGGACGGATGAAACCTTTTTGCAAGGACTCATCGAGTTGTTTCTTTAGCTCAGCTAATTCTAGTGGTGCCATCTTATAAGGTCTCCTAGAGATTGGGACAGTTCCTGGGATAAGATCTATCACGAACTCGACATCTCTGTCAGGTGGAATTCCTGGCAGTTCTTCTGGAAAAACATCTGGGAAGTCACGGACTACCGGGATATCTTCGAGTTCTGGTAGAGGGCTGGCATTAAGAGAGTAGAGCTGACGCTCAGCCATTCGAGTCAAGACATTGACTATCTTGCCGGATGGATGTGTAAGTTGAACGGTCCTAGTAAAGCAATCAATTTTGGCGTAATGAGTTGTCATCCAATCCATGCCCAAAATGATGTTTATGTCCGAGGACTTGAGGGCGATTAAAGATGCTAGGAAAACAAGTCTATCGACAAGGATTTCATTTCCATGGCTTACCCTAGAGGTTTGCCACTTTGAACCAGGAGTTTGAATAACCATGGAAGTAGGCATGTCACAAAAAGTCATGTTGTGCAATCGAGCATAGCTCTCAGATATGAACGAATGGGATGCTCCAGTATCGAAAAGAACAGATGCCGGATGGCAGTTTACGAGAAGCGTACCAAGGACGACGTTACGATCCTCATAAGCTTCCTCGGCAGAGACATAGTTGACATGACCACGTGTAGTGGGGATTGGCTTGACATAATTCACCTTGCCGGTTGGTTTACCACGGCCAACGGGTTTTCCTGGTAGGTTCTGAGGACAATCACGCATGTAGTGTCCCGGTTCTCCACACTTGAAACATGTCACAGTGGTGGTGCGTGGAGTAAAGTTGGAAGGTGGTCCTCCATAGGTCTTAGCAGGTGCAAACTGTTGAGTTGGGCGAGGCGCCTCATAGGATGGCCTCGGTGTGTACTTGGGTGGCAGAGTAGTGTTAGGAACCCACACACGGCGCTTGTGAGAGCTAGAGCCGGATGAGGAACCAAAGTCTCGATTATGCTTGCGGGTGGCCTCGAAGTCGGTCTGGCCTGTTTCAGCACTGATAGCCTCATTTACCAACTTCTGGAAGGAAGTGCACTCGTGCAGACGTAGATCTCGGCGGAGTTCAGGGCTGAGTCCCTTGCGGAACCTCGCCTGCTTCTTGGCATCGGTGGATACTTCCTCAGGTGCATAGCGTGCCAAGTTGCCAAACTCGCGGCTATAGCCATCCACAGTTAACCGGCCCTGGGTGAAATTGCAAAATTCCTCCCGCTTGCGATACATGAGAACTTCCGGAATGTGATGTTCACGGAATGCCTCACTGAACTCAACCCAGGTAGTGACTTGGCCAGCAGGATGCATAGCTTCAAAGTTTTCCCACCAAAGACTGGCAGGGCCCTCAAGATGGTAGGCGGCGTAGATAACCTTGTCAGCTTCGGCCACACGAGCAGAGTGTAGCTTGTGGGTGATACTACGTAGCCAGTCATCAGCATCCAGAGGTTCAGTGGAGTGATGGAACTTCGGTGGACACATCTTGATAAAGTCATTGATTGACACCACGTCATTCCTCTGGCGGAACCCAGTGTTCCGCTCTATGTGTTCCAGCAGACGGTTGGTCTCTCTCTTGTTCCGTTCTGCTTCGAGCATAACTTCCGCCAAGGAGGGTGGCTGGGGCAGATTCCCATCTCTAGCCCCACTAGCCTCACCCTGCTCCTAAGCAGCAGGAGTGTTGCGAGTGTTGACCATCCTAGGAAAACAAAACAACGGTTTAGACAAGGATGGCAAAATTTGACATAGAAGTGCAGAATGTAATGGATGACACGGAATGCAAAGATGTTCATCCGTACGACATGGTAATATAGGAACTGCTATATATACACCAGTGGTCATACACACCATACAAAGTTTAGTACAAGCCAAGGCTAAAGTACAACTGCGGTGAAAGACGATACATCCCATCAGAGGCATTCCAAGCTCCTATACATTATTTAACTACACCTCTGGAACTCAGTACACACTAAGTCATATTCCACAAGACGCGCAGGACTGTGGAAATACAACTACTACAACCACGGCCTAGCTCAGACATTCGCGTAGTAGTCCACGTAAAGATTACCACCGTAGCCTGGAAGTGGAACAGACGGATCTTGAAACTCGCGAGCACTCGAAGGCTGTGGACCGTAGGGACATGGATGTGGTCTCGGTCCCGATGCTGGTGGTAATCGACGCCCACGTGGAGGTGTAATACCCCCAACGTCACGCCAATCCATGCGATCAGGCAGACGAGTCCGCACGGGGTACAAATCCCGCATGTCCAGATATCCGGTGTGCACAGCAGGTGCAAGCCGTGTCAAAGTAGTCCAATGAGCGGCTCGAGTGTTATACAGCTCCATTCGGAGGGCACGGACCTCACGGTCCCTATCCTCCAACATCTGAACAGTAGTCTGAAGCAGTGGCTCTTCATGAGCAGCATCAGTATACAGACCAGTGTAGTAGCCTTCCTCTCCGGGAAGTGAGGCTGGCATGTAACAGAACTCAGTGTTCAGCAACAGGGCATGCCTAGCACGAAGAAGGGTCATCATCGAATAGGCGGCATCCTGCACTGCCATCTCGATGGTAACCCCGAGTCCATAAGACCAATGGATGGGGTCGTTAGCTCCAGGATATGAGGGGTATATCCGGACTATGCAGAAATACTGACTCTGATTAAAATCCCGATACTGTTCCTCCACGGTGTACTCCAGATACCAGCGATAACCGGTCTCAGTCAGCACACGGACTAGCATGGCCGTGTGACCGGGCACATTAATGCACCGAGTCAAACGAACCACTTGGTGAGGGATGCGGCCAGACATCTGAAACACGGAATAATGCAAAGGCATTAGTGTTTCTGAAAGAAATCAGGCAGCATAACAACTGTAAATGCTCAAACAAAGATTTGAGACATCATACAAATGATAGCATAGCCACTCAACAATCCAAATCAACGTTCCGGTCCAACAATCATCATACTAAAAGGATAGAAACCGAACTGAGGCTTGAAACCAACAATCCTAAGAGTCTACGGATCAGTAACACGTGAACCTAGAAAGGATAAGAGGCCTAGTTCTAAATCCCCGTAGAAAGAATAGACTGACTCAGATCAGAAGGCATAAGGTAAAGGAGTAAAAAGAGCCTTACGTTCCCTCCCACAATCAATTCCCCTACATATTACTAAGAATTTTTCTAGACTCAACATCGACCAGTTTGGCTTGAGAAACCTACATGCAGTCCAGCTCTGATGCCAACGCTGTCAGGACCCCGATCCTAAGTCACACCGATCTAGCTGTAACACGTCATATCACTTTGCGGCCTCACGCACGGTAACCCCACGGGTGCCACCTTACCTGGCCCGGGACCGTTTGCGCATTTTGGCACACGTATATGACAGTGTCGCTAGCATCCATATGACAGAGAACCCGGGCCGACATGGCTAGTTATAAACCAAAAGTGGCACTAGATTACAGAGACAGGCATCCATGACCCAGCAACGAACGTGTCGGTCATCAACGTATGAACCCAAGTCGTAGCAAGCTACATGGACTTAAAGGAACAACGCATGACATTTCCCCTAAGGGACAGACACAGGAACGAAGAAGGACACATGCCGGCCAGCCTACGTGTTCCGAGCAGTAGCAAGCTACCAAGGCTCATTGGAATCACTAGGAGGCATTTCCCTGTAAGGTAGGCTACCAAAGGAAAACAACTAGGTGTCGGATCCCACACATACCAAGCATTTCAAACATACACACAATATGCTCAATATGTGCAAATACAACATTGCATCACAACAGAACTCTATGACTCAAAGTACTTTATTTAAAAGGCTCCAAGAGCCATACATAACATATCCATACAGGTAGGGGTCACATGACCCAACACTCAAGTCATACAGTTATACAAGCACAAGCGGAAGCTACATGTCTGAGTACAGACAACTTAGAAAATAAAACAGGCTTGGTGTAGCCTGACTATCTACAAGGCCCTTCACAAGCTCCAGATCTCCGTCTGGGTGTCAAGCTACTCGTCGACGTCAACGTCTATGTAGAACCCATCAGCAGGGGCAAGGTTCTCCTCTGCAACAGTTATTAAGAAAACATGAGTACAAAGGTACTCAGCAAGTCTTACCACAGAACCTATCATACATGCAACATTATCAAAGAGGGGGTAGTGGAGTTCATAGCAGAATGCCAGCTTTGACCTTGGCTAACCTATACTACAACTCTCAACAGATTGCAAGATGTTATTACGAACACGAGTCCTCTACTCACCACATCAATACACTACCGAGGATCCTCTTCCGTCATCCTACGGAAGGGCCATCCGCGGCACTCACGCTTATCTTGAGGCTTTTAGTAGTATCCATCAACTTGTCTATGAACTGTAAGAGCAACCAAGTAGTCCGTACCGCGAACAACGGCTATTCAAATAGATTGATAACCCTGCAGGGGTGTACTTCTTCACACATGTTTTCACCACTTAGCGTCTGCACACGACATGTGCTCGGCAGACTTCAAGCGAAAGCCGACGTGGGTGTAGACCACGACCTAACCAACCACTCAAGTCTCTCGTCCAGGTTTATCGCCTATTTGGGTTCCATCCGTGGGGAGATCCGGCCGGGGTGTCGCTCACGGCCCCAAACGATGTGTACAGGGTTCCCGAGTCACCAAACGGGCAACCGGTACACCGTGCCACGTACCTGTCGCATCACAGCCCACCCCGAGGGTCAGCGCTGTGCACGACCTCCAGTAAGCTATAAACACCAGAAACTAGTTGCAACTCCTGGACAGAGTACAAGGGCAGTCAATAAGTCGAGCGGGGTCATATTTCAGGGACCAATGTGTGGTAGTAACTGTAACTTGAATCACACACACACAGATCTCGGGTCCTATGGACGATTCCAATGAAACAACCCACCACGTACTCCTACATGGCCTTTCATCGATACCTTTACCAAGCGTATTCCACACTTCCTTCTCTTTATCGATATGATCATTTCACTCTGATCCATCACCCAGATGAACCAGACCAGACACAACTCTAAGCATAGCAAGCAACATAAGCAAATAGCATGGTGAATCACACATCACATGGCTCAATCAACTCCTACACATGCTAGTGGGTTTCAACTATTTACTGTGGCAATGACAGGTCATGCAAGGGAATAGGGTTCATCTACCGCAACAAGTAGCAGTTCACACGCTGTTGCCTTAATGCTGTAAAAGAGAGCAGGAGCGAGAAGATTGGGTTTGTATCGGAATGATCAATGATTGCTTGCCTGACAAAGTGGTTGTCGGGTACTGCTCTTCAACTGGATACGCAGCGGTATCCTCGGGAGCAGAACCTAACACAGAGAATACCGGCGATACAATCATTAACAAACAAATGCAACAATATGATGCATGCTCATGACATGGCAAGATGCATGTGTGTTGGCTAATGCAACTAAAAACCAGAAGGGTTTGAGCCTATTTTAATCAAATATTCAAATTGGCATTTTAACTATTATTTAATTAAGTGCATTATCATGTTTTTAAGTATACAACAAGGTTAACTTGCTCAAACATGCATGAAACCAGTGCCATTGGAAAGATTGGATTTTTCTGATCATTTTTCATATATAAATCTTTTCCATGTGAGCTACTGTTGAATTTATATGATTTTTTGAAGTTTAGGCATTTTCTGGAATTTCCTGAATTATTTTTAAATCTAAAAATCCCAGAAAATCCTTTACTGCGTCAGCATGACATCATGATGACGTCAGGCAGTCAATAGGGCCAGTCCAAGTCAAACCTGACCAGTGGGACCCACTGGTCAGTGTCATAGTTAACTAATTAACTAATTAGAATTAAATTAACACCTAAACTAGGTTTGACTTGCGGGCAGGGCCCACATGTCAGTGACCCAGGGGGTCAAACCCGTGGTCAAACAGGTCCATCTCGCCGGCGTTTAGCCGCCGGCGAGGCCAAACACGGCGGTGGGGGTGCGGGTTTCGTGCTCCGGCTGCCAAATCGACGGCGGAGCACATCTACGGGTAGCTGGAGGCAAACCGCATCGAGTGGAGGTGGTGGCTGGCCTCGGGATCGCCGGAGATGACGCCGGCGACGAGTCCAGCGGCGGCCGGAGTTCGGCGAAGTCGAAAACGACGGTGCGGTGCTCGTAGAGGAGCGTGAAGTGGTCCTACAGCATCTACGTGTGATGGTGAAGCTGATAGGCACGGTGGCCGGACCGATGGATGGCCGGAGCCTCGTCGGCAACGAGCTCCGCGGCGGTGCGTGCAGGTGAGCTTCGTGCGGTGCGTTCCAGGGCAGAAGAGAGCCAACGGAGAGGGGGAGGTCGAAGCTGGGCTCACAGGGGTTGCAGCAGGCGCCGGAGCGAGCTCGGGGGTGGTCGGAGCTGAGCGGGACGGCGAGGGGGATCTCCACGGCCGGAGTTGGGGAAGAAGAGGTCGGGGGCGTCTCCAGGGCGGGCGAGCGCTCGGGGCTCGGCCTGTTCGAAGTAGTCGAGGACGACGGAGACGACGGACACCAAGGCGGGGCTCAGGGACGACGGTGGGCGCGGCTTCTACGATGGTGCGAGCACGACGGCGTCGACCATGGCGCGGGGAGAGCGAGGGAGAGGAGCTGGGGAGAGGGGGAGGTGTCTGCGAGGTCGGGGGCGACGTTTACGACCGATCCAGTCCTCCAGGACGGCGAGGGGAGGAAGCAGGGCGGCGGGCAGCTGCGTGGCGCGCGGTGCGGTCGCCGTCGAGCACCTGCCTGCCTGCCTGGCCGAGCCAAGCAGCTCGCTGGAGCGGCAGCTGGGCTGGGCCGGCAGGTGGGCCGGGTGGGGCGCCAGGTAAACTTCTTCTCTCTCTCTTTTTTTTCTATTTCTTTTCTGTTTCATTTGTTTTGCAACTTTGTTTAATTAAATAAAATGCCAGAGCATTTTTATAACTCATAACACTTGTCATGCCTACTGTATATAATATGAACAGTAGGAAACATTATAGTTTATGATTATTTGAGCATTTAAAATATTTTATAGCATTTAAATGCCCAAATTCAAATACCATATGATTTAATCCAGTGACCTTGGATGTCCTAGAAAATTGTGCACCATTTTGAGCAAAGGTTTGAGACCAAGGCAGAAATGATGAACATTTTTGAAGGGCATTTTGGGTACATTGGAAAATATTTTATCAAACCCTAGTTGTTAGAAGAGGGGTGCTGGGGTTTCTGTCATTCCCATTTCAAATTTCTTTGAAAAGTAAACATGATGCACACACCAACTAACCCTAATGCAAGTGCTAACTAGGGATGTGACACTTAACTACCGGGGTGTTACAAGTTGCTTCTCAGAGACGATGGTGCGAGAGGCCTAGCTAGTAGATAAACAGAGGGTACAACTGCCATCTATTAGAGAGGTGTGTGTGTGTGTGTGTGTGTGTGTGTGTGTGCGCGCGTGCTTGTGTGCGAATCGTGCAGGTGAGAGATGGGGCAGGAGGCATGCATGAATGATGAGGGGGGCGATATATGTGTGTCACTGGCAGTCCTAACTAGACAGGTAGATAAATCGTTGTGTTAGGGAAAGGTAGATCGAGATATAACTATTGAGGTAGCTCGATCGATGTGTGGGGAAAATGACGGATAATTGATCTAGCTATATGTATAGGTGGAGATCGATTGGTATATGCATGCATGCATTAGAGGAAAATAAGGCCGGATAGACAAATAGAGATAAAGGGATGCGGCTAGGATGATGTGGTGCTAGAGGCATACCAGACAGAGAGAAGGGAGGAGTGTGTGAGTGCGAGACCGATGAAAAGAGGGACGAGAGTGTGCATTTGCGTGTAAGCGTGTGAGAGGTAGCTATGGGGCAAGGAGGGTGAGAGGAGAAGAGGGAAAGTGTCTATGTGGCAGGCATGCCTGACCAGAGAGGTATATCGATCAATGTGTGTCGAAAAGAAGGATCCGAGGACACCTATAAAGACTATGGGAGAACGACCTAAACAATAATTAACGAATGAGTGCAATCTATAGAATGTTAAGGGAGGGGGGTGTGTGCATGCACCAGAAACTAAGTGGTAGCTATATAGAGAAGAGGAGTGTATGGGTGAACATGACTAAAAGAGATCATACCTTGTAAAAGTGGATTCAAATATTTGAATAATAGACCATGGTGTTTTAAACCCATGCACACACGAATGTATTAGTGATATGCGTGGTGTGGTTTCGAACAATCTCACATTTCATTTGAAATTCAGATACCGATGGCAGGCATCGTGTGACCACATTGCATCCATGCACACCATTTTTTAAATTTGTGATAATGCTTTTGCAGCTCACATCTAAATACTTGTAGTTGTGAGGGGCGGGGCACCATGCATAAATTGTGTCATAAACACACTATACATATGGAACATGTTTTAGATTATGAAGATCTAGCTAGAGCCTGAAATGTACCATTATTTGAAATCATTATAAAGTGGATTCAAAATATTCAATTAAAGTTTAATGGTACAAGTAGTTGATATATAACCTGTCAATAACCATGTTGTGTGTTGCGAAAATAATATACAAATGATGGTGTAACTTGATAATAACCATAATTGTAGATTATTATTCAAATAGAGAAGAGAATCCAAATTTACTTCATATTGTAGCCGGTAGTATACACTTGGAATGCCCTAAAATGTTCATTTGAATAGGTTACATGCATTATACAAACATAACATGGATTCAAAGCATTGAATGGCATTTGTAGTAATTCATATAGCAAAACGGGACAAGACACTCTCTTGTCCAGTGCGAATTGATTTGGTAGCGTACCGTTCTCCTGAAAATTAACACACACCTTGTTATCCCGAAATTTGAAGCTATTTTTTTGTCTCTTTGTGGTCCGAAAATTCCCTCCTCTTCAACCCGCGCCTTGCTATCCTGTAATTACTACGCGCACGAAAAGTCACTCCTCCTATGAAATCCTGACACGCGAAATCCCTATTCCACCCTGAGCCGTAAGAGCCGCCTAGTTCAAATCGGTGGGGCTATTTTCGTAACTTACCCCACATTTCGGACAAGCGCGTCCCTAAGCCATGGCCCCCTCCCAACCCCTCCACTGCCCCCATCCGAACACCGAGGCCACAAAAACCCGCGAAGCCCCACACCCTCCTTTGTCGGCCACCCAGCCGGAGCCTCTTCCCCGATTACGCCGTCCACCGCAACACCTCGTCCTCCCTCATCCATCGCACCAGATGAGGATCCATCATCGATCTTGTCGTCTCGCCGGTTCAGCCACCCCGTCCTTCACCTCCAAGGAGCTGCCCCGACGTCCCCCTCGGCTTTCGTACCACCTCCATTCCCACACCACCGTCTTCACATGCACCATCGGAAGAGCAGCAGCATCACCGATTCCTCGGATGAAGCTGAGCAGCAGCATCACCGATTCCTCGGGTTCTATAGTAATTGCTACATTTTCTTCTTGCTTTGATCTCACGGTGCTGCCAACGCTCGGTCTCGAGCCGCCATGGCGCAACTCCATCTACGGCGGCATCGTCGGCCACTTCCTTTACGGCATCTCTCCCTTGGCGGCGGCGTCCACATCAGTCGGAGCTACTGCTACATTGGCTCTCGCTCGCGCCACTGCTCTGCTCTTGCTCTTCGGTCCCCTGCGTGGTCTACCCTTGCTCTTGCTCGCGCTGCTGCTCTTGGTCTTGCTCTTGCTTGCACTGCTGCTCTAGTCTTGCTCGCGCTGCTACTGCAAGAGTAGTAGATCCTGCTCTCGCTCGAGTCCCTGCAGCTGCTACCCGAGATGCTGCTACATAACCAGCTGCACTAGCTCTCCCGCGCGGTACTGCTCCGGGTGCTGTTGCTGCTACTACTACTTTTGTGCTACTAGTGCGTTCATTTTCGACAATAAAATTCAGTTTCGACATCAAAATTCAGTTTCGATAGTAAAATTTAGTTCGACATTTAAATTCAGTTTCGACGGTTAAGTTCAGAGATGAGCTACTCATGTATTTTACATCTAGCACTTTCTGGTGATGTATTTTACATCATCTATTAGAGATGCTATTAGAATCCCACTCAAGGTTAATGTTGTCTCTCTTGTCCTGCTTCAGCATCACCGTCGTACACCTCACCGAAGCTGCTTCAACGACAAAGCCATCCATCACAGTGGAGCAATACCCTCGGTGCCATCTTGAGACGCCTAAGAACTCCTTCCCCGCCTCAGACACCCACATCAGTCGCTGCATCCTCAGCGACCCACCCAATGATGGTCAGGTCGACAAGGCTTCGCCTAAGAGGTTCTCCACTCTTCGCATAACTTTTTTACTCTACATGTAATATATATTGTCCACTGAGCACACATAGTAATTGGAAATACAAATAGTTTATCATATATGACAAGCAGTGAGGTACTAGGAAGTTGGCTATCCGTGTTGGACTCTCTCGAAAGCCATCATTATTTATTTCTGGACGTTGGAGTTGTGCATGTGTAGATGGGCCTGGGAGTTGAGCTAGTAGGGCAGTGGCCTGGGTCCAAAGTAGTAGTAATACAAAAAAAATTCTACATGCTATTGCCTGATCAAGCCTGCCAACTAGAATATCCACTGGTTGAATGGGAATGTGAAGGAAAAACATAGGAATTGGAAAGTTACCTATGGTAGAACTATTCTCATGCATTTATATACATTAACCGAGCACCTTTCCAGCCCTCTCAGGCTATTAGCATTTTCAGCCTTTGGATCATTAGTTTAGGAGGTTTTGGGCCGTTAGATTTACTCTTAATCCCGCCTGGAATCGTTGTGTTCGCTAAAACCAAGCATTTCCTTGCTGAGCCACTGCTCCGGTGACTATTTTGGACGCCTGGCGTGAAATTAGGCCTAACGGGCTTCTATGAGTCTACTTCCGTGCAGCCACACCACACGGACGCTCCTTCTTTCGTCTCTCTCACTCTCGCGCACGACCTACCTTCGACAGCCCTAGGTTAGGTGTGCCGCCGCCATGGTCTTCATCTCGCAGCCCCTTAACCGCCCTGCCGGAGCGGCGCCTCAGTCTACGCTTGCCCGCCGCTATCCTCCTTCTCATGTATTCCCTAAAGGCGCAGCAGGGTGCATCTTTTTCTCGAGCCAGTGATGAGCTCCATCCCCAAATCAGTGGCGCACTACATCCTTGAAGCATGTGCCCAATTTTTAAGCCATATCTGGAGTTCATGGGCACACCATCGCCAGATCCGCCATGTCGAGCAACCTGCCGGAGGTATGTATAGACATCTGACCAGTTTCAATTGGGGCCTCTCGGTTAGGAGGGGCTCGGGGCATGCGTCAATTCGAGCGGCTCGAATGGCTGTAAGACAGGTTCCTTTATGTGCAACTTCCAATTTATTTTACATCTGACATTTTTATTTATAGATCCTTTGTAGATGACATCCCGAAGGGATTAGGCGGGTGAGAACGTTGCATGGTGCAGCGGAGATCTTGGTAACGGGGGAGGTGAGGACGAGGCGGGAGGAGCGTGGGTGGTGGTGGCCGGTGACAACGACAACATCTACTTCTGACTTCCATACCCTCAGCCACCATCCAACATCTCCTCGAGGCAGTGGGGCTATAGGTTGCAGCCATTGTCATGCCCCATGTGACCCCGTCTCCTGATCTTGATTCGAATTCAAGAGTAACTGTAAGGTAGACCCTCTCCTCCACACCATTACAGTTCAAGTATTCAGTTTGAATCCTCTCAGCCGAACCTACACATGTGAGCTGAAGTATTGCGAGATGTTCCACATGTGTCCAGTTTGAATCCTAAGCATGCAGAAGATTAAAGAGACACTTTCTGTTAATAAAATTGGTAGGACCCATGCAAAAATGTAATGTTGTAGTCGAGCATTAAGTCATAGTTTGGAACTTCTTGGCATAATACATGAAAAGGTAAACATATCATGAATCTCTTCTATGATCTACAGATTCGGTTCGTGAGGTTGTGACAAAATATGTCTTTTAAGCTTTACAACAGTTATCACATAATACTACACATATTAAGGAAATAGTAATGAAGGAGCCGACCCTTGGTCAAATACATGAACTTACCAAGATGCTTATCTGAAGAATGCTCACAAATTACGTGTTGCATGACATAGATAATACTACATCAACCTTATTGGTCCTGTGTAGTGTTTTTCAGTATATTGTCGTTGCAATATGATAGTTTACTTCTTTAGTTTGTGACCTTCACTATCATAACAATTGTGTATTTGGTTCATGGAATTTAAGATACTGGCATGTGTTTCCTTCTCAACAATGACCTTGTTACAGCATCATCGCAACTTTCACCTATGGACTGACACCACTTCCCGCTGGCCATGGATCCACCATAATCTTTGCCTGCTCTATGAGCCACAAATATTCTTCCTGGTTTAATTATGTGATTTGTTCTGTACATATTTTTTTTTTAGGTTCCATAATTGTTGTCAGAAGAGTTTCAGTTTTGACTCAATTCTTGGGAGAGCTGGTAGAGATTTCCCCCTTCTTTCAATTATGTCAATTGCCTTGCTTACTTCTATCACCAAAATTACCTAGAAATTCTTAATTACGGCATTGCTGATGTTCTAAACTTCTGATAAATGTATGCATCAGAGGAAGTGAGAACTGAATCCTCCATTTTCTTGGTGAATGTATGATGCTTTCCTGCCTTGGTGCCAAATTTTGGCATGCGTCTAACATACAATGGTAAGTTGTACCAACTAGATGTATTCCATCGATTCATAGTGTTGCCTTCATCGAAGCTCGTTCAGAAGCAAAATGTTTGATTTTCTTGCTGAGCTAGATGGATGGCTTTTTTATGGATGCCAATGCTGAAGTAATACATCCTTCATAGTGCTACTAGCTGGCTGGTTCCATAAGTGAGTGTTTTCTGTGTTGGTACTCTGATACATTTGTCATGCTTGCAAATATCTTCTGTACAACCTTTGTCATTCGAATGGCTAGCTTTCGATTGCTTTTGTAGGGAAACAACATCCAATCAAGTTCCACTTTTGTCCCCTCCGTCCGAAAATACTTGTCATCAAAATGGACAAAAAGTGATGTATCTAGAACTAAAATACATCTAGATATATCCCTTTATCCATTTTGATGACAAAGTATTTCCGGACAGAGGGAGTAGTTTCTAGGTCAAGAACATGCATTTATCTTTCTAAAAGGAAAATTGTAACTTAATTTACAAATACAAATGTGTTTCCATTGGCACATTTTGGTTGTATTTTCATAGGACCCCCCCCCCCAATATATTTCTAATGTGATTGATAAATAAGGCCTCGTGTCATCTTTCTCAGATTTTTAAAGCTTCATGTACTACCACAATGGTTTGGAAAGACTTAGTTCAAGCACCAGATTATTTCTACTCTTCTAATGAATATAAATGTGTAGATTTCTAGGATCTCATAACCAAAACACAACGATTGATGAACTTTTAGCAGACTTTAATCTTGCCACAGATAAATGGGGGCAACAATGCATCAAGTATTCCTTTGTGCTGCACAGCAAACCGATTATACTCCTCCCTTTAACGACTTAGCAATATATGGATCATTTATGTTAATTTAACTTTAGTGATCTGTACATTAGTATATTGACGGGAATTCCTACCAATCCATTATAAAATGGACGGGCGCGGCGACGCTCGCCTTCGATGATCTAGTTTGGTTTAAAGGAATGGCTGAAATGAAAACTGTAGGAATTTTTCCTTCAATGTCAATTTCAGAAAATAACCATAGGAATTTTAATATCCACTTGGCCCTCCTTTTCAAATTCCTATTCACGAGAACTAGACTAAGTGATAGTAGCATAATATCATTATAATTGTACATTTTCTTACGGTCTGACTTAATTTGACCATGCTTCTTTGCATTCGTGTGACCTTCCAATTCATGTGAATGAAACACCTAGATTGACAGAAATCATGTGTTTGCAAATGCTTTGTTTTGCATGTGCATTCCTACCCTCTTGTTGTATTTCCTATCCCCGTGTTGTTACAATCCTCCAATTGGAAGGAGCCCTTATAGATTTACTTCTGTTACAGATAGGTGTCAAAGAAAACCTTGTGTGGTTTGTCCCGCCCCTGTCGTGACCTCATCCACCCTAGCTCACCTGCTCCAACGAAGGAAGGGTCCACCACAGCAGGGATCCACCCTCCAGACTATCTTTCGCCGCCTCAGATCTTCTTCCCCTCCGCCGGTAGCCACCACAACAACATTACCATCATCAACTGAGCAGAGGACCTTGAGGACTACACGGGTCTGCAAGAGAGGTCACACTCTTTCGTGTTTGCTTATGTTATGAATCGCTTAATATAACCTGCTACTTTATCATCATGTTCTCTTCTTAAACTCCGAATCTGGTCCAAACTAATGCTCAAACTCGAGTTTTTAAATGGTTGTGTGGTACATACCGGGCATCAATGAATATTATTTGTCTACTATCTGGTCAATCTCGGGTGTCTACTATGTGTTTCATGTTGGGTGGGAAACAAACAGTAAAGGAACCAGTATATGTATTTTTTTAACTGAAGCTATTATTTGCCTGCTATCATTGGTTTTGGGTCTATCCATAAGTAGCTACCATGACTCTGGATTTCTGCATGCACTCCTTACATAATCTCACTATGTTTTATTCCTATGCATGTCAGTTGTTGTACACAATGGTGCTGAACATGTAGAACAAAAGATACGATGCTTGTGTGGCAATAAATTGTCATGCAGACGTGGCTCAATGGTGGGCGCAAAGACAACCCCCCTCCCATCGTTCCAGATTGTATCAAGAGGAAGATAACTGTTTAGAGGGGGATTCAGCGGGAGCAGGCCACTCCTGTTTACCCCCTGAGGTCTTTCCTCTAACTTGGCCTACTAATGTTGGTCATATCATGCATATGGCACCTTGATTTGCTTACTTTACACATCAAATATGTCACCTGCTTTGTTTAAATATGCTTTGTGTGAATGCCATCTGTTTAGTTTCTATATCATATATGTGAATCATGTAATGCTATCTTGTTTAGCCATGGATCATATAAGTGAATTTTGCAATGCTATCCTGGTTAGCCAGTCATCTTATATTTGAATTATATCATGCCATCCTTTTTTATTACGTATTAAATTTTTCAACAATGTTAGTACATTGAATACTCTTCATGTGCATCAGCCATTCCACACGGTAAGGAAAAAATCTAGAGTGAAAACAAGGTCTTCAGCGCAGACATTGCTATCTAATGAGGCGCATGTCTTGCTGGTTACGCATAGCTCCTCAAAGGAGGATTCAGAGACATATGCCTAGTCCTATTTCTCCCCCGAGGTCATAGTGCTCATACCGTGCATATGGTGTCTTGAATTGCTATGTCATTTCCTTAGTTTAGATATGCTTTATGAGAATGCCACCTGTTTAGTGTGTAATTACCATATATGTGAATTATGCAATGCCCTCTTGTTGCAGGACATTATATATGTGAATTATGCAATGCTATATTGTTGCAAGGCACTATATATGTGAATTATGCAATGCCATGATCATATATGTGAATTATATCATGCCATCCTTTTTTTCTATATAATGTTTGTATGTTCAACTAATCTTCCTGTGCATTAGCCATTTGAACTGGTGATGGAAAAATCTGGAGTGAAAACAAATTCTTCAGAGTAGACAATGCTAGCTATTGAAGCAGATATCTTGCTAGTTACAGATAGCTCCTCAGAGGAGGATTCAGAGACAGATGACCAGTCATATTTCCCCCCTGGGTGTATGCTCAAACTTGGCAGGGTTATATTACTCATATCATGCGTATGTTCTCTTGTAATGCTTAGTTTTTACATCATATACACAATATTGAGTGCCATCTGCTTAGTTTACACATCATATATGTGATTGCCCTCCCTCACTTGCTTAGTATATAAATCACATATTTGAATTGTATCATGACATGATGTTTACATAGACAACATATATCTGACTTATGGCATGCCAACCCATTTTCTAAAGACATAATATAGTTATATCATCTCGACATGTTTACATAGTCATCATATTTTGAATTATGTCATTCTATCCGTGAATTATATCATGTCATCATGTTTCCGTCGACGGCATGTATGTGAATTATGGCATGCTAACCACATTAATAGACACTTCGTATATTTATATCATGTCATCCTGTTTACATAGTCATCATATTTTGAAGTATGTCATTCTATCATGTTTAGTTAGCCATCATATATGTGAAATTATGTCATGCTATCCTGTTTAGTTAGCCATCATATATGTGAAATTGTGTCATGCTATCATGTTTGGTTAGACAACATTAATGTGAATTATTTCGTGGCCTGTTTTCTTCCCTACTATCCATTGCACCTGCCTATCATACAATGTCTATACATTCAATTACTTTTCTTGTTTATCAGCCATTTGAATTGGAGGGGGTGATGGCAGTATCTATGGGAGTAAAACACGGTCTTTAGATAAGATAGTGCTACACGTTGATGCAGACAGAACCATGGTTGTACTTGCTCAAGAACAAGCCCCACCACACATAACCCAGACTCACGCAGATTGTACCCCTACCTAGTTGGACAAAGAACCAGCTACACCGCTTCTAACCCCAACCCCAGCACATAGTAACCCTGTTCCAGTTGACACAACACCGTCTCCACCATAGAGCACCCAAACACGAGCAGATAGTAAGGAAAGTACAATGCCCAAAGCACGAGGACTACCACTCTGAACCCCAAGTCAACACTTAAAGCAGAAGAAGAATTGTTCTCAGGTCAGGTTCCATAGCTATGGTTCATACTCCTTTGCTCTTGCATCACTGTATTTACCCATACCAACTAATTTCAAATTTGAAGGATGCAATTGAAACTCCAATGGCCCGACCGGTATGTTTTAAACCTATTTCTTTAACGGTCTTCTGTTGTAACTTGCTCTATGTTGGTTTCAGTTTCAATTGAATAAACAGTTATGTTCTCATGCCATGCACGTTACAAGTGTTGTGTATTTTTCCACACTTATATTTTGTCTATGCTGCATTGTCTTAAATAGATATGATTTGAACGGTATCTATCTTGATTTGGCAACATAAACTAGAATGATATCGACCATACAGTGCCCATAGTACATGGATATATGTTTGTTTCATGCTGTTATCTTGTCCACCTTACTACTGAACTGGTTTACCAAAATGAGTTTCATATACATGTTAAACCTGTGATGTGTCTGCTTGTTTCTCTTTTAGAATGCGGACAAAATATTGCAGAAAAGTAACCCGTTATGCAATGGTAAAGGAAGTCATGCAGATAAGGTTTAAGATAGGGAGACATCCCTGTTGGTCTCCACGAAAGCTGATAAAATAGCTAAGGAAAACTATCTTGAAGACAGTGAGACAACCCCAAAGTCTTTTCTTGGTGTAGTGTTCAAGTTACTGGCCACTACCGCTGCCACAAGCTCCTCGAACTCACTGTCTGAATCAGTTCGATTTCTTGAGTCTCAACTACAAGCTGAAAGACATCGATCAGTTGTGCTACGATAAGAAGCCGAAGGACTGTGAATGTCCTTTGAGAATTCAGATGCATACTTTCTGGTGCAATAACAAGTGCTGGAGGATATAAGCGCCAAACAAGAGAAAGCTAATAAGCTTGCTAAGCGTCTTGACAACATGGTGGATACCTAGGATATTGTTTCTTGAGCTCTTGTGAAGTGGTTTTAGTTCTGGACTTGTTTTGCTGCGGCGTTTACTTGCACTGGTCGCCAACTTTGGCAACATGTGTATGTAATATGCTGCTTTGTTCCCATATTTGCAATGCTGTCGAACTTTGATGCCCAGTGGTTGTAATTTGTGTAATAGCCATAATAGCCTAGCATATGTTGCTTGCTTATTTATTTCCTTGTTTTATTGTTTATTTGTTTGCTTGTAGTCAGTGCAGTTCTTTTTCCTCGGTGTGCTAGTGGCCGCAATAACCTATTATTTAAAACTAGGCCACAATAACCATGGGAAACATATGGACCGTTGTCACCATGGTCCTGCTATCTGTTGTAGTGACCACGAGCCTCCTACGGGCCTTCTACGGGCCGTAGAATCAATGGGCCTTCTACGACCGTATGACCGATTGGCTAAATATGGGCCAATAAGGGACCGCATTATGGGCCGTAAACGAGCTAGAGTGGCAGTCGTCCATTCATGGACCGAGCATAACAGGCCTTTAAGAGGCGGACGAGTACAACGGGCTTAATTCTATCGACAAGCATAAAAGGCCATTAATGGGCTATTTGATGATGCTATGAAAACGGTCCAATGGATTAATGGGCCACAAATGGGCCGACTTTAACCATGGGCTTAATTTGGCCCACAAGCGGAAAAGGCTAGTGACGGGCCATAAGCTACCGAATGCCGCAAATCAGCCCAAGAATAAATTGGCCCTTAAAAGGCCGAAAGATAACACGGGCTGGGAACGACCCAATGGAGTAATGGGCCGTTAATGGGTATGAAGCGATATACTATTCATTATGGGCCAGTTTCACTACGGGCCGTTAATGGGCCAAGAATTACAAATGCCTCATATGGGCCGCAAGACATCATGGGCCGTACATGGGCTGAAAGTTACAAAGGGTTGGAGTCATATTGGATGACCCAGATGAAGCTAGTGGGCCGAATTCGGAAAGGCCACAATGGGCCGTGAGTTATCAGGCCTAAATGGGCTATATGTGAGCAGGCCATTAGCAGGCTTTCGATGGGCTGGCCCGTTATCCTTTGACCAAGCCAAACAGGCTGGCCTTTTGACCTGAATGGCCCCCTGTTGGGCCATGCCATGCGTCGACGTATCATTGGCGCCTCTTGTCCATTGGTTGGTTGACATCTGTCCGCACGTGGAGCTGACACATGGTTCCTTCGGCCTTTGAGAATTTTACACGTGGAAAATTCCCATTGGTCCTCACTGTTAGCGTGTTATCAGATCCAAAACCGGACCTGATAACTTAACGGCGACCCGTTACAGTGAATGCCACATGTCAGTTACCCTTGACGAAATCACTTCCATGACGCGCCATTTATCGTCATGGAAGTGAACACTTTCGTGATGATAATTTTGGTATTGTCATGGAACACTTCTATGACAGCACATGTATGACTATCTTGATTCTGTCATAAAATCGTCATGGATGTACATGCAAGACAGAAAACGTGACCTACTGTGACAAACACATATTATCACGGAAGTGGGTTTTTTGTAGTGTAAGTCTCAGCGGAAACAATCAAACGGGTGTGGAGTCCCATCAACGCCATCAGCGGGTTGAGTGTAGACCATAACCCTCTACCGGATCTCTTACTTGTCGTAGAAAAAATCCTGCAACATGAGATGTTGCAGCCGTGTAGGTTAGTACATTCAATGTACTGGCAAGATCACTTTAAGAAGAATAGATGATTAAACTATACTATATGCAATATGTCTTTGTGCACTCGTACGCGTCATTGCTATAAAAATGGTTTTTGACCCCTTTCCGCGACGACGTTCAGAACCGTCGCGAAGTGAGTGACGGAGATAGGGGGGTCCTTCCCACACGACCCAGAAACCATCGGGGATAGGGAGCGAAGATGCATATACAGTACTCCTACTCATTTGTGCTCGCATTGCCATTGCAGTCAGTATTCGGTGGTGCTACGTTTACGATGCGCGACCCATCACAAACGATTCACTATTATTGAACGTGTTTGATAAGCATACATTCACACACATTCACTTGTCCCAAACCGTATGCAATAACTAATTAAGAAGATTAGCTAATCATTGTACGAGTGTCGGATAGGATTACGAAACGTCTGACCGTCGTAACATTGTCATACACGACAACTATCGCACACGCTATTCTATGGTGCAACGTTTACGATGCATACTTCATCAGGAAAAATTCATGGTTGCGAATCGTGTATGATTCGGCAACTATCACAAACATTTAGTTTGGCTGCACCGTTTGTGATATTGTCTGACGTCGGACATGCTTTGAAAACGGCAACTGTGTGCATGCTTGCACACATTTCCTCTCTGTGAACCGTCTCGGATTATGGTGTATACCGCAAACATTTGTGTTTTACCAACCGTGTGTGTCATAACGACTTGTAGAGCATAATTTCATCGTAATTTAATTACTGCTATTTCAAATTGTACTGGATTAGAAATTGAATTTGAATGTATGCTATAGCTTTATTCATATCCATCAGGTTCAAACAACTAATGCATTATTTGATTCATAGGTACATATGTTCAAGAATTACATAAGAACCAAATAAAGAATGATGAACCACAGTTGCATACTTGTACTATTAAAGACCGTAAAGAAAGAGACGAAATACAGTATGGTTGCTGAACAAGGTGAAGCGGAATGCCCATATTGTGCCCTCCTCCATGCAGAAGGCACGCACGACTCTAGTCCAACCCCTTGTGATGGTCGACCACCCATCTTTCATGGTCTTCATGAAAACATCTAGATAATCAACGTGCTCTGGTAGAAATACTTTAACCTTTGCATGCCCACCAATCGTGTAGTGAAAGGTAATGTTTAGTATACTGCTTTGGCAACCACTTCAAAGGAAAAAGATTCGGACATTGTCATCTAACACAACTCATTATGGGCAGTAAAAAGAAGGATGTAGAGTTCTTTCTTATGATCCTGCAGTTCGCTGTTGTCTTGGATAAATTGTAAAAACATAGTTTAATTGCCATCATTGGACCCATTTTACTAGAAATCTTTAACAACTTCCTCACTTGATGCTGGTTCATCGATATCTCATTGCCCCATATGCAGAAAGGGTCGAAGCACGGATCTTTACCAGTGACATATGTACCTAAAAGCACCAAGTTGATATTAGAAGCTAAACAACAATTGCACAATGATGTAGTAAAACACTATTTTATAATGTCTTACAACATCCAATATACTCACATATTAGATGAATTAACATCTTATATTATGGGCCGGAAGGAGTTTATTGCATTCTTACAAAGTATCGGCTGATTAACTGCTGCTGTATCCATGGGTTACAGTTAGTTTGAGTTAGTTCGGCCTCAAATAGTCCTAAATTATATCTAAACATGAGGGCTAGTTTGAGCTATCTGCATCTATAACCCACCCAAAAAACTATCCAACCCAAGAGGTGCTAATTGGAGCTAGTTCTCCTAGTGCATTTATTGTCAATCTAACCCTGCCATCAAAACAACTCTTTGGATGGAGTTAGTTCAGGGTTAGTCATGAGCTAGAAAATCACTCTAACCTCTAGCTAAGTTGAGTATCCAAACAGAGTTGTGTTGTTGTTGTTGTTGCTGCTGCTCTTCAATGTATATCTAGACATCATCAGAACATTAATGTAACACTCTTCCTTGTTGCTATGTAGCCTAGGATTGCATATTTGAACATTAAGTACAGTGCATGTTGCTATGTAGCCTCACATATATTACATATGGCCCTAGTTAAACTAACAATAAATGGGTTGCAGATATATTCAGCTAAAAGTCCGATTCACCGATTAGTCCCTTATCAGCCCCCGACCTATATGGTACCAGCTATCGATATCCTGAACAGTGAGCATATATACGCCATGGGATGAAACTAACCTCGATGGAAAAGAACAGACGTTCCCAAAATTTTCATGTGTAGGTACATCGAGAAGCATGTTAAGCACAACAGGCTAGACATCAACCAAAATTATCCATGGCAAACAAAATAATCTCCAAGAGATAGCTTCAGTGTGCAGGTTTAAGCATGCTAGTAAAGTAAAACAACTGGAAAGGTGTGTTAACTGCAATGGGCCTAACATTTAACAACAAGCAAACATAGTCATTCAAATTGGTATTGTGCCAGTCTAAGTCAATGGTTATTGTTAAATAAAAATTGAAAGGCGTGTTAACTACAAGATGTAGCAACCAAATGTAGTCATTCATAGCGGTATTGTTGAAACTGGTACTGATGAAATTGAACTGCATAGTTCATACTTGCACATATAGAACATCACGTTGTGAATAACTGGAATAAACAAGGCATACTACGAACAACCAAAGATAGCATTTTAACTTGGACATATGCTAACTACAAACAATCGAACAATCAAAAAACATTAAAAGAGGCATATGCTAGCTATAACAGGCTTAACAGCAAGCAAATATATGCATTCCTATCGGTATGTTTAAAAATGGATCGAGGAAATGTACTCCATAGTAAATAATTGCACATATAGAGCACCACATTATGAACAACTGAAATAAACAAGGCATACTGCAAACAACCAACTATAGCAATTAAAACAGGATATATTCTCACTACACTACAAAAGGGACTCGACAAAACAAATCATGTGTTTCCCCCTGTGAAGAGCCACGACAAAACAAATCATGGGGTTCCGCACTTATTATAGATGGGCTCGTTCCCGTGGGAAGAGCACGGACCCTGGATGCGCTCCATGTTGTCGCAGATGGGCTCCTTCCCCCTGAAATCTGTAACGTTCCGATGCCATGTTTGTGTGCTGTTCTAGGACAATCCATGATAGTTTTGGAGTGTCTCTTGATGGTTCCTTGTAGTAGATATTGTTGGCTTTCCATTCATGTTCTCACATGCTTATTTAAGTGGCTGTAGCATGTTTAACTTTTGCTCCAAAGTTTCAATAAAATTCTGCTGTCAGAATTTTATTGTCAAGTTCAATATGTCCAAGCTTGTTGCTATTGATCCGTGGCTCCTTTGGGGGTGCACCTTTGGACTTATTTGCTGTAGGATATGTCTAGCTTATGTTCATGCTCTTTGCCATGGTGTTTGAGTGATGTAGCTTATTTATCTAGTGCCCCGAAGTTGCTATGTTGCTGTAATTTTCAGCTTTCGCATGTTTCTTGTTTCGGGCATAACTTTTAGCCCGTAGCTCCGTTTTCAGCGAGTCTTATATGAAACTTGATTGATTTTTCGTGTAGAATCATAATCTCCTGTTGTTATCATGTTTTGATGTGTTTTCCTTGAGTGCTATTATCCGTGCTCCGTGTGCTCTCGTAGTGCATCCATCATGCATCCATCATTTTGAGTGTGCATTGCATCTTGTTGATTCGTGCCTTGTGTGATTGTATTGTTTAGAGCCGGAAGCTGAGACCGAGTACGAGTACGAGCACGAGGTTACCAATGAGGTTGAGCACGAGGACCCTTCTTACGATCCGAACGACTTCACTTCAGGCAAGATGACCGAACCCCGATAACATTACTATCTTTGCCTATTGCTAGTAGTTCCGCTCTATAGTTTTGCCTCGATGCCCATGTCTTTCTTGTCAGCCTCCTACTTGTAACCATGACCATGTTTAACCACCCTACCTATGCAAACCGTTGCTTGGCTAAGTACGCTTCGCTCAGCCCTTCTTATAGCATTGCTAGTTGCAGGTGAAGATCGAAGATGCTTGCTTCATGTTGAAGTTTGTGGGGTTATATCACACTATATAATGCTTAAAAATGAAATCATCTATATATTGGCAAGGGTGGAAGGCTAAGCCTTTTGCTTGGTGATTTGTTCCACTCATGCCGTTAGGAACCGTATAAACCGGTGTTATGTTCCTTGATTATGTGTTCCTAACACGGTTGGGGTGTATGGGACCCCCTCAATAAACCGCTAAGTGCTAAGTCTATTCCAGCAAGTCCCAACATTGGTACTATTTGCCTAATAACTAAATAAACTTGCATAGGGAGTAATTAACCCTCTTTCTTAATTCAACAACCCCGGGCCAGTGCTCCACATGAGTGTTGGTCCGAAACGGGGGTTCTGCGGGGCCACCTCAAGGAAACTCGAGGTTTGGTAAAAACCTGTAGAATCGCCCATCCGGTCGTGGCCTGAGACGAGATACGCGCGGCTACTATTAGGGTGTCGGCACGCCGGGAGTATTTGCTGGATTAGCCTTACCTTAGTTCGGAGTATCTTGAGCACGGGATTCCGAGAATACTCGGGTCTTCCCACTTTGGAGTTGCGACTCCGCGGATCGTGGGCTTGTAATGGGCCAAGTTGGAACACCCCTGCAGGGTTATGAACTTTCGAAAGCCGTGCCCGCGGTTATGTGGCAGATGGGAGCTTGTTAATATCCGGTTGTAGATAACTTGACACAATGTTACAATACACTACCAGCGTGTGTACCGTGACTGTTAATTTCCGAATGGGGATTCGGGAGTTGAACACGGTGGGGTTATGTTTGTTGAGTTTTAGCTAGGATCACTTCGTGATCACCTCTCGACCAAGGCACTTCTCTTCTCGCACTCTTTCACGTAAGCTAGTGCTAGTTGCTGCTGCAGACACTTATTCTTTTCTTCAGCCTTATCCTCTCCCAAGGCTTAAATAGTCTTGTTACCCGGGAACGGGATTGCTGAGTCCTCTGTGGCTCACAGTTACTTCACCACACCAGATGCAGGTCCGATGGTGAGCTATCCAGGTGATGGCACTGAGCTAGACTGGGAGTATGACGAGGAGCGTAGTCGATACTATGTTCGTTATCCTGATGATCAGTAGTGGAGACTTCTACTAGGATTCGATCCGACCTGTGGATTTATTTATGTTTGGTATCTTGTCATTTGGATTTTACCCGTAGAGGGCTGTGATGTTTTATTGATGATGATTGAGACATGTATTGTATTTGTGTGACGTGGCGAGTGTAAGCCAACTATTTTTATGTTTTCCATCCCCATCTTTTACATGAGTTGTGCAAAGATACCAGACTTGCGATCATTCCAGCATGGGGTTATGTCTCTAAGTCGTGCCTCGACACGTAGGAGATATAGTCCCATCCTGGGCATTACAAGTTGGTATTCAGAGCCTTCTCCGACCTAGGAGCCCCCACTGATTGATCGAATCGTTGACGGTTGAGTCTAGGCACACACTGAAAACATTTTGAGTCCTATATTATATCGGAGAGTAGGATTTCTTTGCTTCTCATCCCCTTTCTCTCTGGTGAGGACTCCTGACGACTACTCTTGTCTCTTCTACTTTCAAAAATTTGCACCAAATTTTTTTTAGGAATCTCGCGAGTATTCTGGGATTGTTTCGATGCTCTTGTGACGAGAATATTGTTCTCGATGCCTCCTGACATTAGGGGTTGTGGCAGTGTCCCGGGGAGTTGAGCTTCGGGGTATTGTCATCACAAGCATATCACGGCAGTACTAAATACTTAAGACGGCCGACATCGAAAATCTCTCCTATACGGTTAGTGGCAAGATAACCTCGACATCACCCAGTACTGGGGAGGTAGTTCGGGAGTATTGCCATAGCTTGTTATAGTGGATGCTTTTCGAAGGTCCGAGGTAGACAGTTTCCGAGAAAGACTGGTTATGTGTTGAAGGATGGATACACCTGTATGTAGGTTTAGAATTGATTGAGCGGTGCTTCCCGTGTATCCCCAACACCTGATTGCATAACTGGAATCTTTTGGAAATTCATAGGTGGGTTAATCCAGTAGATCGTAGGCATTCTTCCAACGAATGCAGGTTAGCGTTTTCGGGGTTCTACATTGAGTGAAGTGGTTTATGACCGATGTTCCGATCAGGAGTTGCATCTTAAAGGGTCCTTGGCTATGCTGATCCGGGGATTGCAAAACCCTTTCGTAACGCGTTCATATGCTTTCAGCACAAAGATGTTAGAACGAAGCTCCTATCTTGTGTTTGTTTCCGTCCGTACCTGTAATGCCCAGGATGGAGCTATATCTCCTACGTGTCGAGGCACGACTTAGAGACATAACCCCATGCTGGAATGATCGCAAGTCTGGTATCTTTGCACAACTCATGTAAAAGATGGGGATGGAAAACATAAAATAGTTGGCTTACACTCGCCACATCACACAAATACAATACATGTCTCAATCATCATCAATAAAACATCACAGCCCTCTAAGGGTAAAATCCAAATGACAAGATACCAAACATAAATAAATCCACAGGTCGGATCGAATCCTAGTAGAAGTCTCCACTACTGATCATCAGGATAACGAACATAGTATCGACTACGCTCCTTGTCATACTCCCAGTCTAGCTCGGTGCCATCACCTGGATAGCTCACCATCGGACCTGCATCTGGTGTGGTGAAGTAACTGTGAGCCACAGAGGACTCAGCAATCCCGTTCCCGGGTAACAAGACTATTTAAGCCTTGGGAGAGGATAAGGCTGAAGAAAAGAATAAGTGTCTGCAGCAGCAACTAGCACTAGCTTACGTGAAAGAGTGCGAGAAGAGAAGTGCCTCGGTCGAGAGGTGATCACAAAGTGATCCTAGCTAAAACTCAACAAACATAACCCCACCGTGTTCAACTCCGGAATCCCCATTCGGAAATTAACAGTCACGGTACACACGCTGGTAGTGTATTGTAACATTGTGTCAAGTTATCTACAACCGGATATTAACAAGCTCCCATTTGCCACATAACCGTGGGCACGGCTTTCGAAAGTTCATAACCCTGCAGGGGTGTTCCAACTTAGCCCATTACAAGCCCACGATCCGCGGAGTCGCAACTCCAAGGTGGGAAGACCCGAGTATTCTCGGAATCCCGTGCTCAAGATACTCCGAACTAAGGTAAGGCTAATCCAGCAAATCCTCCCGGCGTGTCGACACCCTGATAGTAGCCGCGCGTATCTAAGTCTCAGGACACGACCGGATGGGCGAAGCTACGGGTTTTTACCAAACCTCGAGTTTCCTCGTGGTGGCCCCGCAGGCTCCCCGTTTCGGACCAACACTCATGTGGAGCACTGGCCCGGTGTTGTTAAATTAAGAAAGAGGGTTAATTACTCCCTATGCTAGTTATTTAGTTATTAGGCAAATAGTACCAATGTTGGGACTTGCTGGAAAAGACTTAGCACTTAGCGGTTTATCGAGGGGGTCTCATACACCCCAACCGTGTTAGGAACGCATAATCAAGGAACATAACACCGGTTTATACGGTTCCTAACGGCATGAGTGGAACAAATCACCAAGCAAAAGGCTTAGCCTTCCACCCTTGCCAATATATAGATGATTTCATTTTTAGGCATTATATAGTGTGATATAACCCCACAAACTTCAACATGAAGCAAGCATCTTCGATCTTCACCTGCAACTAGCAATGCTATAAGAAGGGCTGAGCGAAGCGTACTTAGCCAAGCAACGGTTTGCATAGGTAGGGTGGTTAAACTAGTTCATGGTTACAAGTAGGAGGCTGACAAGAAAGACATGGGCATCGAGGCAAAACTATAGAGCGGAACTACTAGCAATAGGCAAAGATAGTAATGTTATCGGGGTTCGGTCATCTTGCCTGAAGTGAAGTCATTCGGATCGTAAGAAGGGTCCTCGTGCTCAACCTCGTTGGTAACCTCGTGCTCGTACTCGTACTCGGTCTCAGCTTCTGGCTCTAAACAAAACAATCACACAAGGCACGAATCAACAAGATGCAATGCGCACTCAAAATGATGGATGCACTACGAGAGCACACGGAGCACGGATAATAGCACTCAAGCAAAGCACCTCAAAACATGATAACAACAGGAGATTATGATTCTACACGAAAAATCAATCAAGTTTCATATAAGACTCGCTGAAAACGGAGCTACGGGCTAAAAGTTATACCCGAAACAAGAAATAGGCGAAAGCTGAAAATTACAGCAACATAGCAACTTCGGAGCACTAGAAAAATAAGCTGCATCACTCAAACAACATGGCAAAGAGCATGAACATAAACTAGACATATCCTACAGCAATTAAGTCCAAAGGTGCACCCCCAAAGGAGCCACGGATCAATAGCAACAAGCTTGGACATATTGAACTTGACAATAAAATTCTGACAGCAGAATTTTATTGAAACTTTGGAGCAAAAGTTAAACATGCTACAGCCACTTAAATAAGCATGTGAGAACATGAATGGAAAGCCAACAATATCTACTACAAGGAACCATCAAGAGACACTCTAAAACTATCATGGTTTGTCCTAGAACAGCACACAAACATGGCATCAGAACGTTACAGATTTTAGACTTAGTGAAAAACCACTAAGTGTTAAACAGCAGTTTCATCATGGCATCTATAAGAGCAAGTTTAAGTCACCTCGAAACTAAACATGGCAAGTGGTAAGCGCCACATCAAAGTACACATGATGGTGATTCCGAAACATACAAGCATGCATCATGGAGATAAACACAACGATAGCAATGAGCTCAACAAGATGGCATTTCATAACAAGTGAAACAACATCACAGCCACATGGCACTTTGCAACGAGGATATACATGGCAAGATAAATCTATCATGCAACCTAACACAAGCAACATGTAGAGCATGGCAAGACGAACACGTGGACATGTCATTTGCATCATTCGGACAAACGAGCTAAAAGATATCACTATGCAAAGATGGCATAAAAACAACACATAACAGCAGTTTATATCGGGATGCACTCTTGGAACAGAAAAATAAGCATATAGATGATCTCTAACATGCATGGCACAATGGAATGAATCGTAGTGCTAATCACCACGAACGTCTGGACACCTCATTCACTCTATTCGGAGCAACACACACAAAGTTATTGCAGTTCTAAAATTGCATCAGAGAAGGAAAAAAACTAGGACTTAGTAGTTTTGAAAACAACCTTCAGATCTGTAGAAAAAGGGCCTCGGCCCGCGGATCTGGATCTGGCCCAGGCGCGGCTGCAGTTCCAAGATGTACCAAGACCTCAAGCAATCTTACTGGTGGACACGCATGAAAAGGGAAATTGCCCAATTCGTCAATGAATGTGATGTCTGCAGAAGAGTGAAAGCAGAACATCAACGTCCAGCCGGTCTTCTCCAACCTCTTCCTATTCCCGAGTGGAAGTTCGACCACATTGAAATGGACTTCGTCACTTGTTTTCCTAAGTCCAAGAGAGGGAATGATTCTATCTTCGTGGTGATTGACAAGCATTCCAGTCAAAGAATCAATCAATGCAGCTCAATTGGCAGAGCTGTACACTTCCAGAATTGTGTCCTTACATGGCATTCCTCAAGTTATATCCTCAGACCGTGGAAGTTTGTTCACTTCAAGGTTCTGGGACTCCTTTCAGTCTGCCATGGGCACTAAGATCAGGTTCAGCACTGATTTTCACCCTCAGACTAGTGGTCAAGTCGAGCGAGTGAATTAGATTCTAGAAGACATGCTCAGAGCCTGTGTCATATCTTTCGGCATGAAATGGGAAGACTGCCTTCCATTTGCCGAGTTCTCTTACAACAACAGCTTTCAAGCAAGTGCAGGCAAAGCTCCGTTTGAAATCCTCTATGGCAGAAAGTGCCGTACCCCTCTCAACTGGTCTGAAACAGGCGAACGTCAACTTCTTCGCAATGACTTGATCTCAGAAGCCGAATAAATGTGCAAAGTCATACGTGAGAATCTCAAGGCCGCTCAGTCACGTCAGAAGAGCTACTATGACGGCAAGCATCGTGATTTGGCCTTCAACATTGATGATCATGTTTATCTCTGTGTGTCTCTGTTGAAAGGCACCCAAAGATTCGGTATCAAAGGAAAGCTTGCTCCTAGATACGTCGGGCCTTTCAAGATTCTTGGCAAAAGAGGCGATCTAGCCTATCAACTTGAGCTCCCTTCAAACTTCGCCAATGTTCATGATGTGTTCCATGTGTCTCAACTCCGCAAATGCTTCAAGGCACCTGAGCGCATGATTCCGTTTGAGGAGATTGATCTTCAACAAGATTTGTCCTACCGAGAGCATCCCGTTGCTATTCTCGAAGAAACCGAACGCAAGACCCGTAACAAGTCCATCAAATTCTTGAAAGTCAAGTGGTCACATCACACCGACCGAGAAGCTACGTGGGAACGAGAAGATCATCTTCGTTCCGAGTACCCGTCCTTTTTCTAGTCCTAGATATCGGGACGAGATCTTTTTGTAGTAGAGGAGAGTTTGTAATGCCCCGGATGTAATACTTTCCCTTTTGGGCATATAATATATCTCCGGCTTCATCTATTCCATTCCGGGTTCCTTGTCTTTCGGGTTTTCGTCATTTTGTTGTGTGCGTGTGTGGCATTCATTCATATCATGTAGACATGTGCATCGCATTGCATTTGTGTTGTCAGTTGCATCCGGTTCCACGCGTTCCTTCCCATTGTCCGTTTCGCGTTCCGGAGCTCCCTCACGTGTCTGTGGCGTCCCGTAGGCCTACTTTAGTGTTTGGGCATGTAATGTTACCGGTTTGGCGCGAGACTTGTCGTGTGTTGTTGTTTTGTTGTGTGTAACCCGCCTGTCAAATCTCGTCGCGTTTGGAGTCCGTTTGCTCCCCCAACAGTTATTCGTGTGGGCTCAAAGTGCCTCCACTTTGAGGCCCAAGACACCCCTCCAACAGCCCACTAACCTCCCCTAGGCCCATCCTAACTCCCCTCGCGATCGGATCTGTCGGATCGTGATCGGAGGGCTCTAAAACCCCCAAAACCCCTAACCCTAGGCAAAAACAGCTATATTTAGACCCCCCCCATGTCCATTTTTGGGCATCCCTAGCTTCTTCCCTAATCTCCCCTCTTTTTCAGCTCCCTGTCTCAATTTCAGTGCCTGGCCGTTGTCCAGCCGCCGCCTCGAGCGAGCGAGGAGTCGCCCGCCGTTTCCATCGAAGACCCCGCCGATTTCCTTCGTCGCCGCGCCAGTTCTCTGTATCGATCCGATCGATCGGTCAGATCTATCCCTGGGCGTTGACCCCAGCCGCCTGGGCCCTTCCTCGGCCTCTCCATCGAGCCGTCGACCAAGGCCCGAGTCACCGCGTC
>LR738710.1:542184786-542253004 GCA_902687465.1 Secale cereale | reverse complement strand
AGTGCGAAGTAGCAGCCCCCCCCCCCACACACACACTTTCAGTCGGTGGGCCAGAGAGGCATATCTCACCAAGATGGATCGAAAAACGGACCAAGAATAATCCACCTTGGTCATACAACCTCCCTCTTGTTGTTGGTTAAAGTGATGGTCATCCATGCGACCCCGGAGATGGGCTAGCTCGCCAATAATCACACAAGTAGCTAGTCCCCGAAGACAACCACTACATGCGTGTGTCCCAAACATATGCATGGAGAGGTGTGTTTTGGAGTACACAATGGAACAACTTTTATGTGGCACCGTGATTTTGAACAAGAAATCCCCACACTGATGAGTGAGGGTTAGGTTGACATTGCATATGTATATTACACCACACTTCAAGCCAACGACGGGGATTCATGCACGCATGCGTGCATAGTATATGCACTCAAACTTAATTAGGTCTGAATCTCACCATGACCTATACTACGATAACACGAACCAAATGAAGAATCCGCCATGGTGACCTATCTTGTTGTCGGTCAAGGTGATCATGCATGGATGTTCATGAGGGCCCACGAATATATAGGCTTGTCTCCGATAACCACGCGAGGGAGTGTACCGTTCGAAGGCAACCACTACATGCATATGTATAGAGGTGATGCGTGCATGCATGTTTGAATACCATTTCACAACATTGATGTGGTGCATGCATCAAAAATCGTACACTCTCCACACATAGCGAGATCAGTTCATGACGTGTCGTTGTACTAGCCACTTCGACTCGATGGGAGGGATTCATGCGTACACATGCATGTGTGTGTGCTTAAACTGTATCATATGCATGTCATCCCAGAGCATGACATATATATACCGTATTACAACCAAAAAATATAATCCCCTCCTAAGTCAAATTAACATCTCTCGTTGTCAGGCAAAAAGTAGTGATGGACCAAGAAGGCTCACAGATGGAAAGCATCGATATTGTTGATAACTGCCTAAGTGGGTGCGGGGGGACAACCACCATCACTTTGCATGTGGGCCAAACATATATATGTTGAATACCTGTTACGTCTCCAACGTATCGATAATTTTTTATTGTTACATGCTATTATATTATCCTTCTTGGATGTTTTATGGGCTTTATTATACACTTCTATATTATTTTTGGGACTAACCTAGTAACCCAGAGCCCAGTGCGAGTTTCTGTTTTTCTCCTGTTTTAGGGTTTTACAGAAAAAGAATTTCAAACAGAGCCCAATTGACCTGGAAATCAATGGAGGCTGTTTTTGGACCTAAAGAAGCCCAGGAAGTGCCAGAGGGGGACGAGAGGACCCACGGGCTGTCCACGAGGGTGGGGGGCACGTGCCCCCCCCTACGGCGCGTGCCCCCCCCCCCTCATGGACAGCACATAGCCCCCCTTTGCTTGGCCCCGGCTCCAACACCTCCTATATATACTGAAACCTCTAGAAAGGAACCTAGATCGAGAGTTCCGCCGCCGAAAGCCTCTGTAGCCACCGAAAACCAATCTACACCTTGTTACGGCACCCTGCCGGAGGGGGAACCCTCACCGGTGGCCATCTTCATCATCCCGGCGCTCTCCATGACGAGGAGGGAGTAGTCCACCCTCACGGCTGAGGGTATGTACCAGTAGCTATGTGTTTGATCTCTCTCTCTCTCTCTCTCTCTCAGGTGACAATGGAGTATCTAGGTGACATTAGGGTTTTGATTGATTTGTTTCTTAAGGTGTTATTCTAGTACGAACTCTATGATAGATTGAGCGTTACTACGGACTCTTGAATAGATCGATCAGAAAGAATAACTTTGAGGTGGTTTCGTACCCTACCATAATATCTTCGTTTGTTCTCCACTATTAGTGACTTTGGAGTGACTCTTTGTTGCATGTTGAGGGCTAGTAATATGATCCAATTATGTTATCCTTGTTGAAAGAACTTGCACTAGTGAAAGTATGAACCCTAGGCCTTGTTTCCTATCATTGCAACACCGTTTATGCTCACGTTTACCACTTGCTACCTTGCTGTTTTTATATTTTCAGTTTACAAAAACCTATATCTACCATCCATATTGCACTTGTATCACCATCTCTTCGCCGAACTAGTGCACCTATACAATTTGCCATTGTATTGGGTGTGTTGGGGACACAAGAGACTCTTTGTTATTGGTTGAAGGGTTGTTTGAGAGAGACCATCTTCATCCTACGCCTCCCATGGATTGATAAACCTTAGGTCATCCACTTGAGGGAAATTTGCTACTGTCCTACAAACCTCTGCACTTGGAGGCCCAACAACGTCTACAAGAAGAAGGTTGTGTAGTAGACATCAAGCTCTTTTCTGGAGCTGTTGCCGGGGAGGTGAGTGCTTCACTACAGGAAACAGGTAATTTGCCGTCTGCCACGGCGGACTACGAAGGCATGAACGGCGGACAGCAAAGGTCTTTGTCGTCTGCCGCGGATGGCAAAAGGCTCCGGCAAAGAAAGGTCCGGCAAACAGCTACTTTACCGCCTGCTTAACGCGGCTGACGGCAAAGGGGCCTTTGCCATCAGCAGCAGACGGCAAAGAAAGCTAACGGCAAAAATTGCGTTGGTAGTCCGTTAGGTGGCTAACGGTAGGACTTTGCCGTCCACCGTTGACGGCAAAATTTGTCCTGCCTTTGCCATCCGCCGTATGATGTCAGCTAGACGTCACTACACGGCAGGCCTTTACCATCTGCCACTATAGGCAAACTGACCAAATGGGTCAGCTCCCAGGGAGCACAAGTGGCCGCCGCGTGGCTTCTTTGCCATCTGCGGCGGACGGCAAAGGGACCTTTGCCATCAGTGGCTGACGGCAAATATCCTGCATTGCATCTTTTTTTCTTCTATTTTTTTAAATAAAACAATTTTCACAGCAAATATATATGACATATATAGTTCCATCCATTCATACATAGCAAGTTGCACATACACATAAGTTGCAACCATTAGCAAGTTGCACAAACATATTACAATGCAAAGTTTCATCAAGATAGCAAGTTCCATCGTAGCAAGCTAGAAGAATACTATAAGAGAATGAAAGAAAAAACAAGCACTACATCATAACAAGCTAGCTTCCGTGGAGTGAATGAAATCTGCAAAATGGCAAATAAGAAAGTTAGGAAAAGGTGAGTAGAAGAAGAAGCACTCCATTGTTTGTGAGCTAACTTAGGTGAAATGGATCGTTTATGAGCTAACCTAGGTGAAATGGATCGTTTATGAGCTAACTTAGGTAAATTGCATCATTTTAGAGCTAACCTAGGTAAGATGGGTCATTTTTAAGCTAACCTAGGTAAAATGGGTCATTTTAGAGCTAACATAGGTAAAATGGATCATTTTGGAGATAATCTAGGTAAAATGGGTCATTTTAAAGCTAAGTTGGGTAAAATGGATCCATCTTACATGTCATTATTGAGCAAACCTAGTTAACTAAGCATATTACAACAAACTTAGGTCATTTTGGAGGAAACAAAGCTAACTATAAATCGTTTTAGAGCTAACTTAGGTTAAATGGCTGGTTTTGGAGGTCAGTAAGCTTATTAAGTCATTTTGGAGGAAAAGAAGCTAACTCTAGGTCATTATGGTAAGCATATTGGAGGAAATAAAGCTAAGTCTAGGTCTTTATGCATTTGTTAAGCAAAACACTAGAGAAACTTACCGTGATCATGGAGGTGTAGGCGGAGCGGTCGCAGGAGCAATCTCTGGCTTCGGCGGAGCGATCTAACCGGACTTCTCGCACACAAACTGCACATCTCCAATGGCTATCGAGCCATGGGACCTCCCGCCACCAGATATCATCACCTGCTCTGGATCAATGGGACCCTGGCTCGGGTTAAAGTCCTCCCCTTTCCTCGCCTTCCCCTTGACTTTCTTGTAAGAGGCAGTGTGGGCCATGGCATACAGGTCGTACACCTCTGGCACCTTATCCGTCTTATTGTAGCATGCTTGAAAGAGAGAAACAAAGTAAATTAGTAATTAAAGGGCTCAAGCTAGCATGATGAATGAATTGCATGAATCATGAAGCAAACCACATACCCAGTTCCGCCCGAACTGATATAAGCTGGAGCTGCCTTGATGGTGTGGCACACCTTCCATTTGGGCACGTTTGTCCTTGGCCTCAGTCGGCTCCCCGCCATCATCAGCATGGCCACTCGGCCCCTCAGGCTGATTCGGCCAGGTACCCCATCCAGACATGTGCTCCTCTAGGGTCTCGGAGCGCTCCCAACCAGTGCCCCCCATCTTTCAACACCTGCCATGACAAAGAGTAAACAAAATTAGTACAACATAAAAAAAATACTGACATGAATAATAATATGTATATCACTTAAGTGTATCATCATCAAGTACAACATAAAAAAATTGAATACCTGACACTACTAATAATCTTGATCAGTATCATCAATAAATGCATAATCATCATCATCACTATAATCAATGACGGGCTCATAGGGTTCAGTGGCATCAACATGTGCAAGGCCACCTTGATGTAATCGCTCAAGCATTGACAGGTCATCCACAGTAGTAACCTCTTCTTGTTCCGGCTCTTCTTGTTCCTCCTCTGGGGTGATGTCGGATTCACTGTCGCTGTCTACTTCAATGTTTTGGGGTGAAGTATAGCGGTTCTTGAAACGCTTTTTGGAAAGACGTGTCTCTTGGAAGATTTCTCCTTCATATGTGTCTGGGTTAATGTGAGGTTCATAATCCTCTTCCTTTGGGGGAGAAAGTCTAGCACGTGGCGGCACTTCATAAACTACATCCCAACCTTTCAGATTTGGATTAGTTTGGCAGGCCCACGGTAGATAGAATACTTGGGTCGCCCGTTGAGCCGTAATATAGACATCAGGAACATCTAAATGGGTGCTTTGGTTGATTTCAACTAGCCCTATATGTTCATGAGTCCTTCTAGTCTCCTTCGGCTGAAACCAATAACATTTGAAGACTACGACATTCGATGGGTTTTCACCATAGAATAGAAGTTCATAAATTGCTTCAACTCTCCCATAATACTCGGTACCTCCTTCGCCGATAGCAGATACACAACAATTTGTAGACTTTCGGTCGGCCATAGATAGCTCTTTGCCATAGGTACGAAAGCGATACCCGTTGATGTCGTATTTGTCAAATGAACGGACCTTATAGTCAAAACCATTAGCGACTTGTCTCAGTTCGGTGTCCATAGACTCTGAAGTAGCCTACAAGTTTAATATGAAAGGATTGTTGCATTACGCACAAATTAGCGAATGAAATGAAATTGTCTAATAGAAATTACCGTTTGTTTGAACCAAGAGATGAAATCGGGATAGGCGCCGCCTCCTTGCTTTGCGAGAAGCTCGTACTCTTCGACGGAATCCTTTTGGATCACCGCTCCATACGAGAATATGGCGACGTATCGACTGTATGAAATATCCAGGAATAAGAGCACAGTTCAAAGGAAATAGAAGTTGTGAATCAATGTCCTGGAACGAACTTCATCTTCACCTGCAACTAACAACGCTATAAGAGGGGCTGAGCAAGCGGGTAACATAGCCAAACAGTGGATTTGCTAGGAAGGTGTCAAAGGTTAGAGGTTTCATGGCAACAAGGAGAGGCTGACATAAAAGATGGGTAGCGCGACATGTAACGATAGCATCGAGACAACTGAGCATGGCAATGGTAGTAAAGGTATCCAAGGGTATGATCATCTTGCCTAGGATTCCGCATGGAAGAAGAACAAGTCCAAGAAGTAGACGGAGCAACATAGTCGAGCGAATCCTCACAACTCCGGAACGAAACCGAAGCTAACAAGAGAAGCAACCGGAAAGAAGCAAACAACACGGTAAACACACATATCATAACCATGGCATACGATGCACATCCAAGTATGATGCATGTCCGGTTTAATTATGCATGGCATGGCAAAGTGCACAAACAAGTACTACAAGTTAAGTGGAGCTCAATATGCAACGAGTTGCATATTGACGAAACACCTCATTTTAATTATTTAGTTGACTCTCGTTTATTTATAAGACAAGATTAGATGTTGGTTAACATGGCAAGAGGTGAAGCATAATAGAACTACACTATTTAGACATTTTAAATGAGGCCGGAAATAACAACAACAATTCTGGAAAAATCCCCATGTGCATGTTTAGTAATTTTAAGCAAACAACAACTCACACATTTTAAAGTTGTTAACATGATGCGGATGACATGATCAAGTTTATGCAATTTTTAAATTAAAGGTTGACATGAAGAAGATATGAAGTATTGTCACCGTGGTGGAAGGAAAGGGTGCCACGGAAACGATCCGAAAATGATGCAACGCAACATCTCGGTTCCGGTAACTTGTTGAGAGACTGGTGCAAAAGATGCCGGAGAGCGAGACATGCAAGATGAACAAGGTGGGGTGATCCCGTCACCGGGTTCCCACGGGTCGGCGACGAGGCAACCGAGGAGCACGACAAAAGATGATATGGGCACGGAGCACACAAGTGGAGCATCTCATACAACACATGCAAGCATTCGTCCACGGGTCATCGTCTCGGGTTATACCTTCGAACATTCGTTTCGGGGCGGTTCGAGATCGTCGAGGGACGTAGTGGAAGTAGTGGTACACGGGTCGTAGAGGAAGTAGTCGTTCCGTTATCGTGTCGTGGTACTTGTCGCGGCATCGGACATCTTCGGGGCGACGGTAGTCGTTCACGTTGGCGACGGTAGTGGAAGTAGACGTTCCGTTCGTAGTCGTTCAAGTCGTCGGTAGAGGTACTTGCGGTGTCGGTGACGGTAGTGGTACACGGAGCTCGTTTTTCCGTAGATGTTCGGGTCGGCGTCGAGGTACTTGTCGCATCCACCAAGTGTAGTCGTTCGGGCGTCGGTCTTGCCGGCGGGGTACTTGTCACGTCGTGGTTGACGTCGGGGTACACGTTTGTAGAGGTACTTGGTGCATCTCCGAGTAGTCATGCTACTTGGCGGAAAATTCTGCAACGGGAACTTGGCGAAAACCACGAAGGCGTCTTGGGCGTTCCTGGTTGCCGCGTCTTGGCAAAACGAAGGGGATCTTGGCGTCCATGCAACCGGCAGCGGAGGTGCACGAAACCAGCAGCAGAGGACAAGCCACAGCCAAGTAGCAGCAGAGCTTGGAGCTCAGCTCCATGGCGGCTGGAGGGCGCCGAAGGTGCAGGTTGCAGCCATGGCGAGAAGGCAGGGGCGCGGGCGGAGGAGAGGTGGCCACGGAGACGGAGCAGGAGGGCGCATCCATGGCGCGAAGGAGGACGAGGCCGCACGGGGCGGGCCGGCTGCTGGAGGCGCAGCTCCTGGCCGAAGGAGATGCGGCGGGGGTTGGCCGCGGCTTGATGATGGGGCGCTGCTGCGCCTTGGGGATGGAGGGAGCGGTCGCGCGCACAGGAGACCGGGGTGCTCGGGGCCTCGACGGGCGACCTGGCGGCGGAAGTGGAGCACGGAGGGAGGCGCTCGGGCCTGGTATCTGGGGGTGAGGGAGCGAGGGCTTGGGGCGAGGGAGGCCTTGCTCACTGGAGGCGAGGCCTGGCGCGGGGAGGGAGCCAGGCATCGATGCGGGAGGAGGATCGGGAAACGGGGTCACGAGCGCTGAGGAAGGCAGGGGAGAGGGAGATCGATGCGAGGGAGAGATGAGCGAGGGGACGAGGGGTGCGGCGGCACGAGGGAAGGAGATGGACGAGCGACCTGTCGCTAGGGCTAGGGTTTGGGAGAGAGGGAGAGAGGCTGCGGGCCTGGAGGGGAATGGGCGCTGAGGCCCAGATGGCCAGGAGGTGCGGTGGCCTGATGGGCCAAAGGAGGGAGGCGGCTGTTAGGCCAGCTACGGCTAGGCCCTTGTCTCTCTTTTTATTTTCCCTTTTAGCAGAAAACAACTAAGAGAAGAAAGAATGAGGAGGGGGGTTAGGGCAAAACACAAGAGGTTATTTTTTCTCGGGCATCATAAAATGAGCACGGTCCGAGAAAAATAGAAAAGGCATGAACGAGATATAATTCAAACTTATTTGAATTTAATTCAAAAGAGTTTGAACTAAGACTTGATTATTGAAGTGTCCAAAAATGTTGAGGTTTTTGGAGGAACCTCGATAAACGAGAAAAGAAATATAGGGAAGGTTTGGCGGTGAAACTTGAAGCAAAAGAGGTCTGGAGAATAAATGCAAGTGTGTTGCGGTTAATTCCAAACAATGGAATATTTAATATAGCTCCCTAATAATATTGAGAGGCTTTTATATGTTATAAAGAGAAGTCATCCTTCCCTCGATTTGAATGGACCGAAGGTCCACACAATTTATTTGGTTGAGATGCAAAGATTAATGACATGATGGCATGATGACATGATGCAATGCAAAAAAATAAATGACACAAGCACAAAAGAAACACACGGGAGAACCCGGAACATCTGGAATCTTATGGGACGTCGGTCTTCGGGCGTCACAACTCTCCCACACTAACAGAGGATCTCGACCCGAGATCCTAGAGATAGCACCGGTAAAAACGAAAAGGAAGAGGTAAAACAAAGTTGCTTCTTTGACAGACGAGTGACACCACGAACCTTGAGAGGTTGAACAATCTTGAAAGAAAGAATGCAACGGAGATGAACGAAGATGAAACACTCCGTTGGAAAAGAGGAACAAGGAGCATTATGAGAACCTTGCAGGTTGAAAGACATGAAACAAGAGCTTACGAACGAAAGAATAAGAAACCACAACGGTATAGCCAAGGAATAAGAATGACAGAATTTGGACAACACTCTGCCTGAAAATCAAAGGAGTTGAACATGAACTTGAGGAGATGAGATGATACTTGATGAAATCAACAGCACATTGCCTCCAAAACAATTAAAAGAATGGCACAAGGGTAAGAAAGATTCAGACAGCACTCCGGTTAAAAAGATAGGCAAAACTTGATAAGATGAGAGAACTAGAATGGAGGGCACAACACTCCGGATAAAAAGATAACAAAGAAAGAACATGATCTCGATAAAACGATATGATGGTTTGGAGAGAGCAACATCACAATGCCTCCGGAATGAAAGAATAGAGTATAACTCAATGAAAGAATTGAATGGAGAAGAAAAGACAACTTCTCCGACAATGAATTGAAAGAGAATCCTTACCAAGATGAATTGAATAGAGTTGTTGGGAATTCAACAACGAAAGAATAAGCTTGATGTGGGCTTATGGAAAACATCTCAAAATTAAGAGGTGACAACCAGCCACTAACGAAAACATTTGATTTGATTGAGATCAACAAGGAGATGAAAAACTTATTTCACCAGAAGGATAAATGAAGAACTTGGGTCATTTATAAGCACCATAATAGCAACAATTCTCAGGGAAAGCTTTTAGGTGAAATACAACCCAAGATAACTCCAACGAATAAATTGAAGGGTTGGAAAGATCTCCTGAACAAAGAAAATGATGGGTTTAAATATCTCATTCCTGACAACTTGTGAATCATGAAACATTAAGGAATTGACAAGAATGACATAACACCATCTGAAAAGATAAGGTAGAAAGAATGACACTTGGAAAGCATGATGAAGAATGCTTGAGCTCCAACAAGAATCTTGATGAAGACTTCAAGGATGAATTAAATGATGATGAACCACCATGAAGAACTCCGGTAATGAAAGCATGAGAAGTGAAAGATGAAAAAATAAGATTCAAGGCCTGCGATGAATTGGATGGAGCTTTGAAATGATATAATTGAAATAACTTGGAGCTCCGGAAAACAAGATGAACAACTTAGAACCAAGAATATGATATGATGAACAAGCTCCGGAACAAGAGATTAAATGACCTTGAAGGAATAAGAATAAGAATTATGTCATGCATATCCTTCACCAATTTAAATTGATGACAACCAAAGGATTTGGCATACTACTTATTCTCGTTGGAAAGGATTAAGAGAGATCTCGCACAAGCTTGAGAAAGTAATCAACGAATCAGCGGTAGGATTATGAAAAGAACAAATGAATTAAAACGATAACAACGGAAGGGTAAACTTGAAAGAACCACCGTAAAATATGGAGACGAACGAAGAGGCATCAATGAAGAATATTTGGAGGACGAAGTTGAAAACTGAGAATGAAGAATCTTCTGAAATGATGGCCTTCGGAGGATCACAAAGAAAGAATGCCCGAAATGCTTCGGATGGGTGTGAAAAGAATTCCTCACAATCTGAACAATAATGAGGATGGCATGAAGCTAGAACCACGAATCTTCAAGAGAACGGGCCAGGATTTAAGAGAAACACTTCTCCGGTCTTCAAATGTTAAGAATGACAACTAGAACCACCTTGAAGAATTTGAGATACTCCGGAAGAATGAAAAGATGGAAGGTAGAGCTAAAGATGAGAATAATTGGAAACAATCTTGGAGAAGGCATGTGACCGATGGAAATCATTCTTACGTCACACTTTGAAAAGAGTTTGAGTATAACTCCGGAAAAATAGAAGAGTCAGGTAAGATCCTGGGAAAAGACCTGTGGGTTAGGGCCCACTAAAGAAATAACCGTTGAAAAAGGTTGCTTAAGAGATATTGCACCTGATGAATTGAATGACTTGAATAAGATAACAATCCTCGAAATAGCTTGAATGGATTAAGAATGGAATTATGAATCTTCAGCACTCAGGATAAGAATAACAAAAGGAAAATGATTTAATTGGTGCACCGGAATAAGAAAGCATTGTGAAATGAGGAAAAAGGATAAGATCAACACCGAAATCTTGAATTACATCCACTGGCAGAATTTGAGAACAAAAGAATGATGAACTTGGAGTTTCCTGAGCATCTTCACGATAAATCACCGGATAAGAACATTGAAGGAAAAGAATGAAGAAACAACACATGAATAAAATGGATATTTCATTTGAGAATTCAGCTCCATAAAGAAAAGGGGTGGGAGGGTGGGGAAAAACAAAGACGACTTGGGATGAATGAAACAGTCAAATCGTCAGATTTCTCAACGGCGTCCGTATGGAATAACTTGAAGAGAAGGCACACCGGTTGAAAAGGATTAACATGAAGATCTTGATGATCAAGAAGAATTAGTACTCCCATAGAAATATGAGAACACCGGTTAAAAAGGTATGGAATCAACACTTGACATCGAAGCAACTCGAATACCAGAATCAAAACAAAAACAAAGGATAGATATGTTGGAACATCATCTTCACAATATCATTCGAACAGAGAATTGAACGAATGAATTCCGTAGGTACATCAGCTTGACGAGAAGCCACTTGGGAGAACAAAAGATAAATAAAAAGCAACAAGGAACAGATAGAACAAATACAAGATAGAAGTTTCGTTCGACATATTCGTGCTGAAAGCTCATGGAACGTGTTACAAAAGGGTTTTGCAAACCCCGGATCAGCATAGCCAAGGACCCTTTAAGATGCAACTCCCGATCGGAACAAGCCCATAAAACCACTTCACTCAATGTAGAACCCCGAACTTCATATCATGCACTCGTTGGAAGAATGCCTAGAACTACTAGATGAACCCACCTATTAATTTCCGAAATTTTCCAGTTATGCAATCAGGTGTTGGGGATACAGGGGAAGCACCGCGCACTCAACTCTAATCCTACATCCAGTTGTATCCATCCTTCAACACATAACCAGTTATTTCCGAAAACCGTTTACCTCGGACCTTCGAAACGCATCCACTATACAAGCTATGGAAATACTCCCGATCTACCTCCCCAGTACTGGGTGATGTCGGGGTTATCTTGCCACTAACCGTATAGGAGAGTTTTCGATGTCGGCCGTCTTAAGTATTCTAGTACTGCCGCGATGGATTTGTAACGACAACACCTCGGAGCTCAACTCCCCGGGACACTGCCACAACCCCTAAATGACAGGAGGCATCGAGAACAATGTTCTCGTCACAAAGACATCGGAACAATCCAAACAATACTCGCGTGATCCTAAAAAAAAATTGGTGCATTTTTGAGAGTAGAAGAGACAAGAGTAATCGTCAGGAGTCCTCACGAGAGTGAAAAGAGATGAGGAGCAAAAGAAATCCTACTCTCCGATATATATATATATATAGGACTCAAAATATTTTCAGGTGTGTGCCTAGACTCAACCGTCAACGATTCGATCAATCAGTGGGGGCTTCTAGGTCGGAGAAGGCTCTGAATACCAACTTGTAATGCCCAGGATGGGACTATACCTCCTACGTGTCTAGGCACGACGTAAAGGTATAAGCCCATTCTGGAATGATCTCAAGTTTGGTATCTTTGCACGACTCATGTAAAAGAGGGATTAAATTGCAAAAGGAGATAGTTGGCTTACACTCGCCACTTCACACAATACATTACATAAGCAAGACATCATTCAAAACATCACAGCCCATCTAAGGGTAAGATCCAAAAGACAAGATACCAAACAACATAACGCCACAGGTCAGGATCGAATCCTAGTAGAAACCACTACTGATCGTCGAAACGTCACAAGCATACGGCCACACTCATCATCGAGCTCCCAGTGTAGAACTTGAACCAGCTCATGCATCATTCTCGGCTGAACCTACATCTGGTGTAGTAGTATCTGTGAGCCACGAGGACTCAGCAATCCCATAACCATGGGTATCAAGACTAGCAAAGCTTTGTGGGTAGGAAGAGGTAAAGTGGTGAGGTTGCAGCAGCGGCTAAGCATAATATGGTGGCTAACTTACGAGTACAAGAATAAGATGAGCATCTACGCAAACGGTCGCAAAAGAAGTGATCGCTAAAGATCCTGAACTACATACGAGTCAAACATAACCCCACCGTGTTCTCTTCTCAAAGTGAAAAGAGACAGTCACGGTTACTCACACAGTTGTGTGTTTCACTTCGGATCCTCTGACAAGTTTTCTGCAACCGGACATTAAAGAATTCCAATCTGCCACATAACCGCGGGCACGGCTTTCGAAAGATCATAACCCTGCAGGGGTGTCCCAACTTAGCCCATCACAAGCTCTCACGATTAGCTGAAGTGATAAATATAATATCATCACCCCTTATCTTAGGGAAATCCGATCAGGCTCGGCATCCTGGTAGCATAAGACATTTCGACAATGGTAAAACAAGTCCATCAAGACCTCCCGGTGTGTCGACACCCTGATAGTAGCCGCGCGTATCTCGTCTCAGGCCACGACCGGATAGGTGAGCCTACGGGAGTCAATCCTCGAGTTTCCCCATGGTGACCCCGCAGTCTCCCCGTTTGGGACCAACACCATCAGCACTGGCCCCCCTGCTATGTAGAAATAATCCTCGGGTAGCGCTAACTCCCTATGCAATTTAATTAATTAATTAAGTTGTTATTATGAGCAAATTAAAACCAATGTTGGGCCTTGCTGGAGGAGTTTTATTCAAAGTCGAACTGTCAAGGGGTCCCCATCCACCCATCGTGTAAGGAACGCAAAAATCAACGAACATAATGTCGGTTTATTGGCGCCTAAGGTGGCATGAGTGGAACAAAACACCGAGCAAAAGGCCAAGCCTTCCACCCATGCCCAGTATATAGGTGTGTTAAGTAATAATAATAGATATTGTGATATGACAACAACAAGTTCCCTCCTGGAACGAACTTCATCTTCACCTGCAACTAACAACGCTATAAGAGGGGCTGAGCAAGCGGGTAACATAGCCAAACAGTGGTTTTGCTAGGAAGGTGTCAAAGGTGAGAGGTTTCATGGCAACAAGGAGAGGCTGACATAAAAGATGGGTAGCGCGACATGTAACGATAGCATCGAGACAACTAAGCATGGCAATGGTAGTAAAGGTATCCAAGCGTATGATCATCTTGCCTGGGATTCCGCATGGAACAAGAACAAGTCCAAGAAGTAGACGGAGCAACATAGTCGAGCGAATCCTCACAACTCCGGAACGAAACTGAAGCTAACAAGAGAAGCAACCAGAAAGAAGCAAACAACACGGTAAACAAACATATCATAACCATGGCATACGATGCACATCCAAGTATGATGCATGTCCGGTTTAATTATGCATGGCATGGCAAAGTGCACAAACAAGTACTACAAGTTAAGTGGAGCTCAATATCCAACGAGTTGCATATTGACGAAACACCTAATTTTAATTATTTAGTTGACTCTCGTTTATTTACAAGACAAGATTAAATGTTGGTTAACATGGCAAGAGGTGAAGCATAATAAAACTACACTATTTAGACATTTTAAATGAGGCCGGAAATAACAACAACAATTCCGGAAAAATCCCCATGTGCATGATTAGTAATTTTAAGCAAACAACAACTCACACATTTTAAATTTGTTAACATGATGCGGATGACATGATCAAGTTTATGCAAGTTTTAAATTAAAGGTTGACATGAAGAAGATATGAAGTATTGTCACCGTGGTGGAAGGAAAGGGTGCCACGGCAACGATCCGAAAATGATGCAACGCAACATCTCGGTTCCGGTAACTCGTTGAGAGACCGGTGCAAAAGATGACGGAGAGCGAGACATGCAAGATGAACGAGGTGGGGTGATCCCGTCACCGGGTTCCCACGGCTCGGCGACGAGGCAACCGAGGAGCACGACAAAAGATGATACGGGCACGGAGCACACAAGTGGAGCATCTCATACAACACATGCAAGCATTCGTCCACGGGTCATCGTCTCGGGTTATACCTTCGAACATTCGTTTCGGGGCGGTTCGAGATCATCGAGGGACGTAGTGGAAGTAGTGGTACACGGGTCGTAGAGGAAGTAGTCGTTCCGTTATCGTGTCGTGGTACTTGTCGCGACATCGGACATCTTCGGGGCGACGGTAGTCGTTCACGTTGGCGACGGTAGTGGAAGTAGACGTTCCGTTCGTAGTCGTTCAAGTCGTCGGTAGAGGTACTTGCGGTCTCGGCGACGGTAGTGGTACACGGAGCTCGTTTTTCCGTAGATGTTCGGGTTGGTGTCGAGGTACTTGTCGCATCCACCAAGTGTAGTCATTCGGGCGTCGGTCTTGCCGGCGGGGTACTTGTCGCGTCGTGGTTGACGTCGGGGTACACGTTTGTAGAGGTACTTGGTGCGTCTCCGAGTAGTCATGGTACTTGGCGGAAAATTCTGCAACGGGAACTTGGCGAAAACCACGAAGGCGTCTTGGGCGTTCCTGGTTGCCGCGTCTTGGCAAAACGAAGGGGATCTTGGCGTCCATGCAACCGGCAGCGGAGGTGCACGAAACCAGCAGCAGAGGACAAGCCGCAGCCAAGTAGCAGCAGAGCTCGGAGCTCAGCTCCATGGCGGCTGGAGGGCGTCGAAGGTGCAGGTTGCGGCCATGGCAAGAAGGCAGGGGCGCGGGCGGAGGAGAGGTGGCCGCGGAGACGGAGCAGGAGGGCGCATCCATGGCGCGAAGGAGGACGAGGCCGCACGGGGCGGGCCGGCTGTTGGAGGTGTAGCTCTTGGCCGAAGGAGATGCGGCGGGGGTTGGCCGCGGCTTGATGACGGGGCGCTGCTGCGCCTTGGGGATGGAGGGAGCGGTCGCGCGCACAGGAGACCGGGGTGCTCGGGGCCTCGACGGGCGACCTGGCGGCAGAAGTGGAGCACGGAGGGAGGCGCTCGGGCCTGGGTCCTGGGGGTGAGGGAGCGAGGGCTTGGGGCGAGGGAGGCCTTGCTCACTGGAGGCGAGGCCTGGCGCGGGGAGGGAGCCAGGCATCGATGTGGGAGGAGGATCGGGAAACGGGGTCGCGAGCGCTGAGGAAGGCAGGGGAGAGGGAGATCGATGCGAGGGAGAGATGAGCGAGGGGACGAGGGGTGCGTCGGCACGAGGGAAGGAGAGGGAGGAGCGACCTGTCGCTAGGGCTAGGGTTTGGGAGAGAGGGAGAGAGGCTGCGGGCCTGGAGGGGAATGGGCGCTGAGGCCCAGATGGCCAGGAGGTGCGGTGGCCTGATGGACCAAAGGAGGGAGGCGGTTGTTAGGCCAGCTGCGGCTAGGCCCTTGTCTCTCTTTTTATTTTCCCTTTTAGCAGAAAACAACTAAGAGAAGAAAGAATGAGGAGGGGGGTTAGGGCAAAACACAAGAGGTTATTTTTTCTCGGGCATCATAAAATGAGCACGGTCCTAGAAAAATAGAAAAGGCATGAACGAGATATAATTCAAACTTATTTGAATTTAATTCAAAAGAGTTTGAACTAAGACTTGATTATTGAAGTCTCCAAAAATGTTGAGGTTTTTGGAGGAACCTCGATAAACGAGAAAAGAAATATAGGGAAGGTTTGGCGGTGAAACTTGAAGCAAAAGAGGTCTGGAGAATAAATGCAAGTGTGTTGCGGTTAATTCCAAACAATGGAATATTTAATATAGCTCCCTAATAATATTGAGAGGCTTTTATATGTTATAAAGAGAAGTCATCCTTCCCTCGATTTAAATGGACCGAAGGTCCACACAATTTATTTGGTTGAGATGCAAAGATTAATGACATGATGGCATGATGACATGATGCAATGCAAAAAAAATAACACAAGCACAAAAGAAACACACGGGAGAACCCGGAACATCTGGAATCTTCTGGGACGTCGGTCTTCGGGCGTCACAACTAATCTTTGGAGGGATCGAATATTAGAGTACACTCACGTACCATGAGTCGAGGATGCGCAAGGATAACCAAACCCCCATACACTCCTCCTCGGGGTACTCGTCTCTTTGTGAACCTCCTAATTAGATTGAGAGTTACCGATAATAAGTGCATGAGTTCTTCGGACTAATGTGAGTATTCGAAAGTTGACACTTCCACCTAGCCATATTTTTCTAGCCTCTTCGGTACCGTGCATTGCCCTTTCTCACCTCGAGAGTTGGCGCGTACTTCGCCAGTGCATCCAAATCCTTGGCACGATATGCTCTGTCATCATAAGCCTCATTATATCCTTCCTCAAAACAGCCACCATACCTACCTATCAAGGCATTTCCATAGCCTTTCCGAGATACATTTCCATGCAACATCCATCTTCTCATGACTTGATCTTCATGTCATACATGCTTTTTGCTTGATCGATGAGCCGCATGCTAGTTGGGCCTTGCCCTAATCATTGCTACATGACGCGCTAGTATCATTGCATATCCTGCTACACCGGCAGAGGCATACATTTGCATACATCATGATAGTGTCATTTTCTTTATGTTGAGTACTTTTGTAAAGTGTGAAAGATCTTCTATACTTCTTGTAATATATAGAGTGTTGCCCCTAAAGTGAGGAAAAGATCCCAAAGAGGACAAAATCAAAAGATCCCAAAGAGGACAAATGAGAGTTAAATAGAAAGAGCCATTGAGGCCACAAAAAAATAAAAAAAGAGAAAAAAGAGAAAAAGAAATAAAAAGAGAGAAGGGGGCACACTACTATTTCCTTTTGAGAGATCTACACTCGTACTCCATCTTATACCTTGTGCTCCATAGAGATTATCATTCATGCATATAGCGATGTGGGGACCTTCACACTATAGAACTTGGCTTGTATATTCCAATGATGAGCCTCCTCAAAAGAGCTCTAGGTCTTCTTGAGCAAGCAAGTTGGATGCACCCCCACTAGTTCCATTGGAGAGCTTACCTTAGCTCATATGTGCATCCGTTGCATGGCAATCCCTACTCTTCACATCATATCTATCATTTGGCTTTCTCTCGCCGATGATTGTCCTCATTGATGTGAGCCTTTCACACCTTTTTTGTCTTCCCCCTCTATCATTTTTCTCTTTTTGCCATCCTAAGTGTCAACTTTCTTGCTTACGCTCATCCATTGCATGAGCTCTCAAAATATCGAAAGGGAGTGGATCATTTTGACTTGTACCTGGCTGACGGTCTGGGGATGAGTCAAGATAAGATTCCAAAGAAGTCCAAGTGTGAAACTTTAGTAGATTAAGTTCTCAACAATACAAAAACTATGTTTTACTCTCTCATATATCCCTATCCCCTTTCTTGCACGCAAACACCATTTGGAGACATTCGAGTCACGGACAGCGAGAGCTCTTGCACCTTTATGTTCTTATGTTGCTTGTTACAATGCTAATATAGACTCTTGCTTGTTATGACTTGAATTGAATTACATGCCTTGATTGCTTTACTTAAAAGTTCTTATATGGTTGATAGCATGTCACCACATAAATTATGCTTGTTATCATTTACCTACTCGAGGACGAGCAGGAATTAAGCTTGGGGATGTTGATACATCCAAAACGTATCTATAATTTCTGCTTGCTCCATGCCTCATTTGTGTGATATTGCTATGATATTTATGCACTTCCATACACTTTTGATCATATTTGGACTAACCTATTAACTCAGTGCACCACAGTGCCAGTTCCTGTTTTCTGCTGTTTTTCTATTTCAGGTTTCCCCCATATTAAAAGTGCTCTAAAAATTCCGGGAAAATACAGGAAAAAATCAGCATAACGGGAGCTTCAAGAAAAACCAAAGCAGGGCCAGAGGGGAGCCGGGGGTGGCCCAGGCGGCCACCCGGGGTGGCCCCACCCCTGGCCGCCCAGGGGGTGCGCCTGGGGCCCCCTCTCCCCCTCTGGTGACCCCCCTTCGCATATATATTTCTCCCGTCGCGGAAACCCTGATTCCAGAACCCTTTTCTCCAGAAGCAATTCCGATCTCCGCCGCCATCGCCACCAAGTTTCGGGGACCTGAATTCCTGTGCCGGCATCCTGCCGGGACAGGGAAGTGCCCCCGGATTCATCTCCATCGACGTTGCTTCCTCCCTCCATGATGCGGGAGTAGTTCCTCCTCGGGGCTGAGGTTTCTACCAGTAGCTATGTGGTCAATTCTCTCTCCCATGATGTGATCTTCGTTGTGATCATAGGCTATGTTAATCTAGGGAGATCCCATGATATTTCCCCTTCCTCTATGTATTGAATTGATGTACTCAGTTGTCTTTATCTAGTATAATCCCCGAGACCAAGGTGACAGCGGTCTATTGGACATGGATTAGAAGAATATTTTCATGAGTGATTTCCTCTTTTGTGTGTTGATTGAAGATTGAGAGTCTCTTGGTGCTTGTCTTTGACTATCCTGGAGATATGTTGTGGTGATTGTGTGGTACTCTCTTTGGATGGCCGCGGTGACATTGGGAAATCCATAGATTGAGAACTACGAACTTTGAGGTGTGCTATTGTAGCCCTACATAATTCTCGTCCTCTCTTGACCACAAAGGAATGACCTCCGAGTGCGTCTCCATTGCATGTTCTATGGGAAATATCATGTGATTAGACTATGTAATGTTTTTGGGAGTTGCCACTAGTGAAAGTATGAAGCCTAGGCCTTGTTTCCACCATTGCAATACCATTTGTGCTCACGTTTACCACATGTTTGCTTGCTGCCATTTTTATTTCAGATTTACAAATACATCTTTTGCCATCCATATCACTTGCCATTTAGCATCTCTTCGCCGAACTAGTGCACCTATACATCTGACAAGTGTATTAGGTGTGTTGGGGACACAAGAGACTTCTTGTATCTTGATTGCAGGGTTGCTTGAAAGGGGTACGTTCAACCTCCACTTCCCTGAGTTCGATAAACCTTGGGTTACTCACTTAAGGGTAATTTGCTACTGTCCTACAAACCTCTGCTCTTGGAGGCCCAACACTGTCTACAGGCGTGTAGTAGACATCAGTACATTCAAAGTACTCATTGGCTTGCCACTGGTTATTTTATTGGCCGGGCATGAAAGAATAGGATATGTTAAAGATTTCTTGGTAACGAACATGCGAGCTAGGACGCTTCCCAGTCAGAACACCTGTAGGGTTAAGGCAGATGGCATGGGTCCAAGTTGTTATTGAAGATTTCCGCTGTGATGATTTATACTCAAGACTTGACCTTAAAGGTCACAATTTGTGTAACACGGTATGTATGGATGTAAGACTCTTGTTATTCAGCTTCTGTGTGTTCAGTGAGCATTGATCTCTGGGATCACTGTACATGTGCATTCGGTAATCTCGACTTATGAGTCGGGGTCCCCACACCTGCCTAACAAAACGGCCAACCCACACGGTGGCTCACAACTCGTAGTGTACTACGAGCCACCCGCCACCCCCAGACGTACACACCCACACACACACTGTGAATCCACCGCAACTACAATGCATGTTAAATTAATTATCCCGCGGTGAACATATGTTACCAAAGGAGGGACGTTTTAATTTAAAAAGAACATAGACCATTAAGACGTTTTAGTACATTATAATTGATTGATTTTCTACGGGTATAATGTGCAAAAATCAAATTTGAGCTACATGCGCACGTGACAGTGCACCTAAATGGATTGCAAAAACACATGTGTCTCACTGGGTGCATGTTTACTCTCGTTGCAACAAATTTCAAACATTGAGAATGTTCATATTTAAATTCTAGTACATCCAAAACTTATTTGAAGTTCATGAAACTTATCGTGTTGTCATATGGACACCAATACAAAGTGGCATTGTACCTTTTTTGTCAAATTTGAGACCAGTTTTGATGTATAATCTTTATCTAATTACAAACATGAGATTATTAATAATTGGGAACCAATATTCCGAACGGATTATTTATTTGAACCGTGAGCGTTAGGTCAACAATGGATACGTGCCATACGTCGATTAAGCATTAAAGCGGCAGCATTAATCATCCAAATAGAAAAACAATATACATGCTGCCGCGCGACCCGTGTGCCATGCAAGCAGGCGTGATTTGACGGTATGCATGCGAGTTGTCGGCCGCGTAGGTAGACCGAGAGGCGTGCGTGCAGGTGTGTGAATTGATGGAGGCGTGCTCGATGCGCGGTATCATCGAGAGGCATGCGAGTAGCTATGTGAAACTTTGGTAGGCATGCCAGCAGTCCGGTGCGCAGGCTCACCGGGAGGCGAGCCATCGGGTTGACCGCTGCCCGCCTCTCTCCCACAACTCCCACTACTCCATATTATTGGTGCGCCCGAACGGCTGCACCCCCCATCCTCGCTGCACACACAATCCTCTCTCTCCACTTGCATCCTCGACGGCGCTCTCAGAGTGGTGACGCAGGGGCTGCTAAAGCACCAGAGCACGGCGTGGAGATGGAGACAGAGGTTGCCGTCACCGCCGGCGAGTTATCGTTGCACCCTGACGTCGTCGACGGCATCGATCTTCCACAACCGGAGATGGAGTTCCACATCGACTCTGCTGACGACCCCGATGACGACTCTGACGACCACTCCGGCGACGACGGGCAACTGGTTAGTCATCTATACCCATTTATGTGTCAAATACATCCTAGGGTTTCTCTCGTTTCTCCCGCCTCCCCTTTTTGGAATAGAAATCCTATGATTATGTTCTCCCAATCCATGAAATCTGAGTAAGTTTCGTTAGATCCATGTAGTGTGTTGATTGTTTGAATGGTACAAGTGATAAGTGATTAGTTTTTTCATCTGTGCAAATGATTTCTGCTAGTAGTCCGACTATGATTAGTGTTCGTGCTAATATTTCCTAGCCAGGACTTGACAATTGATTTTGAATATCCTACATATGTTTGTGCCATTATTTTCTTCAATAGTTGTCTATACATGGACGACTGTGCTTAAAAATCGAACCATAATCTCTGGATATGAATAAATAAATAGCCATAAATTCCTAATCCTACTTCACGTCACTTAAACATTTATTTGATGCCAGATTTGTTTTACTATTTGTATAGGTGCTCTCTGACGATGTGGACAACAGGGAGGAAGATCTCTAGAGGAGGTACAAGAGGCAAATCCTGAGGGAGCTTTACGCGGGAATGCATAACAGGCATATTAGGACCTCGGACGGCGGCTATCGATGCCCATTTTGCTACTACAAGCTTCATGACGCCTATCAAATTGTTCTGGCGCATGAAAGAGGATGGGTCGTTGGCTCCTTCAAGCAGAAGTATTCTCGCGGGGTGGAGCACGGCGCGTATGCCAAGTACCTGGAGAAGCTTCAGGATCGTGCTGACAGGTGAGATGAGATGTGGGATCAAACTATGTACGTTTGAGCAATGCTTAATGATGGTTGAACTATGTACTTATGGTTGAACTATGCTTGTGTACATGTATGCTTATTATCTATGTTTGATTATGTTTAATCTATGTTTACTTATGTCTAACTGTGGGATATGGATGCAATCAGTTCGATTGATGGAATCTACCTCCGTCCTCGTTTATTTGTCCCCTTTGTAATTTGTGTTAAATGTTGACCAAAGATTTAACTCATAAAATGTTAGTGCAGGTCAGCAAAAATTATATCGTTGGTGCGTATTTGAACATAGTGTTCAATGATATAATTTTTGGTGACATGCATAAACATTTATTAGTTAAATATTTGGTCGAAATTTGGTAAAAATTACAAAGGGGACCAATAAACCAGGACAGAGGTAGTATGTCAATCACAAACGGTTCCCAAAATTGTAACCGGGTGCAATGACTTTCATTTTTCCTGTTGCGTCAATCACACACGGTTGGCTCCAGCAAACCATTGACTCCAAAATTCTTTGTGGGACAGAAAACCCTCACCACCCAATTCAAACAAGAAAAAAAGAAAACCCTCACCGTCCCCACGTAACAAAAATCCTCACCCCACCCGCCACCTCTCCGGTCCCCATTCACACATGCACGAGCTCCTCCGCGTCTATGCATGGCACCGCCTATCGCAGCGGTAACCACTTAGCTCGACGCCTGCCGCCACCACCAGGCTGCCGGCAAAACCCACCGCATTTCGCCACTTCCGCTTGCCTCCGCCTATCGCCATTGACTTTCTCGACGCTGCTCGCGGTCGACCCAGCTCCGCTCAGTTGGGGAATCTGCCGTACTGAGGGTTCTTTCTCATGGACAACAAGGTAACTAATTTAATAATATATTATCTCATCTCTTATCCCAATTCATCTGCCTTTCTCATGTACAGTTCACGGACACATCAGGACCTTGCGGCCTCCGGCAGTCATTCCATCTCGCCGTACCAGATGACTTGAGGATGCGCGCAGTATGTTCAATCTCACCCTAAATCGGCTAGCATGGCCTACTTTCCTGAACATATTCTAAATATTACTACATTTGGATAAAAGGTGCCACATGCACCATATAGGTCAAAGGGAATTTTCCACCTCTTCTTTCTATATTAGGCAAATTAATGATGTATTGTTCTTTCGATTACTCTCATATTTCCATGACATCATGTTTACCCTATCTATTTAATTATAGATTTTTATCCTTCGATTTCAACTATTGTACAGTTCTTTCAATTTGGGCCCATATTTGCATGTTACCATATTTTCTTTAACAATCCTACAATTTTCTGCAACGAGTCCCTTGCTATGCAACAGAATCTGTAGTGCACAATCTTTCGCTTTACATAAATCAAGACTGCAGGGATGTCATACTGCACACAAACCATAGATTTACAATCGTTGCTACTATAAGACTTGATGAACATGGTGACTCCTATTTTGGCACTGGCCTGGAAAGAAATTTCTAAGTTTTAGAACTGAAAGCTGGCAATAGAACTACATTGATATAAAAGGGCCTGGTCATGAGATATATGCTAACTTCCCCGACGATATCATCCGTCCTGACTTTGTTCGAAGTAAGTTTTCGTTTCAACTATCTGCATGTTGACTTACCCAGCAATATCAAATGAATTGTGTAGTATTTAAGCAACGAATTGTTATTCCCTTTTCTTACTATATTCTTACCTAATAACTTCTAGTTACCAATAAACTTTTCTATTGCACTATTTTAACTAAATATTCCATGTACTCCCATTTCTATCAGAAAGCGTCGTTGACAAGGAGACTCCGGAGGTGGAGAACGGGGCTGCCAACAAGCGGAGACGGGGCGAGCTAGAACTGCAAGCGACTCCAGCAGGCCTAGACTTCATCAGCAGCCTCCCCGATGATATGTTGACAATCATCGTCTCCCTCCTCCCAATCAAATATGGGGCGCGGACAATCGTCCTTTCCCAGCGGTGGCGCCCGCTATGGAACTTCGGCCGTCTCGACCTCATGGACACCCACGAGCTCTGCCATGGCTATTGCAAAAGCTTGGATGTGTTCTCCAAGATCCTCGGCAGTCACCTTGGCCCAACCAGAGGCCTTAGAATGGGCAAGTTTCGTTCCAACGGCAAGGACCGTGCCTAGCTTGACGACTGGTTCCGATCCCCCGCCCTAGATCAGCTCGAGGAGCTCACTTTTGATGATGGGCATATGCGCTCGCTGCCATTGTCCGCACTCCGCCTCGTGCCCACGCTTCGCGTTGCCAAGTTCAGCAACTACCATTCCCCCCTTAATGACGCGCCCGCTCTTATTCTACCACGACTGAAGCACCTCGATCTCATTGACGTCTGGCTCTCAAACGGTGATATGGAGCGCTTGCTCCGTGGCTGTACTGCACTCGAGTACCTTCGTCTTCAGGCGATCAATAGTTGAGTCAATATTGAGGATATCGCTTATCGTTATCGTCTCGGTCACCTGGGAAATAGAGATTAATCGGAAATCGGCCGATTAATCAATTTTATCGATCGACTATTAATCGGCCATTTTTTTCAAATCCCAGGTTCTCAACACTAAAATATGCTATATTCAACACCAAAACAATATTAGACAGAAGTGTTACTTTGAATCCTAGCCTTTGAATCCTGATATAATTGCAAACAAAATAGAAAAACATTACATATTGCGTAACAAGGTTCATAAAACACAAATAAGCATAGTTCTTGCAAACATAGTGCTACGAATAGGCCCGATTTATCGGTAGATTCCCGATAAATTGCTTGTCATAGCGATAAATCGGCCCAAATGATAAATGATGAAGATAAGGCATAATCTTACCGGTCACCCCAAGAGTAGCGATAAATCGGATGATAAATCGCTGAATCGGAAGATTTCTTGAACAGTGAGTTGAGTACCTTCCGCATCACCTCCATGACTCTCTGGAGTATTTATGTGTGTTCTGGTGCGGCAGGAAGACATCACAAGATGTGTACCACTATATGGTCATTGAGGACACACCTGCACTTGAGACATTACTTGTAGTTGATCAAGAAGGTCCAACAAGAATCAATGCCATTTCTGCGCCGAAATTGACAGTCGTGGGCTACTCGTCTGACGAATACTCTGAACTTGTTATTGGATCCAGACCCATTCAGGTACAACAACCACCTTCTACCTCTCCTTCTACAAATTAACATATTTTCTAATTTTGAAAATATTTGTTCGTCCATCATTCAGAAAATGATTCCGACAAGATTGATCCCGAAACTGCGCATTGTGATGGTCTTGGCACTAGAATCTATCGGCCCCAACCTGGAGCAAGTTGTCAGTTTCCTGAGATGCTTTCCGTGCCTGGAGAAGCTATATATCGAGGTGATATTCCTTTCCTGGTAAATGTTAACCATAAGGGAGTTCAATTTGTGACACCATTTTCCAAGTGTACAATGGCAATGTACTATGATTTCTGAAGAATTATTTTCGAGGATTTCAGTACATACAAGTTGCCCCACCCCATATTGGTTGCTTCATCCATGTAGTTACAATCAATAAGCAAGTCTCCTTTGGATTCATATGTACTAGTTTTCTTGGGGAACTTTTCATCCACTCCAACCTCTCGTGAAGAAGGCTGCATTTTTTTAGAATGTAATCAAATGCCCAAGTTAATCATGTCAGATCTAAGATGGAATGTTAGTGCATTTTACAAATCCTGCAAACCAAATAGGCTTGTAGTAGTGTTCAAAACTGCATGTAGGCACTAACACATTTTCTTCTTTTGCAGATAAGATTAGGCCAAGTGGTGGATAATGTGATACAATATAACAATTACGTCGAAAGCCTAGATCTGCATCTCTCAGAAATTACTTTGAACTCCTACCGAGGGACCTTATCGGAGATTATATTCGCCAGGTTCTTTGTTGTCAGAGCAAGAGTGTTGAAGGTAATGAGGTTTGCCCTACATGTATATCACAAAAATGAATGGTTTGTTGATCAACGTCGGCGCGTGTGATAGAATGGAATAGGCTCCAAAAATGCTGGATTTCATTTTGGAACTTCAGATGGCAGAGTAATCAGAAGACATCATGTCAACCCCATACATTACTTCTCAGTGGCTGACCCCTTTGCAAAAATTATGAGTTTCGAAAGCAGACTAAGAAGTGGTAATATTAGTTTGAACGTCTCTGATATCCATGTTCAATGGATTAGCGCGAGCGTTTGCATTTGATGTGCTGAAATTTATTTCTAATATCAGTATGAACCTTGTAATCTTTGAATTTGAGCCATATAACTCTGGAAGGTGAACCTTGTAATATTTCGAGCTTTTGTGGTACAATCGTTTAAATGGCATCATATGTGACTCGTACATTGGTAGCACTATTTTGACCTTAATATGCAATGGTCTTAGATTTTATTGACCATTCTCGAATCTGTTTACCATGTCGATCTCACAGCACACGATCTGTATAGCTAACTCGACTGCGATCTTTGACATTATTGCACACCGTTGTTTTTTTCCACCGTGTGCCCTATAGAGCGCAGAATTAATTATCGCACTCGAGTGTCCATCATCACCCTTCAGCGTAACTTTGACCACACACCCACGGGTAAACTTATGACCGAAGTCATTCCGCACACTTTGTTTTTACAAAGCCTTTTGCCAATAAACGCCCATGATTTGTCCGTCTTCTTGCCGACGCGTGACCAAACTAGCCGGGCGGGAAGCTTGCGCGGTAGCGCGGGGATAGGCAGACCGACGATACATTTGGCGCCTCTTCGATCCCACACGTGCGGTGCGGTGTTTTCAAGCTATCAGCGTACTGGGAACCAGGGTACCCAGACTTGCCTGACTGCGGGCCGCGACGGCTCTTACTACGGCCTGGTACGGCCCAGCTAATCGACCAGCTGCCCAAGACCCTCGCGAGGGGATTAAGCCTCATGAGGGGAGTGACGCCAAGACCCCCTCAGGAGTGGCCTCAGCCAGGTGCTCCGGAGGAGCGGAGAATCCAAAGCCAAGCCTGCCTCAAGATGAGGCAATGATATCAGCGGTGATGCATTGCGCCAGTGGGTGCCAGCGCACGCCAGCGGCGCAGTTACCATTTTGGTGCAAGGGGGACAACGCAACCGTAAGTTCCTGAGGAGCGGGGCAAAGGTTTCCTCATTGGAGCAACGGGACCGAAGACTTTAAGGACAGCAAGGAGGATGTCATCACCAACCCCACCACCGTGTCATCACCTTATCCTTTCGCAGGCGAAGACTGCTTTTGTCACGGCAGGAACGTCCATGTGTTCCCGCTCAAATATGGCCGTTGTGGGATCCCTTCCCGCCTAAACATTTCGGGGGGGAGAGGACCGTAGTCGCCTATATAAGTAGCTAGAACCCCCACTACAAAGGGGATGGATATTTCAGCCACCATACAAGGAGCAAGGAGCAAGAACATTAGCCTCCTGACCCTCCTGAGCTCGCCTCCTGAGCCCAGGAACCTCTGTACTAGCTTGTATCCCAGCTCGCCCGAGGCCAATCCACCAAAGCAGGAAGTAGGGTCTTACACCACGCGATGGCCCAAACCTGGATACACTCTTGTGTGCTTTGTTCATTGTTTGCTTGAATCCTTCCACCGCGATGAGAGCGAGGTGCTAGGTAGACGAGAGTGGGAGAGATCTTCGTTCACGCCCCTGTGTTCGAACGTAACGGGTTTTGCGAAGCCCTGAATCTGACATTTGGTGCGCCATGTAGGGGGCGTGTCGAAATATCGCCTCTCCAACGACCTCGCCTGGTCCCATCCACCAACCCCGTGTCGCCCAGCTCCAACAAACCGCGACCACGATGGTGGAGGCACATCAGACGCGTGCGGAAGCCCGTGGCTTCCGCGCCGCTCAGGCATCGCCCTTCGGCCGCGGAACTCGCCGCCACCCGTCCTTGATCGGGGCCGATGGCACGATGAGCATAACCAACCCGCCGCCAGAGGACCGGCAACATCCTTTGCCCACTCGATGTCAAGGCCGTGCGGCGACACGGGCCGCCGAGCACGCTGCGGTAAGCTTGCGGGACTGGCGCGAAATGGCGAACATAAGGGCTGCGATACTGGTGGCGGGGGAATTGCTAAGGTGTCGGCTGCTTGACAGCGGCCACGACGCGCTACTCCTCAGGGTGGCCGAGCTCCTCGACGCCGCCAGCACCGGAGCTGAGCCATTCTGCGTCCACATGACAACGTCGGGGACCGGGTGCCGCCCCAGCCACACACGGTCGCCCATATGGTCGAGACCCGCGGCGACCTACGAAGGCGACATGGGGTATGATCCACTGAACCCTGCATATGACGCCGCCCCTCTGCCTCGAAGCCCTTTGTATTCAGAAACTGCCCCTGTCGAGGAGCCACCGGAGAGCGACCTCAGGGCTACACCGAACGCCAGATGCAACCAGGCGTCGGCACAAGGGGGCTCAGGAGCGGGAGGTCAGGAGGCGGATCCCCCGCTCATGGCCCTCAATCCTTCACCATCATCGCCCACGGCCATGGAGCGTGGATAAGACGCGCGCAGGTGCCTGCGGGGGCCTGCCCCGTGGTACCAGTCGTAGGCCTCGGGCCAACAATGTTTCTGGCCCAGGCCTCGGCAAGCCACGGGGCTACTCTGGTTGCCACATCAAGACATCAAGGGAAGGGAAGTCCCGGGTCAGGCCCTCATCCCCTCGCGCGTGACTCGTCGCGCATGAGCCCGCCCTAGATTTCACCAGGGGCTCACCGGCGGCAGGTACGATGCGCGCGGGGAGGGGCCTTCTCCCCCCTCCGTTCAACCTCAAGACACCGCGCCTCCTGGCGTACCATCCCCCGGGCTGCGGAGGGTGCGTCTGGAGGCGGTACGGCAGCCCGTCCTGCGCGCACTAGGAGGGCCCAAGACCGCGGCTCCGTCCCCCTGCTCATGAAATCCCGTACCCGCTGGGCTCGACCCTAATCAGGAAGGGCCCAGGGGCCATTAGGAGCGTGGGTAGGGCGGGGTCCCCCTCGCGCCTCAGGATGCCGCGTCTCTGAGCGACGTTAGCCCTCAGGGGCGAAGCGCGCTCGGAGATCGCATAAGCAGCGCGCCTGGTGCTCGGAGGGGGGCCTATGGCCAAGGTCCCATCCCCCCATCATGCGCAGTGTCCTACTTCATGGATGCCGCCTTTGGGTGAGTTCATGAGGGAGCGGACTAGCGTGGGGCGGGGCCCTCAAAGCGAAGGGGCGGGCACGTCAGAAGATCTCCGCTTGTGACACTCTCACGTCATAATGAGTGGGGCTGTATACGCCCCGGAGTCTTCGGAGCGTCGCCCTAGGACCTCGGGGGCTCCCTCCCACGCCGAGTGGAAACACCATGCTCCGCGCTGGCCATCGACACTGCCCCCAATGGCTATGCCCACATCCGCTGGTGGTAGCCCTACGCTCCGTGCTGGGGAGAAGCCTGAAGACCTGCTCAGGGGCCGGACGCGGCCCCTCCTTTTGCTATTCACATTTGCTCCCTTTGTATCTGCTTTCTCAAGCCGATCTCGCCGCCGCGCGACACGTTTCTTGAATAAAGGGAGAATTTGTGTCCGTGTTTTGCGATTTTCGCCACGTTTTCTTGCTAGTCGATCTTTTCGTCTTGCTCGGCCGAGCCGGGCTATGGCCGCAACCCCGCCCTGTCACTCCTCACAAGCAGGGGCCGAGGCATGGGCACACATTCTGCCTGGTCCGCAGCCAGAGCGCCAACCACTCTTGCGCTCACAGCAGGTACTCGCGAGGAGCGCCCGGGCGAGGTCGGCAGGCACTCCGTCTTGACACGCGACAAGGGCTTAAGGCCACGGCCTCAGGAACAAGAAAGGGAGTGCTTAAAACCCAATCCTTACAGTGTTCAATTACATCATCAAAAGTTTAAACCTTGTGACACCCATCTCACCCGGCTTTGGAGCCACAACCAAAAAGCAAATTTACAGCAGGAACTGGATTAAACATCGACACCTTCGCCGGAACTGTCGGTGTCGCCCCCCTCAGGCACCGGCACGTCCTCGATAGCTGGAATGAGCTCCGTCACCAACGCGTCCACATGGTCGCTAACCCAATTCTCCGAGGGGCCGGCGACCGCCTCAGGAGCAGGCTCGAGCAGGGCCTCGAAGTCCGCATGGGGGTCAAGACGGTGCAAGTTGCCGAAGATGCGGGAAACAACGCTCCTCAGGACGTTGCGGCTTTGCTCCTTGACGCGCTGTTGAGCCTTCCTGGCCCCGCCTTCAAGACACTCCACCACCCAGGTAAAGAACCCAAGATACCCAGCGTCATCATTAACCAGGGGGCCGGCGACCCCTGAGCCAAGAAGTTCTCCTAGGGCCCGGCCGGCCCGGTGCCGCAGGGCCTCAAACATCTCTGAGCGGGTGTGCTGCATTCCACGGACTCGTGTGGCCTCCTCAGAAGTTTGAGCCGCGAGGGTGGAAATGTCCTCCACTTGCTGGTGAAGGCAGGACAATTCCGCCCTTGCAGCGGCGCGAGCCTTCTCCGATGCTCGCTCGTGGCGTTCCGCCTCGGCACAAGCCTTCTTCGACGCCCGTTCAAGACGCTCGGCTGCAACGCGAGCCTTCTCCGACACCTGCAGGAGACGCTCGGCATCCGCCAGGTTGCTCTTAAGTGCCGTGATCTCCTTCTGGAGCGCCCTGCGCTTGTCAGCAAAGCGAGTCTCGTGAAGCCCCAGCTTCTCGCGGTAATCCTTCCGGAGGTGCTCCGCCTCCCTAGCAGCCTTCTTCGCCATGACCTCGCGGTCATCAAGGTTGCCCTCGGCCTCGGCTAGTTGGCGCTCCATCGTCTCTAGGCGCTCGCGCTCCATGCTCAGCTCCATTGCGTCAAGTACCAGCGCCTCCTCCCGTGCCGAGAGGCCAACTGGACTATCATCATCAGCCAGAGGTGCAACAAGGGCAACCCTTCGGGCACGAACCTGGCACTCAAGCGCGGCGTTTGAGGCTTCGAGTTCGCGCTCACGCTCCTGTGCGGCCGCGCAACGGTTGTAACATCCCAAAATTCTAAATTTTGGAATGTTATAATAAATAGATAGTTAGATTGCTTGTTTGGTGTGCTGTGTGAAACTGGGTGAAATTTGAAACTTTTGAAAGTTAAATGAGAGGGAATAAAATGACTTTCCCAAAACTTTCACTTTGCATTTTGATCTCCGGGAATTCAAATTCTTTTCAACACAAAACCCTAGAGTGAAGATAATATGACTTCTTCCATTTATTAAATGAAAAAGGGTTTTGAGAGGATTTTGAATTTCATTCTTGAAATTTTTCAAATTCAAAAACTTTATGCAACTCAATGATTTTCGAGAGAGAAGATAAAATGACTTCTTCAAATTATAGGGAATATGAGTTGGAGGTTTTTCTGAAATTTCCTATAACTCATTTTCAAAAAATTGAGTTATTTGGGTTTTATTCAAATTATTTTTCTCCAAAAATAAAATCTATGGAAAATAGGGTAACATGATTCCCTATAGTGGAAAATTGGAGAGAAATAAATTTGAAATCATTTTGGTATTTTTAAAATGATTTTTATTGGATTTTATTGCAATAGTAGCACCTTTTTATTTATTAGAATTTGTGAGGATTTTATTTGATGCTAGAAAAATGTTCACCTTGTAGAGGATCTTTTTCTGAAATTTTTGATATATAATATGCCTCTATTATATATTGAAATTATTTTCCTTTTCTTTTATTTTCGTCGTCTCAAAAAAATGTTAAAAAAATCTTTTCTTCACCGACTGGGCCGGCCCCGCACCCGAGCCAGGTCACGGCCCAGCCGCTCGCCTCGCGCCGTCCTCGTGCCCGGGTGGGACTCCTACCCGAGTACGGCAGCCGCCGCCGCCATGGTCGCCGTACTCCCCGCGGACTCCATCGTCGTGCCCCCTGCTCCAAGAAGCCCCCCTCCTCCTATAAGTACGCCGCACCGCAGCCGCCCCTCCTCCTCTCCTCTCGCCGCGCCGCCGCCGCGCTCTGCATCACCGCCGCCGCCATTGCGCTGCGCCCGCGCCGCCGCCCGCTAGCCGCTGCTGCCGCTCGCTGCCCCGCGCCGCCCCGCATCGCCCCGCCCCTCACTCTGTCACGCGCCGCGCCGCACCGCGTGCCGCCGCCGTCGCCTCCAGCCGGAGCCGCCGGAGTTCACTGCCGACTGGAGCTCCGAGCTCTCACCCGGTCCACGCACGATCCGACGCCCCGGTCCGGTTCGCCCGAACCCATGGTTTTCGAAGAAAAATCGCCAGGTATAAAAAAACCCTGGTTTTCTGTTAAAAGTTCGGTTTTGTTTTAGATCGGTTTTTGTTTCTTTTTTTTAGGTTAGATCTATCTTGTGAATGTTCACTAGTTAGGGTTAGAAAACGAACATTCGTTCGTTAAGTTTTTCTTTTTCTGTTTCTTTTAGCCAGGGACCTTTCTGTAATTCTTTTTCTCATAGTTTAGTCCCCGAACTTCAAAAGGCCTTAACTTTTTGCTCGTTGGTCCAAATCCAGCGAAACCAACGCCCATGTCTTTGTTACGATCCCCTATTTCCAGTAAAACAACTTAAACATGTTTTTGAAAATTTTAAAATTTGAATTCAACTAGATTTGAATTTGAACTTAGTTTGATCATAACTTGAGTTTTATAACTCCGTTTGAGTTGATTCTTTTTGCAAATCGAAGCTCTTGACCTAAACTTTCTGATAAGGCCGGATTCACATAATTTTGGTACTGTTGGATTTTTTTTCTGTTTCAAGAGTCATTCGTTTGTTTTGAAGTTTTCCGAAGTGCTATCTTCGTCCTTTCTGATTTGCTGAGTGATTGCTTATGTGTGGTTACTATTGTTAGCTTACGATAGATTGAACGGAGTGTGACGAATAGACCTATCATGACTTCTTAGTGCGAATCTTCTACATCGTCAGTACAAGGCAAGTTCACACTTTGATCATACTTTCCAATACTCAGTTTTCATTGCATTAGTTACCTCCTCAAACACTTGCATGAGTAGGACTGGTTACATAATATGATGCTTTGTAGTTCATGAGGTAGGAACCCAATGACTTGAGATCAGCCAAAGGGGGGTATACACTTTGTTACTTATTGCTTAGCCATGCTTGTAGACGTGGATTGGTATGAGAGTTTCATGAAAGATGTGAGTGTTACTTAAGGGAAACTTAAGGTGGTAATTTAATACACATCTGGGTGGATTGGTTGTGGCACCCTGGAGCACTCAGTGGTTGCCGTGCACCTGGAGAAGCCAGTGTTGTCCTAGGGGATCCTGGAGGAACCGTGTGATCACCCTATTGGAATGTCACCCAGGCTCAAAGGGATCATATGATATTTTCATGCCTAGAAACTTCCATGTGCAGCCACAAGCCATTATGGGCGCTGGCATAGTATGAGTAAGTTGTGTGACCTCTTTCAGTGGTGGACTAGCAGATGTAGCGGATGTAGGTGTACAGGTCCACCCGGGGTAAAGAGTTAATGCTTCTGAAAGACTGTGTCTCGGTCATCCGTTTCTCAAACACCATGCAGTGCGAGAAATTAAACGGAGGCGAGCGAGTCTTGTGGGGAAAAGTGCACAAACCTCTGCAGAGTGTACAAACTATTCATGAGTAGCCTGTCCCCGGTTATGGACATCTTTGAGTATCTAGAAGTGGATTATTTGTTGATCTCAACACTCTATTTAATTAATTTGTTTGGGTTAATAATGATTTTGGTTTGGGATTGAGATGGGGGTACCATTCTCAATTGTTCATGATTTAAATTTAACAAAGTAGTTAAATAAAATGCATTCCTTTGTGGTAGGGAAAAAAAATCAGCTTTATGCAAAAACAGCCTTACAACCTCCACCAGCTAAATATGCATGTAGTTGTAGGCATTGATCATCATTATCATTACATTGTGAAATTGCTAGTACATTCAATGTACTGACCTACATGGCTGCAACGTCTCATGTAGCAGGAATTATTCGACGAGTAAGTTTACGTTAGGGTTGCGCTGTCTACACTCAACTTTGCCGTTGGTGTTGATGGAACTCCACAACCTTTGTTGCTTCCGCTATGTTTGATTGAGGTAATAGTATTTACGTTACTTTATACATGTGATTTACCTCTGTTATAAATCCTCGAGTACTGTGTGTGTCAGCATACCGATCCAGGGATGACACTTAAGCACAGAGACTTGATCCATTCGGGTCGGGTCGCTACAAGATGGTATCAGAGCACATGTTGACGGTAGGACGTGACCCTAGAAACTAACCAGCCCATAGGAAATGATTTCTCTAAAACTTTATCTTCAAAAAGATACTTACCTCTCTTCTTTTCTGAGCTTTGTCAAATCTTCCCTTTTCCCTTAAATAGTTAGACAATACCCTTATCCATTGGATCACTTCGGAGTAAAGAGGAATTTACTAGGCATTGGAAGTGTTGGAGCTACAACAATGGATACTCCGAAGATTTGAAGAGTTGACGGCTTTGAAGAGATTCTGACCTTTAGAAGACTAAACCCTGCTATGTACTTACGTTAGATGCGACGATTGTGAGCCGTCATTTGTTTGATGTTTTTCAGACGGCCACAAAACAAAACCCGTCTTTTCAAAACTATTGTTTGTATTGAGTGTATCTCTCTCGCCACCTTCCGAATCTCATCCCAAAATCCTTGGACCCAATAGAGGATGAAAGAAGATAGATTTGTATTCTCTGGACCAATGACCCAGCCGAAGGCGGAACTATGGATACAAAACATGGAGGGCCACTTTAGGAAAAAATTTGGTTGCAAGGAAGTATGAGGTTCAATACGCTCTTCAGTACTTTACAAAAAGTGTTGCAACATGGTGGAAGATGCATCAAGCCATACAAGGATGTAGTGGAGCAGAATGTTGGGAGGAAATAAAAAGACTATGTTAAGATCCCGTCTCATCCGAGAGCGTGGTGATAACCCGAAGAAGAAACTTTGCGCCTGCAGGATTTGTGGAGAAATAGGACACACCCAGGAGGAGCACAAGGATGAATGCCCAAATTGTGAAGGAAGTCACCTAGTTGAAGAATGCCCAACTAGGAAGATTACTTGTTTCTTGTGTGAAGGGACTACCCACTACCCTGCCCAGTGTCACATTTACCGCATGGTACAATGAACTATCCAGCAGAAGAAAGAAGAAATGAAAGAAGTCCTTACAGAAATTTCAAAGGAATCCACGATGGAGGAAGATATTGACGACCCTGATGGAGAAGGACTAGACAGATATTACTCACGTGGTTGCTACTCATGTGGCAAAGAAGGACATCTTTCACAGTATTGCACGAAGGAAAACCAAAAGTATCTGGGAGACTTCTCGACAGAAGAGGTGGACTTTGATCCACAGAAGATAGAAGAATTGATAGGAATGAAGAAGTCGAGGAAGAGAAAGAGCATGTGTCCCCAGAACAACCCAATTTCGGCGGAAAAGGACCTGAGTCACATCACATGTTACCGGTGCAAGGATTTAGGTAATTGTGCTAACAACTGCCCAACCAGGAAGCGAAGAACCCAGTGAACCAGGAAAGCCACCATGAAGTCCTTAGATTTGTCTGATGCCATTAGTTTACGTTGCAAGGAAGTAGGGCATTTTGCCAAGAGAAGGTTCAGACCTGAGGAAAGATTGAACCTAGTAGTTGAGATCTGGATATTAGAATGAAGCATGTAGCTAAATGTGGAACACCCTTTTTACAATGTTGAGTTGAGTTATGGAAAGAACATTGTAATAGTCGTGAAGCAATAGAAGTTGATATTTTGAAATCTGAGAAGGAGATGCTATGAGTTGTTGGATGATTGTGAGTGCCCCTCTTGCTATCTCACCCAGACTAAGACCTAGAACCCATGGACCAGTTGACCCCAAACCTTTCTCGGACAAACGACCACAAGGAAATACATACATTGTCCTGAGTGTCCTTTTATCTTATACCTACAGATGACAACCCTTTACGAGTCATTTTTCAAAGGCCCGGAAACGATCATGACCCTGACTAGTGATCAGGATTATCCAAAGATCCTGAAGGACATGATGAAGCATATTCACCTGGAAGGAGATGAAGTTTACAAGGGCTATCCCTTCATGGAGAATGGAGTTGAACTTTGGTACGTGGAGGTACACCTCCATCGTGTGAAAGGAGTTTGCCCAAAAACTATGGGTCAATACTTTTTCATCTCCCGAGTACCGCGAACAACATTCTTCGACTCTGTTCGTGAAGCTGCTATGGAGGCCATACGTTAGATTAGAGAAATACTCGAAGCAAGACTTCGTTATACCCAGGAACGCCTGAGTAGAGTGCATGCAGATATGATGCAGATTAAGCACATGACCAATAGGATGAAGCAACAGATTGAGGATTTCAAGAATCACATTGCACAATTCCCGTGGGACTGAAGCATCCTTAGCTAGGACAAAGGAGTAAAGATGGAAGGAATAGTGACCCTACCAGACCATGTGGATAGTAGCATTTGTAGTGATACACCCTTGGAAATTGAGATTTGAATACAGATTCAGGATGTAATAAGAGATTTGATATGAGGAGAATATTGATTACGGATGAACCAGTGCATTATGTTTAGGACGATACTTTTTTGAGTGAACCCTGGACCCATAGGAAGGAGAACTGTTGCCCCAATTAGTGGAGTTTACACCAATAAGTTGGAGTTTATTTTGATATGATGCTTACTCCAAAGGAATGAAGGAAAACCCCTCGTAGAAGTTATGACCTTGTCAACATATGATCTTATAGGTGGTTACGCTAAACCCGAGGGTTGTGAACACGATAGATGGTTGTTTGGCTTGCAGAATCACTAGATTTATTCGAACTTAGTTCGTTGATAAGAGAAAATTATGCAATGCTTGTGAGGATAACCGAGTGATAGAATACGAGATTCACTAAACCATATACAAGGTAATGATTTGGGTGCGGAATGGATTGATCACCATACCAACTTACTCTTATTATTCGCCTCTGTTATACGGGATGGTAAATCCGAGTGACTTACCTATAGTAGAGAGACGACGATGTCCAAACCTTGTTTAAACCTTAGATTGGTATAGAAATTTTCCCCTGTACAAGGCAGTTGTTGCCAACCGTAGGATATACGGAGAGAATGAAGCCCAAACCCGTTTTCTGCAGGGACCCAGTTTGTTGGTTGATGACCACCATGAGACATCGATATTTGTTTAGTACTGGCGCCAGACCTGCCAGCTAAGAAGAACCAGACCCGGAAGAACCTTACCAAGATGAAAGGATACAAGAATTGAGGGCAAAGGTTATGCCACTACCAAAAGAGCCCCAGAGAAGGAGTTACCCTGAAGATCTGAGAAGACCGACACCGTCAACCCAAAGAATGGAGTGCCTCGGTATTGATGGAACCGTATCCATGTTTCTAAGTGTGGTAGCATGCTAGACCATACCGGTCAATGGATTTGTTGGGAGACCCCCAAACCCTAACCTATTTCTTGCTAGCCTCTTCGAATCTCAAGGACAAGATTCATTTTAAGTGCGGTAGGTTTGTAACATCCCAAAATTCTAAATTTTGAAATGTTATAATAAATAGATAGTTAGATTGCTTGTTTGATGTGATGTGTGAAACTGGGTGAAATTTGAAACTTCTGAAAGTTGAATGAGAGGGAATAAAATGACTTTCCCAAAACTTTCACTTTGCATTTTGATCTCCGAGAATTCAAATTATTTTCAACACAAAACCCTAGAGTGAAGATCATATGACTTCTTACATTTATTAAATGAAAAAGGGTTTTGAGAGGATTTTGAATTTCATTCTCGAAATTTTTCAAATTCAGAAACTTTATGCGACTCAATGATTTTCCAAAGAGAAGATAAAATGACTTCTTCAAATTATAGGAAATATGAGTTGGAGGTTTTTCTGAAATTTCCTATAACTCATTTTCAAAAAATTGAGTTACTTGGGTTTTATTCAAATTATATTTCTCCAAAAATAAATATATGGAAAATAGGGTAACATGATTCCCTACAATGGAAAATTGGAGAGAAATAAATATGAAATCATTTTGGTATTTTTAAAATGATTTTCATTGGATTTTATTGCAAGAGTAGCACCTTTTGATTTATTAGAATTTGTGAGGATTTTATTTGATGCTAGAAAAATGTTCACCCTATAGAGGATTTTTTCCGAAATTTTTGATATATAATATGCCTATATTATATATTGAAATTATTTTCCTTTTCTTTTATTTTCGTCGTCTGGAAAAATATGTTTAAAAAATCTTATTTTCGCCGACTTGGCCGGCCCAGTACCAGAGCCAGGCCACGGCCCAGCCGCTCGCCTCACGTCGTCCTCGTCCCCGGGCGGGACTCCTGCCCGAGTACGGCAGCCGCCGCCGCCATGGTCGCCGTACTCCCCGCGGACTCCACCGCCGTGCCCCCTACTCCAAGAAGCCCCCTCCTCCTATAAGTACGCCGCACCGCAGCCGCCCCTCCTCCTCTCCTCACGCCACGCCGTTGCCTCGCTCTGCATCACCGCCGCTGCCGCTGCGTTGCGCCAGCACCGCCGCCCGCTAGCCGCCGCTGCCGCTCGCTGCCCCGCGTCGCCCCGCCCCTCACTCTACCGCGCGCCGCGCCGCACCGCGAGCCGTCGCCGTCGCCTCCAGCTGGAGCCGTCGGAGTTCACCGCCGGCCGGAGCTCCGAGCTCCGACCCGGTCCGCGCACGATCCGCCGCCCCGGTCCGGTTCGCCCGAACCTATGGTTTTCGAAGAAAAACCGCTAGGTATAAAAAAACTCTGGTTTTCTGTTAAAAGTTCGGTTTTGGTTTAGATCGGTTTTTGTTTCTTTTTTTTAGGTTAGATCTATCTAGTGAAAGTTCACTAGTTAGGGTTAGAAAACGAACATTTGTTCGTTAAGTTTTTATTTTTCTGTTTCTTTTAGCCAGGGACCTTTCTGTAATTCTTTTTCTCATAGTTTAGTCCCCGAACTTCAAAAGGCCTTAACTTTTAGCTCGTTGGTCCAAATCCAGCGAAACCAACGCCCACGTCTTCGTTACGATCCCCTCTTTCCAGTAAAACAACTTAAACATGTTTTCGAAAATTTTAAAATTTGAATTCAACTAGATTTGAATTTGAACTTCGTTTGATCATAACTTGAGTTTTATAACTCCGTTTGAGTTGATTCTTTTTCCAAATCGAAGCTCTTGACCTAAACTTTCTGATAAGGCCAAGTTCACATAATTTTGGTACTGTTGGAAATTGTATTATGTTTCAAGAGTCATTCAATTGTTTTGAAGTTTTCCGAAGTGCTATCTTCGTCCTTTCTGATTTGCTGAGTAATTACTTATGTGTGGTTACTACTGTTTGCTTACGATAGATTGAACAGAGTGTGACGAGTAGACCTATCACGAGTTCTGAGTGCGAATCTTCTACATCGTCAGTACAAGGCAAGTTCACACTTTGATCATAGTTTCCAATACCCAGTTTTCATTGCATTAGTTACCTCCTCAAACACTTGCATGAGTAGGACTGGTTACATAATATGATGCTTTGTAGTTCATGAGGTAGGAACCCAATGACTTAAGATCAACCAAAGGGGGGTATATGCTTTGTTACTTATTGCTTAGCCATGCTTGTAGAAGTGGATTGGTATGAGAGTTTCATGAAAGATGTGAGTGTTATTTAAGGGAAACTTAAGGTGGTAATTTAATACACATCTGGTTGGATTGGTTGTGGCACCCTGGAGCACCCAGTGGTTGCCGGGCACCTGGAGAAGCCAGTGTTGTCCTAGGGGATCCTGGAGGAACCGTGTGATCACCCTATTGGAATGTCACCCAGGCTCAAAGGGATCATATGATATTTTCATGCCTAGAAACTTCCATGTGCAGCCACAAGCCATTATGGGCGCTGGCATAGTATGAGTAAGTTGTGTGACCTCTTTCAGTGGTGGACTAGCAGATGTAGCGGATGTAGGTGTACAGGTCCACCCGGGGTAAAGAGTTAATGCTTCTGAAAGACTGTGTCTCGGCCATCCGTTTCTCAAAAACCATGCAGCGCGAGAAATTAAACGGAGGCAATCGAGTCTTGTGGGGAAAAGTGCACAAACCTCTGCAGAGTGTACAAACTATTCATGAGTAGCCGTGTCCCCGGTTATGGACATCTTTGAGTATCTAGAAGTGGATTATTTGTTGATCTCAACACTCTATTTAATTAATTTGTGTGGATTAATGATGATTTTGGTTTGGGATTGAGATGGGGGTACCATTCTCAATTGTTCATGATTTAATTTTAACAAAGTAGTTAAATAAAATGCATTCCTTTGTGGTAGGGAAAAAAATCAGCTTTATGCAAAAACAAGCTTACAATCTCCACCAGCCAAATATGCATGTAGTTGTAGGCATTGATCATCATTATCATTACAGTGTGAAATTGCCAGTACATTCAATGTACTGACCTACATGGCTGCAACGTCGCATGTTGCAGGAATTATTCAACGTGTAAGTGTTACGTTAGGGTTGCGCTGTCTACACTCAACTTTGTCGTTGGTGTTGATGGAACTCCACAACCTTTGTTGCTTCCGCTATGTTTGATTGAGGTAATAGTATTTACGTTACTTTATACATGTGATTTACCTCTGTTATAAATCCTCGAGTACTGTGTGTGTTAGCATAGCGATCCAGGGATGACACTTAAGCATAGAGACTTGATCCATTCGGGTCGGGTCGCTACAGCGGCGCTCGGCGTCTCGGGCCTCCTTCAGGGCACGGTCGCAAGCCTCCTGAGCCGCGGCGGCCGACACTTCCGCCTTCCTCAGGGCGATTTCGTGCTGCAACTGGCTCAGGTTGACGGCGGCCCTCAGCTGGCGCCAACCCCTCGCTAGAAGCAGACCCTCGGCCTCGAAACGCTCATCTACTTCAGCAACCTCGACCTCGAGACGCTTCAGGGCATCCGACGCCTCCCGCACAAGGTCATGGCGGACCACGCTCCGGCGCATTGCAAGTTCCAAAAGACGACTGGGCTCGTCCCCGGCACCCGCGTCGCCCAAAGGGGCTCCCCCTCTCCCTCGTGTTCAGCGTGTGCCTTGAGGCTAGCCCCGGGGGCGCGCGGCTCCAGCACAGGGAGCAGGCGTGGTCCTGACGGGCGGGCAGTTGCTCGAGCTGCCCCAAGTGCTTGCTGACCCATGGTGAAGGCAAGACCCGAGACACGGCGCGGGCTCCCGATGTACCAAGAGTTGCCTTGCCCCAAGAACGCTTGGGGGCTCGGGGCACGACTTGTGCATTAGGACCCGAGCGCGATTTCAAGAGCCCGCGCGAGGCCTCCTGAAGGCCCGGCATGGTCAGGAGAAGGAATGCAAGCGGAAGCTCCTGCGGGCCTCGTCGGGTGACTCGCGGATGAAGCAGGAGAGACCCTGCGGGGCAAGAAGTCAGCAGAACCGCATTGAGAAGGATGGGGAGGACCAAAGGACACACACCTGCTTGGCACAGTCAGCTTCATCCTCTTCAGGGCCCTCGGAGCAGGACGGAAGACGCTCTTCAGCCTCCGCCTCTTGCCTAGCGTCACGAAGGACGACAGGATGCTGCTTGAGGCAGATATGCCTAGTCCCGGAGCAAGGCCGGAGCAGGCACCCGCAGCCGGCGCCTCGCTCCCTGAGGTGGCGCTTCCCGGACTCTCCTCGACCGGAGGCCGCTGCACCTCCCCCTCGGCTGCTTCAGGAGCCAGCGACGCCTCAGCGCTTTCCGCCACCTCCACCAACACCGGCGCCGGAGATTCGTCCACTCGTTCCAAGGATGGGGCCGACCCCATGCCAGGGGCTCCGCCAGGTGCGTCTGCCCCAGAAAGGAAGGACGGGCTCGCGGGCCCGGATACAACCGGGGAATCGTCGCGAGGATTGGGGGTGCCTCCCGGGATCAGCCCCCATGCATCGAAGCGGGGCATCCTTTCAGCAAGGGCCCTTCCGGCTTTTGGAGCCAAGTACAAGGGAACCGCGGAACTAGGGCAAGCTTCAAGCACTCCACCAACGAGCAGCCACATCAGCCCCTGGATCGTGTCAGGAGGGATCTGCTTCCGCTGAAGACGCACGCGATCATCAAAAACCCACATCGGGTTGGAATGGCGTTGGAGTGGGGCGACACGGAGGATAAGGAAGTCCATCACCACCATCGCCAGGGTCAACCCGCTCTTCCTCAAGTTGGTCAGTCGGCGCATCACAGGCTCCGCCCGTGGATCCGAAAGGGCTTCATGCCTCCAGCCAGAGTTCGGCACCGCCGGTGCATCAGGAATATGAAATTGGGGGTTGTACGTGACGGCGTCAACGAACACCCATTGTCGGCGAAACCCTTCTGTGGTAGGATGAAGCGAGAAGTCAATTCCGGAGGCAGCAGTCACTTCCACCACGTGCAACGACACACACCCCGAGCGCTGCCCCCTGTCAACCAAGGAGAGATTGAAGAAATGGCGGAGCAAGGCCACGCAAGGGGAAACGCCAACTAAAGCCTCACACAGGAACGCGAAGCCGGAAAGAAGGATGATGGACCCAGGGTCCAGGTGTAACGCCCGAATCTGGTAATGCGTGAGCACTGCATATAAGAAGGCAGAGAAAGGGGGAACAAGACCCCCGAAGATAGCATGGAGATGAAGCTGGATGTCGTTAGCACCAAGCTCCCTCACCGGCCGGGAAGCAAGCCAGACCCGGGTCGGTCGCCACTCGTTAGTTGCGTCGGCCAAGGCGCGATGCACCTTGTCCAGACCCTCCTGGTTCGCTATGGCGGAGCGACCAAGCGCCGGTTCGAGCACCGGAGGAAACACGACAGGCTCGCGGTCCCCCTCTTCTTCGCCCCGCGCAGCATGGCGGCAAGCATGAGGGGGCAGAGAAGGCAAGCAGAGAAGGGGGGCGATTGGGAGACAGGAAGCAGAGGCAGCAACAAGAAGCCCTACCAGTCGTGCGATTAGCAAGGCGCACAACTACCAAGATGGCGTGGGAGGCAGGGCCGCCCACGTCCCATCCAACCGTCACACGCTAGCCTGGCCCGCAGCCTTTGGGGCCCGCGGCGCTTCATCCTCGACTAAGGCTTCGCCCCGAAGCCAACTCCACGCGCGCTTGGGCCCGGGGGCTACTGTCGGCGTACTGGGAACCAAGGTACCCAGACTTGCCTGTTTGCGGGCCGCGACGCGCTCCTAGTACGGCCTGGTATGGCCCAGCTGATCGACCAGCTGCCCAAGACCCTCGCGAGGGGAGTGACGCCAAGACCCCCTCAGGAGTGGGCTCAGCCAGGTGCTCCGGAGGGGCAGAGAATCCAAGGCCAAGCCTGCCTCAGGAGGAGGCAGTGATATCAGCAGTGACGTATTGCACCAGCGGGTGCCAGCACGCGCCAGCGGCACAGTAACCATTTCGGTGCAAGGGGGACAACGCAGCTGTAAGTTCCCGAGGAGCGGGGCAAAGGTTTCCTCATTGGTGCAACAGGACCGAAGACCGCAAGGACAACAAGGAGGATGTCATCACCAACCCCACCACCGCGTCATCACCTGATCCTTTCGTAGGCGAAGACTGCTTTTGTCAGGGCAGGAACGTCCTTGTGTTCCCGCTCAAATATGGCTGTTGTGGGATCCCTTCCCGCCTAAACATTTTGGGGGGAGAGGACCGTGGACGCCTATATAAGTAGCTAGAACCCCCACTACAAAGGGGACGGATATTTCGGCCACCATACAAGGAGCAAGGAGCAAGAACATTAGCCTCCTGACCCTCCTGAGCTCGCCTCCTGAGCCCAGGAACCTCTTTACTAGCTTGTATCCCGGCTCGCCCGAGGCTAATCCACCAAAGCAGGAAGTAGGGTCTTACACGACGAGGTGGCCCGAACCTGGATAAACTCTTGTGTGCTTTGTTCATTGTTTGCTTGAATCCTTCCACCGCGACGAGAGCAAGGCGCTAGGTAGACGAGAGTGGGAGAGATCTTCGTTCACGCCCCTGTGTTCGAATGTAACGGGTTTTGCGGAGCCCTGAATCCGACACAAGCGTGCACTGGAATCCTCCGCTATGAACGTCGTGACAAGACGTGACGATATGGCCATTTAACCCTTGTATCTCTTCAACCTTTCGATCGCGCCCCACCATTGCAAGGAGCACACCCACCATGAGAAATTCTTAGAGGGTATCCTGCGCGGATCCAATGGCACTCTGAGTGGCTGCCGACGATGAGCAGCAATTCACCATGTATGCCGTGGTGGACACCCACAGAAGGTTCACGGACCTCTTGGTGGTGTACACCAACGACCCAGTCTAGGTGGAGCACTCCGTCCACATCATGGAGCTCTTGCTTGCTGAGGAGAAGTACAAGGTGGTCGGGTTCGACCTCGAGTACACCCGCGCTCATGCCGGGTCTAGTCCCAAGGTCGCCATCGTCCAGATTTGCGTGCGCCACCACGTCCTCGTCTACCACTACTGCCTAGCCACAAGGCCTTGCGAGCATTTCCCCAGGTTTGTGAACAACCCCCACTACAAGTTCTCTACGGTGGACATCACCAACGATGTCAAGGTACTCGAGAATTCAGGCATCGCCAGCCAGAATCTTGTTGACGTACATGGCCAATACAAGATCTAGGGCAGCAAGGATCATGAGAAGGACTCACTGGTTCACCTAGCCGAGGCCATCATCAACCCCTACTACAGAGACATGAAGGATTTGTGCACAAGGACAAGCGTGTATGGCACTCGGCCTGGACGGGGAAACTCGACAAAGCTCACGTCGTGTACGTGGCCAAGGAGGCGTACACGAGCTACGACATGTACAGGCGGATCGTTGACATGAGGAAGTGCCTCCTTCCCCAAAACGGCCAGGGATCCAGCTAAAAGCAGAGCAATGGCAAGTGTCATCGCAACAATAAGTAGATGATTAGGTTCTCGTTTCTCATAGTTTAGTCTGCATGTAATTGCTTACTTTGGTGTGTGGAAATGTTATGTGTGTAGTCACTTGTGTAATTGTATGCTTAATTTTGTTATGCAATGTCGTCTTTTTAAGTATATATGTTGATGCTTTGTAGACAGAGCGTAGATGTTGTGCGGAAAAAGAAAATCACATCGCACATGGACTAAACAATGGAACCCGTCGGTGATGTTTTCATCAATCGCTCACAATTGTATACCAGCAATCGTTTGCTCACAACACATACGGCTTGTTAGCAGCAATTGTCTGTGTTGCTATCGGTCCTCGCACACATTTCCGATTACAGACCTGTTTGCCGCGTATCACAAACATCTTGTTATGTTGAACTATTTCTGTTCTCTTGTCTCAACACAAATAGTTCATCCAAGTGAACCGCATGCCGTATATCACACACACCTTCATCTGGCTGACCATTTCTTTTGTGTTGCCTAATCACAAACAGTTCATTCAAGTGAACTCTATGATGTTTATCGCACACTCCTTCATCTGGCTGCCCATTTCTTTTGTTCTGCCTCATCGCGGATAGGTAATTGAACTGAACCGTATGCCCTGCATCGCACACGCAACTAAAATCTGAATCGTGTTTGATGCATCCGCCATCGCAAACGTTTTGCACATTTTTTGATGGGTTTTTTTACACCACCGTTTGCGATTATTGCATCGCACACAATTTCGTTGAAGGGTCTCTGATCGTAGTGTCGCATTAGCAGCATCCTGCAGTAGTGGTGGCTCTATGTCTGAGTTTTGTTTGCGTAAAAGCTAGTTTTATTTTACCTACATCCAAGGAATATTAGGAGACTTTACTACGGAGTTATATGTTCTGCCATGGTTCCCCCAACCGATCTCTCATAACCCATAATAACAATAGGTTGCCCTCAATTAATTACTAGTCTGGTGTTGAGAGTTCCGAGATAGATCCAAGTTCAGATGCTCAAATTGTCCGTAACCGGGGACACGTCTAACCGATTAGGTCTTAACCCTCTGCAGGGGTTTGTACACTTTACCCGCAAGATTCGATCCCTCTTTTTACTTTCTTGCACTTCATGATGCTTGAGACCAAGACGACCAAAACAAGGTCTTTAGAAGAATTCCTCTGACCACTGTTTGATGCTCATCCAATCCTACCGTAGTTCTACATCTTCTAGCACCGTCCCAGCCAGAATCACAACTTAGGCCAACCAAGCCAGAGCCCATATGACTTGCGGTTGCATAAGTAAGCTTCCAGGCATGAAGTATTCTTCCATCTCTTTGAGCCTGGGTGGAGGTTTCCGCAAGATATCACGGCGCGTCTCTGGAATAACTGAGTACTGGACGCACCATTGAACCCTTTTTAACCATTCTCCACCAGAGGTATATTGAATTCTTGTCTCGAGTATTGAACTCTTGAGGTCTTGAATATGCAGTCCTGGCAGATGCCATCATGGAGTTGTCGTCATTGACGTAGAGTCCTCCTTGTTCACACCACTCCCGAGCACTCATACCAAACCACATCTACAATAGCGTAGCATTAAAACTATATATGTCCCGGGCTTGATAATAGGGAGATGGGTTTCGACCTCATGCATTCTACTCAACTACAAGAAGTCAATGACACTACTGGAGGAGTTATGAATGGTGACACTAGGTGCAATAAAAACATAGGTATGAATAACATGGTCAAAGTGAACTTGCCTGGTAAGTTGATGAAGATGAATACGCTCTCAAAATAATGACTTGGTAGAACTATTCGTCACTCTGTGGAAAATCTATATAATCAAACATAGTATTCACGCGAGCAAGCATTCTAGCAAACAATTCTAACAATCATATTATCATTTAACAACTAAAAGCAACAAAGTAAATTCAGTAAGAAACCAAATAAAAACCCAATAAAAATTTAAAGAAAACTACAACGAAACCAACTAAGAAACTACTATGACACAACACTGAATAGTTTTTGTCCTCATTAAACTAATAGCAAATAAAATACTAAAAAATTTAACAGAAAAGAAAATTGTAAAACCACTAATTTAATACAAATTATTTTCCATAAACTTTTAGTAGCAAAAAGAAACAAATAAAAAGCTTTTATAAAACTCTATTTGTGCCCTATGCAAGTTTTGCTACAAAATAAAGGAAATTAAATTTTAAAATAAGAATAAAATTGTCTATTGGTCAATAACAGAAACAAAACTAATTTTGTCAGAAATGACAAAAAGTTTTAGTTAAAAACAATTAAATGCTAAGAGAAAAATAAAAAACACTAAACTATGTAAAACAATTTTGTTTTATCTAAAACCCTATATTATTTTTTCCTATTTTTTTCCGAATCAAATCTGCTGCTAGACGAAACCATAAGTGACCAGGATCAAAAAGTATTCACTCAAAACCGATTCTTAAACTCAAGTTATGGCCAAAGTACAAATTTGAACATATTTCATCAAATTCAAATTTAAACTACTCAAATTTGAAATACAATTGCACCAACATAAACTTCAAGAAATTTTGAATCTAGTGCAAAAGGAATCACTAAATTTGGATAAAAAACCTAAAAGATATAAGCAATCTAAGATTGAAACTATTCTGAAAATTAAAACAGAAGACTAAATTAAAAAAATGCTTCGGAACGGCCACTAGCACGTGGCGCATCGTGGTTAGATGCAGGTGTGCACTGCTGAATATAAAGAGCGGACGGCCCAAACTTAATATACTCGGTGGTTGCGGCCTTATAAAAAAACAGACCAGTCGGTTTTTAGTAAACCGTCGGCTCGGGTCAACTAAACCGAAAAAACGCATAACGTTCTAGCTAGAGTACGATCTAATTTAGACCGTCATTTAAGATCGGACGGAGGGGGTTCGCCGGTGCTTACCTCGACAGCAGACGACGGCGAGGTGATCGGGCGTCGACGGCGGGGGAGCTCCGGTGGTCTCCAGCGGCTGTGGTCTGGTTGAATCGATGCAGGACTTCTAGCCGCACCCGTAGGTAGTGTCGGTGGTAGATGAGTTGTAGCTCCCGCGAGGCTCGGGCGGTGATGACGGCGAGGCTGAAGAGGAAAAGAAGGCACATGGATGAGTAAAAAATGAAGCGAGGGGAGAAGAGTAGTTGACGGGAGGAGGAAAGGGGCCTTTGAGATGCTCACCGAAGAGGTATTCGACGGTGGAGGGGCTTGGTCTCCGGCGAGATTCAAACGATGACGGAGAGCTCCGAGGGTGGTCTCGGGCTAGGGTTTTAGAGGGCGGTCGAGGAGCATGCAGTGATTGTTGGGGAACGTAGTATTTTAAAATTTTCCTACGATCACGCAAGATCTATCTACCAGATGCATAGCAACGAGAGGGAAGAGTGTGTCTACGTACCCTCGTAGACCGGGAGCGGAAGCGTCAAGTGACGCGGTTGATGTTGTCGAACTTCTTCGCGATCCAACCGATCAAGCACCGAACGTACGGCACCTCCGCGTTCAGCACACGTTCAGCTTGATGACGTCCCACGAGCTCTTGATCCAGTTGAGCTTCACGGGAGAGTTTCGTCAGCACGACGGCGTGGTGACGGATATGATGTGTTCACCGGCGCAGGGCTACGCCTAAGCTCCGCGACGGTATGACCGAGGTGTGATTCTGTGGAGGGGGGCATAGCACACGGCTAAAACAATTCAACTTGTGTGTCTTTGGGTGCCCCCCTGCTCCCGTATATAAAGGAGCAAGGGGGGAGGCCGGCCGGCCCTTCCTGGTGCGGCTAGGGAGTGGACTCCTACTAGGAATAGGATTGCAATCCTATTCCTAGTAGGATTCACCAAAAGAAGGAAGAGGGAAAGGAATAGGAGAGGTGGCGCCCCCCCCCCCAATCCTAGTCCAACTAGGAACCCTAGGTGGGGCGCCGGCCAGCCCTATGGGCTGCCTCTCTCTTTCCCTTTAGGCCCACTATGGACCATCCCCTCTCGTAGGGGGTTTCGGTAACCCCCTCCGGCAATCCCGATAAATACGAAACTTTTCCGGAACACTTCCGGTGTCCGAATATAGTCGTCCAATATATCAATCTTTATGTCTCGGACATTCTGAGACTCCTCGTCATGTCCGTGATCTCATCCGGGACTCCGAACTACCTTCGGTACATCAATACTCATAAACTCATAATACCGATCGTCATCAAACGTTAAGCGTGCGGACCCTACGGGTTCGAGAACTATGTAGACATGACCGAGACTCATCTCCGGTCAATAACCAATAGCGGAACCTGGATGTTCATATTGGCTCCTACATATTCTACGAAGATCTTTTATCGGTCAGAACCGCATAACAACATACATTGTTTCTTTTGTCAAACGGTATGTTACTTGCCCGAGATTCGATCGTCGGTATCTCTATACCTAGTTCAATCTCGTTATCGGCAAGTCTCTTTACTCGTTCCATAACACATCATCTCGTGACTAACTCATTAGTCTTTTGCTTGCAAGGCTTATTGTGATGTGTGTTACCGAGAGGGCCCAGAGATACCTCTCTGACACTCGGAGTGACAAATCCTAATCTTGATCTATGCCAACACCACAAATACTTTCGGAGACACCTGTAGAGCATCTTTATGATCACCCAGTTACGTTGTGACGTTTGATAGCACACAAGGTGTTCCTACGGTATTCGGGAGTTGCATAATCTCATAGTCATAGGAACATGTATAAGTTATGAAGAAAGCAATAGCAGTAAAACTAAACGATCATAGTGCTATGCTAACGGATGGGTCTTGTCCATCACATCATTCTCCTAATGATGTGATCCCGTTGATCAAATGACAACTCATGTCTATGGCTAGGAAACATAACCATCTTTGATCAATGAGCTAGTCTAGTAGAGGCATACTAGGGACATACTGTTTTGTCTATGTATTCACACATGTACTAAGTTTCCGGTTAATACAATTCTAGCATGAATAAAAGACATTTATCATGATATAAGGAAATACAAATAACATCTTTATTATTGCCTCTAGGGCATATTTCCTTCAGTCTCCCACTTGAACTAGAGTCAATAATCTAGCTCACATCGCCATGTGATTTAATACCGATAGTTCACATCGTTATGTGAATAACACCCATAGTTCACATCGCCATGTGACCAACACCCAAAGGGTTTACTAGAGTCAATAATCTAGTTCACATCGCTATGTGATTAATACCCAAGAGTAATAAGGTGTGATCATGTTTTGCTTGTGAGAGAAGTTTAGTCAACGGGTCTGTCACATTCAGATCCGTATGTATTTCGCAAATTTCTATGTCTACAATGCTCTGCATAGAGATACTCTAGCTAATTGCTCCCACTTTCAATATGCATCCAGATTGATACTTAGAGTCATCTGGATTTAGTGTCAAAGCTTGCATCGGCGTAACCCTTTACGACGAACTCTTTATCACCTCCATAATCGAGAAACATTTCCTTAGTCATCCAGTTACTAAGGATAATTTTGACCGTTGTACAGTGATCTACTCCTGGATCACTATTGTACCCCCTAGACAAACTCATGGCAAGGTACACAACATGTTTGGTACACAGCATGGCATACTTTATAGAACCTATGGCCGAGGCATAGGGAATGACTTTCATTCTCTCTATATTTTTCTGCAGTGGTCGGGCATTGAGTCTTACTCAACTTCATACCTTGTAAAACAGGCAAGAACCCTTTCTTTGACTGATCCATTTTGAACTTCTTCAAAATCTTATCAAGGTATGTGCTTTGTGAAAGTCCAATTAAGCGTCTTGATCTATCTCTATAGATTTTAATGCCTAATATGTAAGCAGCTTCTCCGAGGTCTTTCATCGAAAAACTTTTATTCAAGTATCCTTTTATGCTATCCAGAAATTCTATATCATTTCCAATCAACAATATGTCATCTACATATAATATTAGAAATGCTACAGAGCTCCCACTCACTTTCTTGTAAATACAGGCTTCTCCAAAAGTCTGTATAAAACCATATGCTTTGATCACCTCATCAAAGCGTATATTCCAACTCCGAGACGCTTGCACCAGTCCATAGATGGATCGCTGGAGCTTGCATACTTTGTTAGCACCTTTTGGATCGACAAAACCTTCTGGTTGCATCATATACAACTCTTCTTTGAGATATCGGTTTAGGAATGCAGTTTTGACATCCATTTGCCAGATTTCATAATCATAAAATGCGGCAATTGCTAACATGATTCGGACAGACTTAAGCATCGCTACAGGTGAGAAAGTCTCATCGTAGTCAACTCCTTGAACTTGTCGAAAACCTTTTGCAACAAGTCGAGCTTTGTAAACAGTAATATTACCGTCTGCGTCGGTCTTCCTCTTGAAGATCCATTTGTTTTCGATGGCTTGCCGATCATCGGGCAAGTTAACCAAAGTCCACACTTTGTTCTCATACATGGATCCCATCTCAGATTTCATGGCTTCAAGCCATTTTGCGGAATCTGGGCTCATCATCGCTTCCTCATAGTTCGTAGGTTCATCATGGTCTAGTAACATGATTTCCAGAACTGGGTTGCCGTACCACTCTGGTGCGGAACGTACTCTGGTTGATCTACGACGTTCAGCAGAAACTTGATCCGAAGTTTCATGATTATTATCATTAACTTCCTCACTAATTGGTGTAGGAATCACTGGAACAATTTCCTGTGATGTACTATTTTCCAATCTGGGAGAAGGTACAATTACCTCATCAAGTTCTACTTTCCTCCCACTCACTTCTTTCGAGAGAAACTCTTTTTCTAGAAAGGATCCGTTCTTAGCAACGAATATTTTGCCTTCGGATCTGTGATAGAAGGTGTACCCAACAATCTCTTTTGGGTATCCTATGAAGACACATTTGTCCGACTTGGGTTCGAGCTTATCAGGTTGAAGTGTTTTCACATAAGCATCGCAGCCCCAAACTTTAAGAAACGACAACTTTGGTTTCTTGCCAAACCATAGTTCATAAGGTGTCATATCAACGGATTTAGATGGTGCCCTATTTAACGTGAATGCAGCTGTCTCTAAAGCATATCCCCAAAACGATAGTGGTAAATCGGTAAGAGACATCATAGATCGTACCATATCTAATAAAGTACGATTACGACGTTCGGACACACCATTACGCTGTGGTGTTCCGGGTGGCGTGAGTTGTGAAACTATTCCACATTGTTTCAAATGAAGACCAAACTCGTAACTCAAATATTCTCCTCCACGATCGGATCGTAGAAATTTTATTTTCTTGTTACGATGATTCTCTACTTCACTCTGAAATTCTTTGAACTTTTCAAATGTTTCAGACTTGTGTTTCATTAAGTAGATATACCCATATCTGCTCAAATCATCAGTGAAGGTCAGAAAATAACGATACCCGCCGCGAGCATCAACACTCATTGGTCCACATACATCAGTATGTATGATTTCCAACAAATCTGTTGCTCGCTCCATAGTTCTGGAGAACGGAGTTTTAGTCATCTTGCCCATGAGGCATGGTTCGCAAGCACCAAGTGATTCATAATCAAGTGATTCCAAAAGTCCATCACTATAGAGTTTCTTCATGCGCTTTACACCAATATGACCTAAACGGCAGTGCCACAAATAAGTTGCACTATCATTATTAACCTTGCATCTTTTGGCTTCAATATTATGAATATGTGTATCACACGATCGAGATCCAACAAACCATTTTCATTGGGTGTATGACCATAGAAGGTTTTATTCATGTAAACAGAACAACAATTATTCTCTAACTTACATGAATAACCGTATTGCAATAAACATGATCAAATCATATTCATGTTCAACACAAACACCAAATAACACTTATTTAGGTTCAACACTAATCCCGAAAGTATAGGGAGTGTACGATGATGATCATATCAATCTTGGAACTGCTTCCAATACACATCGTCACTTCATCCTTTAACTAGTTTATGTTCATTATGCAACTCCTACTTCGAGTTACTACTCTTTAGCTACTGAACCAGTATCAAATACCGAGGCGTTGCTATGAACACTAGTAAAATACACATCAATAATCTGTATATCAAATATACCTTTGTTCACTTTGCCATCCTTCTTATCCGCCAAATATCTAGGGCAGTTCCACTTCCAGTGACCATTTCCTTTGCAGTAGAAGCACTTAGTTTCAGGCTTGAGTTTAGTTTTGGGTTTCTTCATGGGAGTGACAACTTGCTTGTCATTCTTCTTGAAGTTCCCCTTCTATCCCTTTGCCCTTTACTTGAAACAAGTGGTCTGGTTAACCATCAACACTTGATGCTCTTTCTTGATTTCTACCTTCGCCGATTTCAGCATCGTGAAGAGTTCGGGAATTACTTTCGTCATCCCTTGCATATTATAGTTCATCACGAAGTTCTACTAACTTGGTGATAGTGTCTAGAGAACTTTGTCAATTACTATCTTATCTGGAAGATTAACTCCCACTTGATTCAAGCAATTGTACTACCCAGACAATCTGAGCACATGCTCACTGGTTGAGTTATTCTCCTCCATCTTGTAGGCAAAGTACTGTCAGAGGTCTTATACCTCTCGACACGGGCATGAGTATGAAATACTAATTTCAACTCTTGGAACATCTCATATGCTCCGTGGCGTTTCAAAACGTTTTTGAAGTCCCGGTTATAAGCCGTAAAGCATGGTGCACTAAACTATCAAGTAGTCATCATATCGAGCTTTTGTCAAAATGTTCATAACGTCTACATCTGCTCCTGCAATAGGTCTGTCACCTAGTGGTGCATCAAGGACATAATTCTTCTGTGCAGTAATGAGGATAATCCTCAGGTTACGGAACAATTCCGCATCATTGCTTACTAACATCTTTCAACTTGGTTTTCTCTAGGAATATATGAAAAATAAACGGGGAGCAACATCGCGAGCTATTGATCTACAACATAGATATGCTAATACTACCAGGACTAAGTTCATGATAAATTAAAGTTCAATTAATCATATTACTTAAGAACTCCCACTTAGATAGACATCCCTCCGGTCATCTAAATGATCACGTGATCCAAATCAACTAAACCATGTCCGATCATCACGTGAGATGGAGTAGTTTCAATGGTGAACATCTTATGTTGATCATATCTACTATATGATTCACGCTCGACCTTTCGGTCTCCAGTGTTCCGAGGCCATATCTGTATATGCTAGGCTCGTCAAGTTTAACCCGAGTATTCTGCGTGTGCAAAACTGGCTTACACCCGTTGTATTTGGACGTAGAGCTTATCACACCCGATCATCACGTGGTGTCTCGGCACGACGAACTTTCGCAACGGTGCATACTCAGGGAGAACACTTATACCTTGAAATTTAGTAAGGGATCATCTTATAATGCTACCGTCGTTCTAAGCAAAATAAGAAGCATAATAAGATAAACATCACATGCAATCAAAATATGTGACATGATATGGCCATCATCATCTTGTGCTTTTGATCTCCATCTCCAAAGCACCGTCATGATCACCCTCGCAAAACATGATCATCTCATACAAAAACCGTATAACTCATCATGTCTTGACCATATCACATCACAACATGCCCTGCAAAAACAAGTTAGACGTCCTCTACTTTGTTGTTGCAAGTTTTACGTGGCTGCTACGGGCTTAGCAAGAACCGTTCTTACCTACGCATATAAAACCACAACGATGTTTCGTCAAGTATGTGTTGTTTTAACCTTCACAAGGACCGGGCGTAGCCAGATTTGATTCAGCTAAAGTGAGAGAGACAGACACCCGCCAGTCACCTTTAAGAAACGAGTGCTCGTAACGGTGAAACCAGTCTCGCGTAAGCGTACGCGTAATGTCGGTCCGGGCCGCTTCATCTCACAATACCGCCGAAGCAAAGTATGACATGCTGGTAAGCAGTATGACTAGTATCGCTCACAACTCATTGTGTTCTACTCGTGCATATCATCTACGCATAGACCTGGCTCATGATGCCACTGTTGGGGAACGTAGTATTTTAAAATTTTCCTACGATCACGCAAGATCTATCTACCAGATGCATAGCAACGAGAGGGAAGAGTGTGTCTACGTACCCTCGTAGACCAGGAGCGGAAGCGTCAAGTGACGCGGTTAATGTTGTCGAACTTCTTCGCGATCCAACCGATCAAGCACCGAACGTATGGCAACTCCGCGTTCAGCACACATTCAGCTTGATGACGTCCCACGAGCTCTTGATCCAGTTGAGCTTCACGGGAGAGTTTCGTCAGCACGACGGCGTGGTGACGGATATGATGTGTTCACCGGCGCAGGGCTTCGCCTAAGCTCCGCGACGGTATGACCGAGGTGTGATTCTGTGGAGGGGGGCACTGCACACGGCTAAAACAATTCAACTTGTGTGTCTTTGGGTGCCCCCTGCCCCCGTATATAAAGGAGCAAGGGGGGGAGGCCGGCCAGCCCTTCCTGGTGCGGCTAGGGAGTGGACTCCTACTAGGAATAGGATTGCAATCCTATTCCTAGTAGGATTCACCAAAAGAAGGAAGAGGGAAAGGAATAGGAGAGGTGGCGCCCCCCCCCCAATCCTAGTCCAACTAGGAACCCTAGGTGGGGCGCCGGCCAGCCCTATGGGCTGCCTCGCTCTTTCCCTTTAGGCCCACTATGGACCATCCCCTCTCGTAGGGGGTTCCGGTAACCCCCTCCGGCAATCCCGATAAATACGAAACTTTTCCGGAACACTTCCGGTGTCCGAATATAGTCGTCCAATATATCAATCTTTATGTCTCGGACATTCTGAGACTCCTCGTCATGTCCGTGATCTCATCCGGGACTCCGAACTACCTTCGGTACATCAATACTCATAAACTCATAATACCGATCGTCATCAAACGTTAAGCGTGCGGACCCTACGGGTTCGAGAACTATGTAGACATGACCGAGACTCATCTCCGGTCAATAACCAATAGCGGAACCTGGATGTTCATATTGGCTCCTACATATTCTACGAAGATCTTTTATCGGTCAGAACCGCATAACAACATACGTTGTTCCTTTTGTCAAACGGTATGTTACTTGCCCGAGATTCGATCGTCGGTATCTCTATACCTAGTTCAATCTCGTTATCGGCAAGTCTCTTTACTCGTTCCGTAACATATCATCTCGTGACTAACTCATTAGTCTTTTGCTTGCAAGGCTTATTGTGATGTGTGTTACCGAGAGGGCCCAGAGATACCTCTCCGACACTCGGAGTGACAAATCCTAATCTTGATCTATGCCAACACCACAAATACTTTCGGAGACACCTGTAGAGCATCTTTATGATCACCCAGTTACGTTGTGACGTTTGATAGCACACAAGGTGTTCCTACGGTATTCGGGAGTTGCATAATCTCATAGTCATAGGAACATGTATAAGTTATGAAGAAAGCAATAGCAGTAAAACTAAACGATCATAGTGCTATGCTAACGGATGGGTCTTGTCCATCACATCATTCTCCTAATGATGTGATCCCGTTGATCAAATGACATCTCATGTCTATGGCTAGGAAACATAACCATCTTTGATCAATGAGCTAGTCTAGTAGAGGCATACTAGGGACATACTGTTTTGTCTATGTATTCACACATGTACTAAGTTTCCGGTTAATACAATTCTAGCATGAATAAAAGACATTTATCATGATATAAGGAAATACAAATAACATCTTTATTATTGCCTCTAGGGCATATTTCCTTCAGTGATTATATAGGGCATGGAGTTGGGCGAGGGGTGGACTCGGGAAGGTGACCCCGCGGAGTTTAGGATTCGGCGGGGCACCAGATGCGCTCGGAGCGGCATGGCATGGGCGAGGGGAAAGGGAGACGGTGGGGTCGGGGTGTCAGTGTCAGGGAGACGGAGAGAGGTGGGACAGGTGTGACGCCCCCGATTTGTCCGTACACTAATCATGCACGCAAATGTGTACGACCAAGATCAGGGACTCACTGGAAGATATCACAACACAACTCTAGACACAAATTAAAATAATACAAGCTTTATATTACAAGCCAGGGGCCTCGAGGGCTCGAATACAAAAGCTCGAAAACACAAGAGTCAGCGGAAGCAATAATATCTGAGTACAGACATAAGTTAAACAAGTTTGCCTAAAGAAGGCTAGCACAAATATAGCAACGATCGAAAAGGCAAGGCCTCTTGCCTGCGACCTCCTAACTACTCCTCGAAGCCGAACTCCATGTAGAAACATCATCGGGATCCTCTGGCTCCTGGACTCCATCATCTGGTTGCGACATCCGAGAAGAAGGGACAAAGGGGGGAAAGGGGGAGAAAAGCAACCGTGAGTACTCATCCAAAGTACTCGCAAGCAAGGATCTACACTACATATGCAACGGTATATGTGTAAAGGGATAATATATGTGGGTTAAACTGCAGAAAGCCAGAATAAGAGGGGGATAGCTAATCCAATCGAATACTACGCTTCTGGCCACCTCCATCTTGCAGCAATAAAAGAGAATATATGGAAGTAACAAGTATCCTCGCGTCTCGCAGCCTCCGTCTTGAAGCAGTAGAAGGGAAATAGATGGTAAGTTCACCAAGTAACATCGTATAGCATAATCCTACTCGGCGATCCTCCCGCACATCACCCTGTGAGAGAGCAACCACCGAGTTGTATCTGGCACTGGTAAGGGTGTGTTTTATTAAGTATCCGGTTCTAGTTGTCATGAGGTCGGAATACAACTCCGGGTCGTCCTTTTACCGAGGGACACGGCTATTCGAATAGATTAACTTCCATGCAGGGGTGCACCACATATCCCAGCACGCTCGATCCCATTTGGCCGGACACACTTTCCAGGGTCATGCCCGGCCTCGGAAGATCAACACGTCGCAGTCCTACCTAAGCACAGCAGAGAGGTCAGCACGCCGGTCTAAGTCCTAGGCGCACAGGGGTCCGGGCCCATCGCCCAACGCACACCTGCACGTTGCGTACGCGGCCGGTGAGCAGACCTAGCAACCTCCATTACTAAGGAAGTTACGTTACGCGGTCCAACCTGGCGCGCGCCGTTAAGCCGCTGACGTCAAGAAGGCTTCGGCTGATACCACGACGTCGAGTACCCATAACAATTCCCACGTAGCTGGTTAGTGCGTATAGAACAAATGGCCAGACTCAGATCAAATACCAAGATCCCGTTAAACGTGTTATTATGAAATAACCGCGGACAACGACCAGGGCCAAGCCCACCTGTCTCCTAGGTGGTCGCAACCCACCCTATCGCTCCGGCACAAAGTAACCATTAGGGGGATGTCGAGAACCCAAGCCCACCACTACCTGGGTGGAACCACCTGCCCCTTCAGCCCCCATCTCCGAATCATCATCATGTGTATGTAAAGTATGTAAATAGTATATACCCGTGATCACCACCCGAGTGATCACGGCCCGATAGAATAGCAGGGCAGACGGACAAGGGTGTAGGGCCACTGATGGAGTACTAGCATCCTATACTAAGCATTAGGATGGCAGGTAAAGTATCAACAGTTGTAGCAACAAGGACAGGCTATGCAGTAGAATAGGAGTAACCAAACAGTAACATGCTACACTACTCTAATGCAAGCAGTAGAGAGAAGAATAGGCGATATCTGGTGATCAAAGGGGGGGCTTGCCTGGAAGCCCTGCAGACGAAAGGAGTCTTCGGAAGCGTAGCCGTAGTCGAACACCGAAGCATCAATAGTCTCGGGGTCTATCACAGTATCGGAGTCTACCGAAAATAAGCAACGAAGGGGAAACAAATAAATAACAGAGCAAACAATAGCATCACAAAGCATAACATGGCAAAAGGCGGTGCTACGTGTGACCTAACGCGGTGCTCGGTGATACAGGCGAAGAGGAATAACATCCGGGAAAGTATTCCCGGTGTTAGGCATTTTCGGGCAGATGAAATGGAGGGGAAAGTTGCACGTTCGGTATGATAAAGATGTATGACGGATGAATGGACTGCGTATTCGGATTCGTTTCGAAATTTTGAGCAACTTTCATATATAAATTATTTTCATCCGAGTTACGGATTATTTTATATGATTTATCAAAGTTTTAAAACATTTCTAAAAATAATCCTGGAATTTATTAAATTCAAAATAAACAGTAAAATACTTTTATTACATAGGACAGATCCAGCCACAGTCAATGACATGTGGGGTCGGGTCAAGTCAACAGTTGTAGTCAACATTGGCTGGGTCAAAGGTTGAATAGTGTTTGGGTCCCACTGTCATTGTCTAAGACTAATTAAACAGACTTAATTTGTTCAGTTAATTGATTAGGTTAATTAATCATAAATAATTAAGTTAATTAATTAATTAATTAACTACTATTATATTTATTTATTATTATTAATTCACATTTTCTATTTTTTTAAAAACGTTACTGGGGGTGGGCCCCGGCTGTCATTGGGCCAGTGCCCTAGTGGATCGGGCGCGGCGAATCGGGGCGGAGCTGGGGCATCGGGCGCCGGGCACCCGAGCGAGCGCTCGCCCGCGGGTGCGGCGGAACGAGGCCGCCGGGGCTTGGCAAGCCAGGCGGAGGCGAGCCGTTGCCGCCAGCCAGCCGGGCGGAGGCGGGGTGCGGTCGCCAGCCAGCCCGGCGGAGGCGGGGCTGCGGCAGCAGCCGCAGGGCAGCAGTGGGGGGGCATTGGAGCGGCCAGCGGAGCGTGGTGGTGGTGATAGGCGCCGCCGGCCGGAGCCAGGTGCGGCCGCGAGCAGCGCAGCCCGGGCACGCGGGGCGCGACAGGGGCACGGCCGTACTAAGCGGGAAGGGGGGGCAGCGGCGAGCAGCGTCGGCGCGGGGTCCAGGGCGTGCGCGCGGCAGGAGCATGGTGAGCGGGGGGCGAAGGAAGGCGGGGCCAGGGGGCGGCCGCAGCGATGAGCAGGAGCGCGCCTCCGGGGCGGCCAACCGCCATGGCGAGGCGGCGCACGCGCACAGCGGCGCAAAGCAGCAGGTCGAGCAGCCCCCCCCCGGGAGTGGCGCGTCGAGGCGAACTGGGAGAGGGCTAGCGGGGGTCGGTCGGGGCGGAGTGTGGGGGCCGTGGCGCGGCTACGAAGTCCTACGGCGGTGGACTCGGTCGAGGCAGAGGGAGATCGATGGAGTGCTCACAGGGGGGTTTGACGGAGAGCTCGGGGAGGCGGCGAGGTGGGTGGCCGGTGGGTGGTGTCGCACGAGGCGACGGTTGGCGTCGTGAGGTGGCCGACGGGGAACAGCGGTGGCGACGGCACGCCGGGCCGCGACGACCGGGCGGCGGCGGGCGCAGGCTTCCCCCCCCCCCCATCCAATCGGGTGACAGAGAGAGAGGTGGGGGATGTGCTACTGTAGTGCCGGTGATATTTTTACTTTGTTTTGGGGCTGGGGTGAGGGATGGTTTAAGTAGTGTGTAGGTGGGCTTCGGGCCAGTTGGACCAGGGGCTTTGCCCTGTTTAATTTTTTTGTTCTTTTGCATTTTCCTTTTTCTTTAAATCCTTTCTGTTTTCTATTTAGTTTTATTTTAATTTTTAGTTTTATAAAATGCAACACTAGCCCCTAAATCAACATTAGTAATTATTCCACTGCCATAATAATTTGGCACATAAAAATATAATATTGTAATGGTATATTATTCTTAGTATCATTTAAATAATTATTTAGTCCCTGTTTTATTTAATTTAGGGCATCAATAACATATTATAAAATAGAGTTTCAACATGACAAGTAACTAGAGAGTATTTGCCACACTTTGAACATTTTAGTTTGAGTGTTCGAAAACTTTTGACGTTTGACTTGATTTTGAATTTTGAATTCGAATCGGTTTTCAGCTAACGCGAGATATCAACAGTAACCGTGGTGACGTGGCATCATTAGCAGACATTTACTGTAGCTTAATTATCCGGGCGTCACAATTCTCCTCCACTACAAGAAATCTCGTCCCGAGATTTAAGCGGTGGAGTAAGGGGGGATAGGTGCTGGTAGCGAAAAGCTAACGAGTCTTCTCGGTCTTGACTGTCCATTCGAAGAGGTTGATCCCTTTCGTTGATGTCTTCATTTCTCTGCTTCAAGTCATCGTGATCAAGTCGTCATCCTTTCTTCGGGGTCTCCATCGTCCTACGAACGTGATCAGGGGGAAAACTTTGGTGGAACGTATCTCCACGAAGTATCTGACAGTGAATTTAGAAAGTGATACATGAAGTACCCTACGCGTAGTATTTCAGCGAATGCATTGAGAACAATAAGGATGGTACCAAGGTTTCGAACGGGTAGGCAATTATTCGATGCCTAGACAGAAGCTGGAATGGGGGCTTGAACAATGAGAATAACATGGTGTTTGATTCCAGGATGAATAATGGTATAGTATTTAGCTCGTGAATCATAGACGAAGCCAGGTGCAAAGGATACTTTTAGAATCCGGGTTGTAAAGAAGAGTCAGGTTTCGATCCAGTGGACCTGTGGGTTATGGGCCCACCATGTGGGTTGAAAATAGGAAGGGTGGTGACATCTTGCATAGCCGCGACAGGGAGGCATGTTAGTGGATATCTTGTCAGCTATTTCAGCAACAATGTCGGTACCAAGGACGGGGAACGAAGAGAACCATTTTCTTGCTCGTTGAACGAGGCGGACCAATAGGAAAAGTTCTCGCCCACCGGTGGTTCCCGGAATATTATCAACAATAGTAACAGGGTCTTACTGACAGAGTTGTACACCAAGGTGTTTACATAAGCAGAAAATTATTACTGCTTAGATTATATGTAGATCAAAGAAAGGTTAAACAAACAAATGGAAAGGAAAATTGTGATTACACACAATTAATAGGAGTATTTCCTTCCCATAGACAAGCAGAACATGGCGTACAGGGTAGGAGAGCAAGGACCCAACCATTCAGATAAAGTGGCAAGGATTAATCAAGATGTTACCCATACAACGATGTCTGGATAACTAACCAAGAAACATTTAGCATCGCGCCTCCAATGTTCTTGTTGACAAGCGGGGTATCATAGTCATGCTTCGAGGTAGCAATGATATGGTGTTTCAATCAAGGGCCAGACTTTGGATACACAAATGATCCATCAGGAGCAACTTATAAGATATGTCTTTCAATTCCCTCCTGGATGAATGGCTATCCTCGCAAAAGAAATTATAATTATGGGTCCTCCAGCCAGGGGTGCTAGGCATGACATCCTGCTACCGAGTCATCAAAGGTCCAACATTATAACTACTGGAAAGTTGTCCCAACCATCATATCTGACCGAGATTCAGATCCGATTGGTGTCATGATACCTCAGACTCAGGATGTTCGAGAAGAAAAGGGGCAATACCAATCGACGAAATGGCTTTCCAAGGTTCTCGGAAAATGAACTATGGGAGCGGGTTCCCGAAACAATAGTTCATCATTAAACCAAGGAGAGGATGAGGAGGTGGTTGATGGGTTCAGCGACAATTCATCGAGAATTCCAAATGGATGGATTTCCACAATAATGTGAACAAGAAGAAGACACTTGTCAACTCAAATGATATAATGTGGTATGCTCGAGGAAAACATACACCATTAATCATTAGTTGAAAGGTGTGCCCGAAGTATGACCTTAGGCGGCAAGATCAATGTTAGAGTGACGATTCAATAACCAACAGTCTAAGAACGAACTGTCGATCGTTAACTTCAAAGCAATAGGGTTGATAGAAGTACATAACTCAAGCAGCATCGTTAGCATATTAGTAACCCGGTTAAAAACAACACGGGGACCAAGGAAGAATGGTGATGGTGAGAAGTATCATCATACCGAGAATTTTTAAGAGGTGGAGCAATCCTCACAACATTCTGGACATAATGACAATAATACTTCAAGGGAAAACATAATACAAGCTGGATAGCAAGTTGCATCCATAACATGGACAAGCTCGCGTTGAAAGGAAGTCAAGGGTGTTGTCGATGATAATAAAATCATCGAGAGCAAGGAGGGTATTTCTCATCATGAACTCAGTTGACATCTCGGAAGAAGTCAAAGTGTTGAAGGTGATCACGACACATTTGTCGGGAGTTTTCAAGAAAATGCAATCAAATAGTGATGTCATCAAGCAGGGAATGATGAGATGGAAGTCATAGGAACAACAGATAAGATGCAAGCTCGGAATCGAAGTTGCCTTTTAGAACAAGCAACATGAGGTTGAAAGCTCGATGTAAGTCGTGCCCACATTCTGAAGAATTCGTGCACCAAAGAAGGAAGAGGTAGCACAGTCAAAGATAGCAAGACAATGGATGTATCTGATAGTCTAGGAATAACCAGATTGAGTTTAAAATTTTCCCAGTAACATCTACTAGGGGTGTTGAATTTTTAGAGCGGATTTGATTTACTAAACGGTGTCCTCGCTTGATGGCAACCTAGAACCCGTAGAGTGATTACGATGAGGAAGTTATTACTTCAACATAGTTAGTAAGATGAAGTGCAAAGGCATGATATCCTCGAGATACCGGAGGGTAAAATTCGAAGGCAGAACATGATAGTAGTAGAACTGGGTCATTGACCGACGACAGAAGATATTTTAACCTTGTCAAAAATAGACGAGGCACTGGAATGAATTCCCATCAGATATATCAGATCAGGACAGCATGGTCGGAACCATTACTATAGGGATTCAATTCAAGAATACCGAAAGAATCATACAGCTGGATAATCATTTTGCAAGAAGCTTCTGAGACGGTCTACATCATTTTCATGGGCATGAACACAAAGTTCAAGGTCGACTCCCACTTCTTTAATGCATATCATTTCATTCACCTCTCGCTTTAATAAAACTGTAGTGTTGGAATTTTAACTGGTAGAACACCGGAAGAGTATGACTTGTGAAAACTTTTGGGTTTTCACGGATTAGGGGAAGGCATAGGTTCAACCCATCGGGCATCTTAGTAACATATACCACAAATTTCAAAAGTAGTTACACCAGCTCGAAAGTAGAGCATGATTGTCCAAAGAGAGGATACAATTTACCAGAGGCATTATGTATCAGGGGAAAAACTCACAAGGTGCTTGAATATGAAGGACACTGTCGGTTAACAATCCAACAACGGATCGGGCAATCCACTACGGAGCTGATGTGAGTACCAGTACTCACTCAGAGGAAGAAAGAATGCCGAGGCATCACATTCAAGAATCACCTGATTAGTCTAATGCTTAAATAGAAATAAATTATGGTTTCCAAAACAAAGGATCAGAAGCAGACGCTCTGATCCAGGATGGATAAGTTGAAAACACTTAGTTGGACAATCAATAAAGGTTTGAATTGCCGAGAACCAACTCATGTCCGGAATGACGTCTGAGTCGGAAAGATAATTTCAAAAAGGATAACGCGATGACTGCGTGCATACGCACACATTGAATCAATAGGCTCAAAATGGCTAAGACAAGGATGCTAACGAAGACTACTAGTCACATGGAATTAACCATAATGCAAGCCCGCAAGAATTTCAAGAGTAACTGGTTGCAGAGGATTTTTGAAAGATCGAAAAGTATTCAAAAGAATTTTGTGAGACACATGGTCAATTGAGAAAAACGGATCCCCAATAAATGTGAGGAAATAACTGTAAGGGTTTTCATGCGAAATAAAACTGCAAGACAATAAAATCAAAGTATTCTCGGGACAACGGAGAATATTTCGAGGCATCTTGTAACAACAAGAGCGACGAGGAATGATCATGAGAATGGCAAGTGCATGCAGATAACCATAGGGATATATCGATGGCAGTGAATTACAAAGGCGATCAACACAAGTTCTCGGGTTAACAGCGGAGAGTATCTTCAGGGTCTTCTGGTGCAGCAGAAGATCATCGGTAATAAGGTGCTCTCCGGGTGAAAGTGATAACGAGATACTAATGTTAGATTTTGCAAAATTTATTTATCCTAAATAGAAGAGAAATCAGAGTCCCAGAGTAAAGACGAGGAATAAAAGATCCTAATACCACCCAATTGGCGACGTGGGCCCGTAAGCCACACAGCCAAGTTAGTAAATCAGTTTTTCAAAGACTAGACTCAACTTCGGCCAAGGAGTTGGAAAGGGCGATTCCTACAAGCAGTCGGCTCTGATACCAACTTGTGACGCCCCCGATTTCTCCGTACACTAATCATGCACGCAAATGTGTACGACCAAGATCAGGGACTCACTGGAAGATATCACAACACAACTCTAGACACAAATTAAAATAATACAAGCTTTATATTACAAGCCAGGGGCCTCGAGGGCTCGAATACAAAAGCTCGAAAACACAAGAGTCAGCGGAAGCAATAATATCTGAGTACAGACATAAGTTAAACAAGTTTGCCTTAAGAAGGCTAGCACAAATATAGCAACGATCGAAAAGGCAAGGCCTCCTTCCTGGGACCTCCTAACTACTCCTCGAAGCCGAACTCCATTTAGAAACATCATCGGGATCCTCTGGCTCCTGGACTCCATCATCTGGTTGCGACATCCGAGAAGAAGGGACAAAGGGGGGAAAGGGGGAGAAAAGCAACCATGAGTACTCATCCAAAGTACTCGCAAGCAAGGATCTACACTACATATGCAATGGTATATGTGTAAAGGGATAATATATGTGGGTTAAACTGCAGAAAGCCAGAATAAGATGGGGATAGCTAATCCAATCGAAGACTACGCTTCTGGCCACCTCCATCTTGCAGCAGTAAAAGAGAATATATGGAAGTAACAAGTATCCTCGCGTCTCGCAGCCTCCGTCTTGAAGCAGTAGAAGGGAAATAGATGGTAAGTTCACCAAGTAACATCGTATAGCATAATCCTACTCGGCGATCCTCCCGCACATCACCCTGTGAGAGAGCAACCACCGAGTTGTATCTGGCACTGGTAAGGGTGTGTTTTATTAAGTATCCGGTTCTAGTTGTCATGAGGTCGGAATACAACTCCGGGTCGTCCTTTTACCGAGGGACACGGCTATTCGAATAGATTAACTTCCCTGCAGGGGTGCACCACATATCCCAGCATGCTCGATCCCATTTGGCCGGACACACTTTCCAGGGTCATGCCCGGCCTCGGAAGATCAACACGTCGCAGTCCTACCTAAGCACAGCAGAGAGGTCAGCACGCCGGTCTAAGTCCTAGGCGCGCAGGGGTCCGGGCCCATCACCCAACGCACACCTGCACGTTGCGTACGCGGCCGGTGAGCAGACCTAGCAACCTCCATTACTAAGGAAGTTACGTTACGCGGTCCAACCCGGCGCGCGCCGCTAAGCCGCTGACGTCAAGAAGGCTTCTGCTGATACCACGACGTCGAGTACCCATAACTATTCCCACGTAGCTGGTTAGTGCGTATAGACCAAATGGCCAGACTCAGATCAAATACCAAGATCCCGTTAAACGTGTTATTATGAAATAACTGCGGACAACGACCAGGGCCAGGCCCACCGTTCTCCTAGGTGGTCGCAACCCACCCTGTCGCTCCACCACAAAGTAACCATCAGGGGGCTGTCGGGAACCCAGGCCCACCACTACCTGGGTGGAACCACCTGCCCCTTCAGCCCCCATCTCCGAATCATCATCATGTGTATGTAAAGTATGTAAATAGTATATACCCGTGATCACCACCCGAGTGATCATGGCCCGATAGAATAGCAGGGTAGACGGACAAGGGTGTAGGGCCACTGATGGAGTACTAGCATCCTATACTAAGCATTAGGATGGCAGGTAAAGTATCAACAGTTGTAGCAACAAGGACAGGCTATGCAGTAGAATAGGAGTAACCGAACAGTAACATGCTACACTACTCTAATGCAAGCAGTAGAGAGAAGAATAGGCGATATCTGGTGATCAAAGGGGGGGCTTGCCTGGAAGCCCTGCAGACGAAAGGAGTCTTCGGAAGCATAGCCGTAGTCGAAAACCGAAGCATCAATGGTCTCGGGGTCTATCATAGTATCGGAGTCTACCGAAAATAAGCAACGAAGGGGAAACAAATAAATAACAGAGCAAACAATAGCATCACAAAGCGTAACATGGCAAAAGGCGGTGCTACGTGTGACCTAACGCGGTGCTCGGTGATACAGGCGAAGAGGAATAACATCCGGGAAAGTATTCCCGGTGTTAGGCATTTTCGGGCAGATGAAACGGAGGGGAAAGTTGCACGTTCGATATGATAGAGATGTATGACAGATGAACGGACTGCGTATTCGGATTCATTTCGAAATTCTGAGCAACTTTCATATATAAATTATTTTCATCCGAGTTACGGATTATTTTATATGATTTATCAAAGTTTTAAAACATTTCTAAAAATAATCCTGGAATTTATTAAATTCGAATAAACAGTAAAATACTTTTATTACACAGGACAGATCCAGCCACAGTCAATGACATGTGGGGCCGGGTCAAGTCAACAGTTGTAGTCAACATTGGCTGGGTCAAAGGTTGAATAGTGTTTGGGTCCCACTGTCAATGTCTAAGACTAATTAAACAGACTTAATTAGTTCAGTTAATTGATTATGTTAATTAATCATAAATAATTAAGTTAATTAATTAATTAATTAACTACTATTATATTTTTTTTTTATTATTAATTCCCTTTTTCTATTTTTTAAAAACGTTACTGGGGGTGGGCCCCGACTGTCATTGGGCCAGGGCCCTAGTGGATCGGGCGTGGCGAATCGGGGCGGAGCTGGGGCATCGGGCGCCGAGCACCCGAGCGAGCGCTCGCCCGCGGGTGCGGCGGAACGAGTCCGCCGAGGCTCGGCAAGCCGGGCGGAGGCGAGCCGTTGCCGCCGGCTAGCCGGGCGAAGGCGGGGCGCGGTCGCTAGCCAGCCCGGCGGAGGCGGGGCTGCGGCAGCAAGCGCAGGGCAGCAGTGGGGGGCATTGGAGCGGCTAGCGGGGCGTGGCGGTGGTGATAGGCGCCGCCGGCCGGAGCCAGGTGCGGCCGCGAGCAGCGCAGCCCGGGCACGCGGGGCGCGACAGGGGCACGACCGTACTGAGCGGGAAGGGGGAGGCCGCGGCGAGCAGCGTCGGTGCGGGGTCCAGGGCGTGCGCGCGGCAGGAGCATGGTGAGCGGGGGGCGAAGGAAGGCGGGGCCAGGGGGCGGCCGCAGCGACGAGCAGGAGCGCGCCTCTGGGACGGCCAACGGCCATGGCGAGGCGGCGCACGCGCACAGCGGCGCAAAGCAGCAGGTCGAGAAGCCCCCCCGGGAGCGGCGCGTCGAGGCGAGCTAGGAGAGGGCTAGCGGGGGTCGGTCGGGGCGGAGTGCGGCGGCCGTGGCGCGGCTACGAAGTCCTACGGCGGTGGACTCGGTCGAGGCAGAGGGAGATCGATGGAGTGCTCACAGGGGGGTTTGACGGAGAGCTCGGGGAGGCGGCGAGGTGGGTGGCCGGTGGGTGGTGTCGCACGAGGCGACGGTTGGCGTCCTGAGGTGGCCGACGGGGAACAGCGGTGGCGACGGCGCGCCGGGCCGCGACGCCCGGGCGGCGGCGGGCGCGGGCTTCCCCCC
>LR738710.1:542163975-542184693 GCA_902687465.1 Secale cereale | reverse complement strand
CCCCCGATCCAATCGGGTGACAGAGAGAGAGGTGGGGATGTGCTACTGTAGTGTCGGTGATGTTTTTACTTTGTTTTGGGGCTGGGGTGAGGCATGGTTTAAGTAGTGTGTAGGTGGGCTTCGGGCCAGTTGGACCAGGGGCTTCGCCCTGTTTAATTTTTTTTGTTCTTTTGCATTTTCCTTTTTCTTTAAATCCTTTATGTTTTTTATTTAGTTTTATTTTAATTTTTAGTTTTATAAAATGCAACACTAGCCCCTAAATCAACATTAGTAATTATTCCACTGCCATAATAATTTGGCACATAAAAATATAATATTGTAATGGTTTATTATTCTTAGTATCATTTAAATAATTATTTATTCCCTGTTTTATTTAATTTAGGGCATCAATAACATATTATAAAATAGAGTTTCAACATGACAAGTAACTAGAGAGTATTTTCCACACTTTGGACATTTTAGTTTGAGTGTTCGAAAACTTTTGACGTTTGACTTGATTTTGAATTTTGAATTCGAATCGGTTTTCAGCTAACGCGAGATATCAACAGTAACCGTGGTGACGTGGCATCATTAGCAGACATTTACTGTAGCTTAATTATCCGGGCGTCTCAACAGGCGACCGTAGGGGCCTCCTGCACTCGCGCGGCTTTGGGCCGAAAGGCCAAGTTGGGCCGCGGGTGAGGAGAGAGGGAAGGATGGGCCTCGGGCAGGATACGGTTTATATATATATATATATATATATATATATATATATATATATATATATATATATATATATATATATATATATATATATATATATATATATATATATATATATATATATATATTCTGTACTCCTGGGAGTATGTACTCCCATCCTCAATATACCTCATATACGCATTAATTATACCTCTTCATCATTCTCAATATACTTCATTAAATATTCTAAGATACCTCAATACGAGTATTGTTGAAAAAATATCATCTACGACGTACTTTTTGTAATATACTTTTTTCACGTACAAACACATCATTATGTACGAAAACATTTAAAAATATGTAGACTCGCATGAATTTTTTCGTGAAAATCATTTTGGGGTATCTAATAATTACTAATTAAGTATATTAAAAATAATAAAGAGGTATAAAAGATTCATCTATATGGTATATGAGGAGCGGGAGTACGTACTCCGAGTAGTATATATATACGTGAAACTAAATGAGGCAAGAAACTAAACTGAAGGGAAATAAATAAAATTTTATATAGTCGTATAATATATCAAAAAATTCAGAAATAGAAATCCTAAATGATGTGCATTTTCCCAAGGTCGAATAAAAAATTCAAATGAGGCAAACAGTGCTACTGTTGCAATATGCCTAACAAAAATTATCCTTACAATACCAAAATGATTTCGAAATTATTTTCTCCTAATTTTACATTGAAGGTAATCATTTTACTCTTATTTCCATTTATTTATTTTTAGGAAAAAATAATTTGAATAAAATCCAAATAATTCCTAAATGGTTTTGAATTTGAAAATCAATCCAATTTGCAAATCTTTCCTGTTTTCCCTTGGCCAAAATATTTCAAATGCCTCTGAATATTGGAAGTGTCATATTATTTCTCGCTTTTTGAACATTTCGAGAGGTTTTGAAATTTTAAAATTCAAATAACTTCAAATTGGAAGTGGGTTTCAAAATAACTTCAAAGAGGCTTTCAATATGATTCTTATAAACTTCCATATTATATTTCATATAATTTGAAGAAGTCATTTTATCTTCTCTCATGAAAATCATTGAGTTGCATAAATTTTGTGACTTTGAAATATTTTTAGATTTAATTCAAATCTTTTCAAAAACCCTTTTCATTTCAAATGGAAGAAGGCATGTCATCTTCACTCAAGGGTTGTGTTTGAACTGAATTTGAATTCTTTGACATTAAAATGCAAGTATAAAAGTTTGGGAAAGTCATTTCATTCCCTCTCATTCAACTTTGAAAAAGTATCAAATTCCACACAATTTCAGTCAATCAATCACACAAACAATCAAACGAACAATCAAAGTTATTTATTTAATATAACATTCCAAAATTTAGAATTTTGGGATGTTACAAACTACCACACTTAAAATGAATCTCGTCCTTGAGATTCGAAGATGCTAGCAAGACAAGATTAGGGTTTGGGTCTTCCAGGAAATCCATCGATCGGAAAGATCTTCTGTGCCACCAGACTTAAAAACGGGGTTATGCTTCCGATCAAAACCCATGTACTCCATCCCTTTGGGTCGACGGTGTCGGTCTTCTCCTCTCCTCCGGGATAACTTTTTCCATGATGCTCTTCCGAATAGGGCATAATGTATCCCTCAAAATCTTGTGTCCTTTCACCCATGGGAGGGGTCCTTCCGAGACTGGGTCTTAATATCTGACAGGTTTGTCACCAATGCTAAACAACTATCAATATATCTCATGGTGGTCAGCAATTTCTGGTTTCTGCAGGAAATTGGTCTGGGTTGAATCTCACTGTATATCCTACAATTGGCAACGGTTGCCCGGTACATGGATCAATCATCCTAACATTCTAAGGTTTAAACAAGGTTTTGACGTCGTCGACTCTCTACTATGGGTAAGTTACTCAGATTTACCATTCCAAATAGCAAGAGCGAATGATACAAGTAAGTCGGTATGGTGGTCAATCCATTCCGCACTCAAGGCATTACCTTGTATAAGGTTTAGCGAATCTCGCATTTCTAACACTCGGGCATTCTCACAAGCATTGCAGAATTTCTTTTGTCGTCTAACTAGGTTTGGATATATCCATTGATTCTGCAAGCTGGATAAAATATCTATCATTCTTCACAACTCTTAGGTTTTCGTATCCTCCTAAGGAATGTTGCTGATGGAATCATAGCTTCTTCCAAAATTTCTTCTTCCAGAGGGAATTGATCCTTAGTAATTCCTGAGCCTCCGGGTTATGTGTCCAATTCAACACATATATAGCTTTAACTCATCCTTTGAGTTATTCTTGTTCCATATTACACCTCCTTTAAATCCAATAGTACTCCATTTCCTTCATAGCCTTAGGGAAACCATCATATCAAAACAAAACTCATACTTACTTTGTCCAAACTTCACTCAATGGAATACATTTTTCATTCGTGTTGGTCAGGTGTTCTCACAGGGTACTACCTCTCTTAAAGTGAAATGCACAATTTCATCCATAGAACATATTTATCATATCCTCGAAACTGGTCCCAAATCTTTGTTCATAGAGTAACAACTCATATAATACAACATGTGAAATCATAACACATTGACTTTATTGATTCATGAATTCATTACAAACTCTGAGGCTTCCATTACATAATTCAACTCGTCAAACTTATGAAAATAAAATTTCTTTCTAATACTCTTATTATCCATATAAAAATCTCAACTACTCAGCTCCAGCTTTCATCTGATCTAAACATTCCCTAGCAAAATGTCATGCTTCCTTGCAGCGAAAACAAATGAATTTCGACATGTCTTGGGGCTTCTTTGTGATTATGTAGGCTCCTTGGATTTTTAGCTTCTTTTTTGGACATCAATGTAATGACCTAAATCATTGCACATGTAACATGTGATAAGAATCAGGTGCTTCTCTGTAGAAATTGGGTTGTTCTGGGGATGCCTTCATTTTCGCTTCCTAGATTTCTTCGTAATGGTCAGAGATTCTATTTCCCGAAGGTTAAACTTCACCTCTACTATCGGGAAGTCTCTGAGATACTCTTCTCTTTCCTTTGTGCAATACTGGGAAAAATGTCCTTCTTCTCCACATGAATAGCAGGCTTGGGCGAAAAATCTATTTAGGCCTTCTCCGTCAAGGTCTTCAACATCTTCCTTCATCACAGGTTCTTCTGAATTTTTCCTGAGGGCTTCTTTCTACTACTTGGTAATTTCTTCTACCTTGGGATAAAGGTGACATTGAGCCGGGTAGTGCGTAGTTCCTTCACACAGGAAACAAGTAACATTCCCAGTCAGGCATTCTTCGGCTGGGTGATTCTCCTCACAATGAGGGCATCCATCCTTGTGTTCCTCCTGGGTGTGTCCTATTTCTCCGCAAACCCTGCAGGAACAAGGTTTCTTTTTCGGGTTATCACAATGCTTTCGGATGTGACCGGGTCTTAATAGAGTCTTCTTGAATTCCTCCCAAGTTTTTGCTCCGTTACATCCTTGTATGGCTTGACGCATTTTCCACCATGTTGCAGCACTCTTTGTAAAGTACTGAAGAGCATATGGAACCTCATACTTGCTTCCAATCAAGTTGTTTGTGAAGTGATCCTCCATGTTCTGAATCCATAGTTCTGCCTTCGGCTGAGTCATCAGTCCAGAGAATACTAGTCCTCCATTCATCATATATTGGGTTCAAGGGTTTTGGGTGAGATAAGAGAGATTGAGAGGGAAGCACACAATACAAACAATATAGTTTTGTGAAGGAGTTTTATTTTGTGGCTGTCGGAAAACATCACACAAATGACAACTCACAAATCGGCATATCTAACGTAAGTATATAACAGGGCTTTGGTCTACTAATGGTCAAATAAATCTCCAGAGTCTTCAAATTCTTCAAGTCTTCGGAGTCTTCAACTATTGTTGCTTCAACTATTCTAATGCATGGTGAAATCATCTTTACTCTGAAATGGCCATCAGTTGTTCGATATATTGTCCTTCTTGGAGCGGCAAGAGTTGATCCTCCGTGTCGTCAAAAGGGAAAGGGGTATATTCTAACTATTTGAGGTAAGAGGGAATATTTGAGAAAATCAGAAAAGATAAGAAGTAATGGATCCTTTTGAAAATAAAGTTTTTGAGATATCCTGTCCTAGGGGCTTTCCAATTTCTAGAGTCACGTCCTATAGTCAACGTGTGCTTTGATACCATATCTATAGCGACCCGACCTCAACCGATCAAGCCTATATGTATATGTGCCATCCCTGGATCATTATGCTGGCACACATAGTACATCAATGTATATATCAAAGTGCAATCACATGTATAAATAACGTAAAACTGATATATACCTCATAAGTCTCAGCGGAAACAAACAAACGGGTGTGGAGTCCTATCAACGCAGATTGACTCTAGACCATAACCCTATACCGTATCTCTCACTCGTCGTAGAAAAAATCCTGCCACATGAGACGCTGCAAGCGTGTTGGTCAGTACATTGAATGTACTGGCAAGATCACTATAAGAAGAATAGATGATAAAACAATACTATGCAATATGTCTTTTTGGCTCTATGCCTGAGTTTGGTTTGCATAAAAGCTGGTTTTATTTTCCCTACACCAAAGGAATATCAGGAGTCTTCACTACAGAGTTATCTACTATGACATGGTTCTGTAACCGATGTCTCATAACCCATAATAACAATAAGTGGCCCACAATTGATTATCAGTCTGGTGTTGAAAGTTCCGAGATAAATCCAAGTCCAGGTGCTCAAATTGTCTGTAACCAGGGACACGGCTAATCAATTAGGTTTTCTGCAGAGCTTTGTACACTTTACCCACAAGATTCGATCCCTCTTTTTACGTTCTCGCACTTCATGATGTTTGAGAACAGGACGACCAAAATATGGTCATCCGCAGAGTTCCTCTGACCACTGTCCGGTGCTCATCCAATCCTATCATATTTCTACATCTGCTAGCTCCGTCCCAGCCAGAATCACAACTAAGGTCAACCAAGCCAGAGCCCATAATGACTTGCGGTTGCATAGGTAAGCTTCCGGGCCTGAAGTATTCTTCTGTCTCTTGGAGCATGGGTGGAGCTTTCTGCATGATATCATGGTGCTTCTCTGGAATCACTGAGTACTCGACGCACCATTGTACCCTTGTTGACCATTCTCCACCCAGAGGTATATTGAATTCTTCTCTCGAGCCATGAAGTCTTGAGGTCTTGAAGATGTAGTCCTTGCAGATGCCATCATGGAGTTGTCATCATTGACGTAGAGTCCTCCTTCTTCACACCACTCCCGATCACTCATACCAAACCACGTCTACAATAGCGTAACATTAAAACTATATGTCCCGAGCTTGATAACAGGGAGCTATGGGTTCCTACCTCAAGCTGGCAGTGGTTAACCGTTACCCGTGTCCCCGCGGGTAATTACTCTATTAGGGGACGGGGATGTTCCAGCTTTAATACCCACGGGGAAGCTTGTGGGTCAAATACCTTACCCAGCGTGTATGACGGGGATGGGGATGGGATAGCATTACCCATGCCCGTTACCCGCCTTACCCGTGTAGGCCTTACATGCAGGCTCAAAAATTAGTAGATCCTATGTAATTCATGCCCTTACCCACTAATCTTTTCACCCATCCCACCCCTTTGGCCAAAAAGCCCGAGGAAAACCATAACCTATACACAACATACTATTTATTGCGCTGAAATGATATTTTTCCTACTAAAATGCTATATGAGGTTATTGCTGATAGCGTATATGGGTTTCCCCACGGGTATAAAAAACCCGACGGGGATGGGGATGGGAATATTTTTATCCCCGCAGACGGGTATGGAGACGGGGACAGGCATGGTAAGGCTATCGCGGGGATGGGGATGGGAGTCCAATACCCGCGTGGGTAATCCCCATTGCCAGCCTAATTCCTACCTCATACATTCTACTCAACTACAAGAAGTCAATAACACTACTGGAGGGATTATGAATGGTGACACTAGATGCAATAAACACATAGGTATGAATAACATGGTCAAAGTGAACTTGCCTGGTAAGTTGATGAAGATGAATACGCTCTCAAAATAATGACTTGGTAGAACTATTCGTCACTCCGTGGAAAATATATATAATCAAACATAGTATTCACATAAGCAAGCATTCTAGGAAACAATTCTAACAATCATATTAACATTCAACAACTAAAAGTAACAAATAAAATTCAATAAGAAACCAAATAAAATCCCAATAAAAATTCAAAGAAAACTACAACGAAAACCAACTAAGAAACTACCATGACACAACACCGAATAGTTTTTGTCCTAATTAAACTTAACAAGAAACAAAATACTAAACTAATAAATTAACATAAAATAAAATTGTCAAACCACTAATTTAATAGAAATTATTTTTCACAAAATTTTAGTAGAAAAAAGAAACAAATAAAAAGATTTTATAAAACTCTATTTGTGCCCTATGCAAGTTTTACCACAAAACTAAATGAAATAAAATTTTCTACTATTCAATAACAGAAATAAAACTAATTTTGTCAAAAATGACAAAAACATTTAGTTAAAACAATTAAATGCTAAGGGAAAAAGAAATAACACTAAAATATGTAAAACAATATTGTTTTACTTAAAACCATAAATAAAATTTTCCTGATTTTTTTCCAAATCAAAACTACTGCTAGACAAAACCATAAGTGACCAGGATAAAAAAGAATTAACTCAAAACCTATTTTTAAACTCAAGTTATGGCCAAAATACTAATTTGAACATATTTCATCAAATTCAAATTTAAACTACTCAAATGTGAAATCCAATTGCACCAACATATACTTCAGGAAATTTTGAATCTAATGCAAAAGGAATCACTCAATTTGGATGAAAAATCTAAAAGATATAAGCAATCTAAGATTATAACTATTCTTAAAATTAAAAGAGAAGACACAAATAAAAAACGCTTCGAAACGGCCACTAGCACATGGCGCATCGTGGTTGGATGTGGGTTTCCGCTGAATCTAATGAGCGGACTGCCAAACTTAACGTACTCGGCGGCTGTGACTTAATTAAAAAAAGACTGATAGATTTTTAGTAAACCGCCGGATCAGGTCAACTAAACCGAAAAAACGCAAAACGTTCCCGCTAGAGTACGATCTAATTTAGACCGTCAACTAAGATTGGACGTAGGGGTTTTGCTGGTGCTTACCTCGACGGCGAGGTGATTGGGCGTTGATACGTCTCTAATGTTTCTATAATTTTTATTGTTCCATGATATTATATTATCTATCTTGGATGTTTTATATGCATTTATATGCTATTTTATATGATTTTTGGGACTAACCTATTAACCCAGAGCCCAGTCCCAGATTCTGTTTTTCCTTGTTTTTGAGTTTCGCACAAAAGGAATATCAAACGGAGTCTAAAAGGAACGAAACATTTTGGTGATTTTTTATGGACCAAAAGAAGCCCATGGAGCGCCAGAGGTGGACCAGAAGAGCCACGAGGTCACCAAAAGGGTGGGGCGCCCCCTACCTTGTGGGTGCCTCATGGGTCCCCCTACCTTGCCCCCGACACCAAAAAATCCTATAAATACTGGAAACTCCAAAAACAAACCTAGATCGGGAGTTCTGCCGTCTTAAGCCTTTGTAGCCACCAAAAACCAATCGGGACCCTGTTCCGGCACACTGCCGGAGGGGGAAATCATCACCGGTGGCCGTCTTCATCATCCCGGCGGTCTCCATGACGAGGAGAGAGTAGTTTACCCTCGGGGCTGAGGGTATGTACCAGTAGCTATATGTTTGATCTCTCTCTCTCTCTCTCTCTCTCTCTCTCTCTCTCTCTCTCTCTCTCTCTCTCTCTCTCTCTCTCTCTCTCGTGTTCTTGATTTGGCACGATCTTGATGTACCGCGAGCTTTGCTATTATAGTTGGATCTTATGATGTTTCTCCCCCTCTACCTTCCTGTAATGGATTGAGTTTACCCTTTGAAGTTATCTTATCCGATTGAGTCTTTAAGGATTTGAGAACACTTGATATATGTCTTGCATGTGCTAATTTGTGGTGACAATGGGATATTCATGTGATCTACTTGATGTATGTTTTGGTGATCAACTTGCGGGTTCAGTGACCTTGTGAACTTGTGCATATGGGTTGGCACAGGTTTTCGTCTTGACTTTTTGATATAATCTTTGGGGCACTCTTTGAAGTTCTTTGTGCTGGCTTGAATAGATGAATCTGAGATTGTGTGATGCATATCGTACAATCAAACGCGCGGACACTTGTGGTGACATTGGAGTATCTAGGGGACATTAGGGTTTTGGTTGATATGTGTCTTAAGGTGTTATTTTAGTACGAACTCTTGGGATGTTTGTGACACTTATAGGAATAGCCTAATAGATGCACCAGAAAGAATAACTTTGAGGTGGGTTCGTACCCTACAATAATCTCTTTGTTTGTTCTCTACTATTAGTAACTTTGGAGTGACTCTTTGTTGCACGTTGAGGGATTGTTATATGATCTAATTATGTTATCGTTGTTGAGAGAATTTTCACTAGTGAAAGTATGAACCCTAGGCCTTGTTTCTAAGCATTGCAATACCGTTTGTGCTTTTATCATTAGTTACCTTGCTGTTTTTATATTTTTCAGATTAGAAAAATCTATATCTACCATCCATATTGCACTTGTATCACCATCTCTTCTCCGAACTAGTGCACATATACAATTTACCATTGTATTGGGTGTTTTGGGGACATACGAGATTCTTTGTTATTTGGTTGCAGGGTTGTTTGAGAGAGACCATCTTCATCCTACGCCTCCCACGGATTGATAAACCATAGGTCATCCACTTAAGAGAAAACTAATAATGTCCTACAAAACTCTGCGCTTGGAGGCCCAACATGAGTCTACAAGAAGAAGGTTGTGTAGTAGACATCAAGCTCTTTTCTGGCGTCGTTGCCGGGGAGGCTAGGTAAGCGGCACTCATATCCCGTCAAACGAAGCTCTTTTCTAGCACCGTTGCCGGGGAGGTGAGTGCTTGAAGGTATATCTTTAGATCTTGCAATTGGATCATTTAGTTTCTTGTTTTATCCCTAGTTTGCTTTATAAAAGAAAACTACAAAAATTGGAATTGAGGTTACCTCATATGCTTCATATATTTAATGTCTTTCGTGAAAATGATGGAAAGGAAAATTGTGCTCAAGCTTTAGAAGAAGAAGTTAATAAAATGTTTGGCACTAATATTTGACTGATGAGCATGATTGCAATGTTTTTATTATGAATTCTTTGAATACCCATGATGCTAATGATATGCAAAGCCACAAGCTTGGGGATGTTATGTTTGATGAAGATGATATTTTTGATCCCCCAAGCTTTGATGAGGAAATTTATTATGATGAAAGCACGCCTCCAATTTGTGATGATTATTGCGATGACACCTATGTTATAAAGAATACTAATAACCATGAAACTTGTCATCATGATTTTAATCAAGTGTCTCATGATAGTTATTTTGTTGAGTTTGCTCCCACTATTATGAATGAGAATAAATTTTCCTATATGGAGAGTAATAAAATTTCTATGCTTATGCATCATGAAAAGAGTACTTTATGTGATAGGTATATTGTTGAGTTCATTCGTAATGCTACTAAAAATTACTATGAGAGAGGAACATATGCTTGTAGGTATTCCAATAATATCAAGTTTGATCTCTATGTGTTGAAAATCTTGAAGTCATGCTTGTTTTGCCTTCCTATGCTAGTTGATTCTTGTTCCCATAAATTGTTTGCTCACAAAATCCCTATGCATAGGTGGGTTAGGATTAAATGTGATTGTCATGCAATTCATGATGCTCCACTTTATGTTCCAATTATTATCTTTACGTGAGCACCATTGAATTCATCATGCCTAGCTAAAAGGCGTTAAACAAAAGCTCTTGTTGGGAGACAACCCAATAATTTTACCAACTGTTTTACCTACCGTCACATGATTAAGATACTATAGTTATCATGTTTTATATCTTTTGTTTCAATAAAGTTCCAAGTAAGGCCTTTGGGATAGTGTGGATGATAGTTGACTTGACTTTGCTGAAAAACAGAAACTTTTGCACCCAGTGCAGGAAATTCAATAATTCACTGGAACATCGAAACCTTCTAAAAAAATTACACACAATTGATATACAAATTCCCCATGTCGTCCAATTTTTTTTCAGAATTTTAAGAGTTATAGAAGTATGCGAAGTTTCCAGATTGCTACAGACTGTTCTGTTTTTGACAGATTCTGTTTTCTATGTGTTGTTTGCTTATTTTGATGCATCCATGAGTAGCATCGGAGGATATGAACCATGGAGAAGTTGGAATACAGTAGATATAACACCAATGAGTTTATAATGAGTTCACAACAGTACCTAAGTGGTGATTTGCTTTCTTATACTAACGGAGCTCATAAGATTTTCTGTTGAGTTTTGCGTGGTGAAGTTTTCAAGTTTTGGGTAAGGATTTGATGGACTGTGGAATAAAGAGTGGGAAGAGCCTAAGCTTGGGGATGCTTCAGCAAGGCATCCCCTCTTTCGTCTTCATCTATCGGTAACTTTACTTGAGGCTATATTTTTATTCACCACATGATATGTGTTTTGCTTGGAGCATCATTTTATTTTGTTTAGATTTGCTTGCTATTAATTAGAATAAGTTTTAGTATCTTTTGTTTATATAAAAATGTCAAGTATAGCCTTTACCATGCTTATTTTGCAAGTATATATGTTGCTGTTTGAAAACAGAAAGTTTTCTATCATTGTCTGAATTCTTCTGGATAGTCAGAACGTGATAAATTCTTGAATTTTTTACAAAGTTAGAATGAATAAGTTCTCTGTGACGTGGTAATTTTTCAGAATTCTTAGAGCTAGGGAAGTATGAGAACAATTCCACTCTTTACAAATTGTCTTGTTTAGACAGATTGTTGTTATGTTTGCATTGTTTGCATGTTTAATGATTCTGTTTGAGAAGAAGAGTATTAAATATGCAAAGTAATTTAGTATGCAATGTTGAATTATAATTTGAGTGATTTTCTATAGTATGGAATGATAAGGTTTTGAGTTGATTTATACTAACTTGTCTCACGAGTTCTTGTTGAGTTTTGTGCGGATGAAGTTTTGAGATTAAGGGAAATCGAGACTTGAGAGGAATTAAGGAGACATAAAAGTTCAAGCTTGGGGATGCTCAAGGCATCCCTAAATAATATTTCAAGAAGTCTCAAGCATCTAAGCTTGGGGATGCCCCGATTGGCATCCCACCTTTCTTCTTCGACAACTATCGGTTAGTATAGGTTTAGCCTAAGTTTTTGCTTCTTCACATGATATGTGGTATCCTTGAAATGTCATTTTATTTTGTTCTACTTGTTGTTTGAATAAATTACTTAAGATCTGAAATTCTAGAATGAGAGAGGGTCTTCTCATAGCTAGTCAATTATTTGACTACTCATTGATCTTCACTTATATCCTTTTGGAGTAGTTTGTCAGTTGCTCTACTGCTTCACTTATATCTTTTTAGAGCACGGCGGTGGTTTTATTTTGTAGAAATTGTTGAACTCTCTTTCTTCACTTATTTTATTTCGAGAGTTCTTAAGAACAACATGGTAATTTTCTTGGGTTATGAAATTAGTCCTAATATGATAGACATCCAAAATAGATATAATAAAAACTTTCATATATAGAGCATTGATACTATGTGAAGTTTGACTCCTTGTAATTGTTTTGAGATGTTATGATGGTAATATTAGAGTCATGCTAGTGGTAGTTTGTGAGGTTAAAGAAATAATTGTGTTAAAGTTTGTGATTCCTGTAGCATGCACGTATGGTCTCCTAACTATGTAACCGAATTGGAGCACTTTGTATTTTGAGTGTTTGTCTTTGCGTGAAGGTCGGGGGCACGCGATGGTTAACTCCTGCCAACCTCCCCCCTAGGAGCATGCGTCGTAGTACTTTGCTTCGAGAGCTATTTTTTGCAATAAGTATGTGAGTTATTTACGACTAATGTTGAGTCCATGGATTATACGCACTCTCACCCTTCCACCTTGCTAGTCACTCTAGTGTCACACAACTTTTGTCGGTGCATAAACCCTCCTTATACCTTCCTCAAAATAGCCACCATACCTACCTATTATGGCATTTCCATAGCCATTCCGAGATATATTGCCATGTAACTCCACCGTTCCGTTTATTATGACACGCATCATCATTGTCATATTGCTTTGCATGATCATGTAGTTGACATAGTATTTGTGGCAAAGCCACCGTTCATACTTTTCATACATGTCACTCTTGATCATTGCAAATCCCGGTACACCGCCGGAGGCATTCATATAGAGTTATATCTTTGTTCTAGTATCGAGTTGTAATATCGAGTTGTAAGTAAATAAAAGAGAGATGATCATAATTATTAGAACAGTGTCCCATGTGAGGTTATAAAAAAGAGAGGCCAAAAGAGCCTCCAATAAAAAGAGATAAGGTCTCCAAAAAAAATAGGAGCCTAAAAAAGAGAAAAAAATAAAATTAAAAAAAGAGAGAAAAGGAGAGAAGGGACGATGTTACTATCCTTCTTCACACTTGTGCTTCAAAGTAGCACCATGTTTTTCATGATAGAGATTCTCCTATGTTGTCACTTTCATATATCACTAGTGGGAACTTTTCATTATAGAACTTGGCTTGTATATTCCAACGATGGGCTTCCTCAAATGCCTTAGGTCTTCATGAGCAAGCAAGTTGATGCACACCTACTAGTTGTCTTTTTTAGTTTTCATACACTTATAGCTCTAGTGCAGCTGTTACATGGCAATCCCTACTCACTCACATTGATATTGATTAATGGACATCTCCATAGTCAATTGATTTTCCTAGTCGATGTGAGACTTTCTCCCTACTTTTGTCTATTACCACCTTCTATGCCACCTATAGTGCCATATCCATGGCTCACGCTCGTGTATTGCGTGAAGAGTTGAAAAGGTTTAAGAACGTTAAAGTATGAAAACAATTTCTGTATTGACACCGGGATATGCATGATTTTTACTTTGTGTTAAGAAGAGGGAGCATAAATGACTATATGATTTTGTAGGGATAACTTTCTTTAGACGTGTTATTTTTGAAGCTTCATATATTACTTTCAAGTATGCTTGAAGTATTATTATTTTGATATTGATGAACTTTTGTTTTGAGTCTTATGGATTTGAATATTCATGCCACAATAAAGAAGATTGCATTAATAATTATGTTGAGTAGCATTCCACATCAAAAATTCTATTTTTATCATTTACCTACTCGAGGATGAGGAGGAATTAAGCTTGGGGATGCTTGATATGTCTCCAATGTATCTATAATTTTTTATTGTTCCATGCTATTATATTATCTATCTTTGATGTTTTATATGCATTTATATGCTATTTTATATGATTTTTGGGACTAACCTATTAACCCAGAGCCCAGTACCAGTTTCTGTTTTTTCCTTGTTTTTGAGTTTCACATAAAAGGAATATCAAACGGAGTCCAAACGAAATGAAACTTTTTGGTGATTTTTTGTGGACCAAAAGAAGCCCATGGAGCGCCGGAGGTGGACAAGAAGAGCCACGAGGCCACCACAAGGGTGTGTCCGCCTCGTGGGTCCCTCTAACTTACCCCCGACGCCAAAAAATCCTATAAATACTAGAAACTCCGAAAACAAATCTAGATCGGGAGTTCCGCCGTCGTAAGCCTCTGTAGCCACGAAAAACCAATCAGGCCCCTGTTCCGGCACCCTGCCGGAGGGGAAAATCATCACCGATGGCCATCTTCATGATTCCGGTGGTCTCCATGATGAGGAGAGAGTAGTTTACCCTCAGGGCTGAGGGTATGCACCAGTAGCTATGTGACGCCCGAAGACCGACGTCCCAAAAGATTCCAGATGTTCCGGGTTCTCCCGTGTGTTTCATTTGTGCTTGTGTTATTTATTTTGCATTGCATCATGTCATCATGCCATCATGACTTTAATTCTGCAACTCAACCAAAGAAGTCGTGTGGACCTTTGGTCCATTTAAATCGAGGGAAGGATGACTTCTCTTTATAACATATATATATCCTCCTAATATTTAGGGAGCTATATTAAATTATTCCAATTGTTTGGAATTCACCAAAACACACTTGCAATTATTCTCCAGGCCTCTTTTGCTTCAAGTTTCACCGTCGAAACCTTCTCTATATTTCTTTTCCCGTTTTTCGAGATTCCTCCAAAAACCTCAACATTTTTGGACACTTCAAAAATCAAGTCTTAGTTCAAACCCATTTGAAGTAAATTCAAATAAGTTTGAATTATACCTCGATCATGCAATTTCTATTTTTCTCGGACCGTGCTCTTTTTTATGAGCCCGACAAAAATAACCTCTTGTGCAATTCCTTCCTAGACCTCACTTTATTTTCTTTCTCTTTTCTGTTTTTTTTAGTTTAGAGAGAGGAGTGAGGATCCAGGCCATCCCTCCCGCGCCTCTGGGCCTAGCCGCAGCCAGGCCCTGGCCGTTTCCCTTGCCGCCGGACTGGCCCATCAGCCTCCAGGCCAGGCCCAACTCCCCTCCAGCGCTAACCTAGCCCCGTCGCTCCCATCTTCCCAGTCGACCCCTTCCTCCCTCCCGTGCGCCGTCAGAGAGAGGCAGAGAGAGAGTGCAGCGCCTCTCCCTCGGGCCCGATTCCGCGAGCAGCGCCCCTCCTTGCCTGCATCGACCACCCGCTCTCCGCTCGATCCCCTCCAGTCTCCCATGCTCCTCTCTGTCCCCGCAACGGCGCCTCAGCCGACGACCTCCCCCGTAGGCGGGACCTGTCCGTCGCCTCACACGCCGCCTGGAGCCCCATCGGCGACGAGCCCGCGCCCCGCCGCCTCTGCTCCTTCCGCGGTCGTCCGCAGGCCCGTCAGGTCGCGCCCGCGCCCATTCCTTGCAGCGTCCGCCGCCGCATGGAGCTTCGACCCGCCGCCGTCGCCAACTGCTCCGACGCCCCTGCCGCGGTCTGCTGCTCCCCCGCGTCTTCGTCTCGCCGCAACGCACCAACAGCGCCCCGCGCCCTCCTCTAACCAGCACCGTCGGCCACCTTCGCTTCAACCTTTGCTCCATTTCGGCATCCCTGGAGCTAGTTCGAGCTCGACCAGATCCTCGGGCCCCTGTCGCAAGCCCGAGCCGGCCATCTTCCTCACTGGTGTCGACGAAGAAGGCAACCGGATACGGCCTCTTGTTTTGTTTTGGACCAGCAAGAACATCGACAAGTACCATGACGCCCGAAGGCATCGGATCAAGTTCATCTTCGAAGCGAGTACGACTACACTTGGTGGATGCGACAAGTACCTCTACCGTCGACCCCGTGTACGACTACATGATGTGACGCGTCAAGTACCACTATGTCCGATGCCGCGACAAGTACCTCTACGGAAACATGAACATCTACGGAACGTGTACGACGACCGTCGCCGAAGAACCGTGTACCACTACCGTCGCCCCGAAGACGTTCGATTCGCCAAGTACCTCTACCGTCGACCCCGTGTACGACTACGAACGGAACGACTACTTCCCTCTACGAACGTGTACCACGTCCCACGTGTACAACTACTTCCCTCGATGTCTCGAACCCCTCCGAAAACGCACGCGCCGAAGGTATAACCCCGAGTCGATGACCCGTGGACTGCACGTGTTGTATGAGATGTATCGTATGTTTGCAGCGTGTCCGTTGTAGCCCTTGTTTGCCTTGACGCCGACCCGTGGGAACCGGGCAACCGGGTTCACCTCATCTCTTTTGCATGTCACTCTCTCCGCTATCTTTTGCACCGGTCTCTCAACGAGTTACCAGAACCGATATGTTGCGTGGCATCATTTTCGGATTCGCCGCCGTGGCCCCTTTCTTTCCACCACAGTGACAAATACTTCATATCTCTTCATGTTGACGATTACTAAAAATTGCATAAAACTTGATCATGTCATCCGCATCATGTTAACAACATTAAAATGTGTGAATTGTTGTTGCTTAAAAATTGCAAAACATGCATATGGGGATTTTCCCGGAATTGTTGTTGTTATTTCCGGCCTCATTTAAAATGCCTAAATAGTGTAGTTTTATTATGCATCATACCTTGCCATGTAATGCTTCCTATAAAGACTTGTCATGCATCATACCTTGCCATGTATAGCATCATATAGGCTTGTGTTATTTTTCTGTGCTTCCTACCTTGCCATGTAATGCTTCCTGTATAGACTTGTCATGCATCATACCTTGCCATGTATTGCATCATATAGACTTATGTTGTTTTTTGTGCTTCCTACCTTGCCATGTTTTTCTTTCTGTATAGACTTGCTGTGCATCCTATGTAGACTTGTTTTGCTTCATACTTGGTTGAGCATATTGTCGTGTCTCGTGTTGTGTGTTTACCGTATTGCTTGCTTCTTCTCGTTAGTGCTTGTTCCGTTGCGATCGTGAGGATTCGTTCGACTTCTCGTGGTTCTTCTTCAAGGCTTCTTCTTCGTCTTCTTCACGGATCCGTTCTTCTTCGTTGCGGGATCTCAGGCAAGATGACCATACCCTTGGATATCTTTACTACCATTGCCATGCTTAGTTGTCTCGATGCTATCGTTACATGTCGCGCTACCCATCTTTTATGTCAGCCTCTCCTTGTTGCCATGAAACCTCTAACCTTTGAAACCTTCCTAGCAAAGCCATTGTTATGCTATGTTACCCGCTTGCTCAGCCCCTCTTATAGCGTTGTTAGTTGCAGGTGAAGATGAAGATCGTTCCAGGAGGGAACTTGTTGTTGGAATATCACAATATCTATTATTATATTAACACACCTATATACTGGGCATGGGTGGAAGGCTTGGCCTTTTTCTCGGTGTTTTGTTCCACTCATGCCACCTTAGGCGCCGATAAACCGGCATTATGTTCCTTGATTTGCATTCCTTACACGGTTGGGTATATGGGGACCCCTTGACAGTTCGTCTTTGAATAAAACTCCTCCAGCAAGGCCCAACATTGGTTTTAATTTGCCTCATAATAACAACTTAATTAAATAATTAAATTTGCATGGGGGGTCGCGCCCTCGGGATTCTTTTCTACATAGCAGGGGGGAGCACTGCTGATGGTGTTGGTCCCAAACGGGGGTCCTGCAGGGCCACCTTGGGGAAACCCGAGGGCTGGTTTTACCTGTAGCATCGCCCATCCGGACGTGGCCTGAGACGAGCTACGCGCGGCTACTATCAGGTTGTCGGTACGCCGGGAGGTCTCGCTGGACTTGTTTTACCATTGTCGAAATGTCTTGTGCATCGGGATGCCGAGCCTGATCGGATTTCCCTAAGATAAGGGGTGATGATATTATATTTATCACTTCAGCTGATCGTGAGAGCTTGTGATGGGCTAAGTTGGGACACCCCTGTAGGGTTATGATCTTTCGAAAGCCGTGCCCACGGTTATGTGGCAGATTGGAATTTGTTAATGTCCGTTTGTAGAAAACTTGACAGAGGATCCGAAGTAAAACACACAACTGTGTGAGTAACCGTGACTGTCTCTTTTCACTTTGAGAAGAGAACACGGTGGGGTTATGTTTGACTCGTAGGTAGTTCAGGATCTTTAGCGATCACTACTAGTTTGCGACCGTTTGCATAGATGCTCATCTTATTCTTGTACTCGTAAGCTAGCCACCACATTATGCTTAGCCGCTGCTGCAACCTCACCACTACCCTTCTCTATACCCATAAAGCTTTGCTAGTTTTGATACCCATGGTTATGGGATTGCTGAGTCCTCGTGGCTCACAGATACTACAACACCAGATGCAGGTTCAGCCGAGAATGATGCAGGAGCTGGTTCAAGTACTTCACTGGAAGCTCGATGAAGAGTTTGGCTGTATGTGTGTGACGTGTTTCGACGATCAGTAGTGGTTTCTACTAGGGGCGATTCAGACCTGTGGCTTTATGTTTTTTGTATCTTTCTTTTGGATCTTCGCTCGTAGTCGGGTTGTGATGTTTTGGATGATGTTTTGCTTATGTAATGTATTGTGTGACGTGGCGAGTGTAAGCCAACTATCCTTTTGCAATTTCATACCTATTTTTACATGAGTCGTGCAAAGATACCGAACTTGAGATCATTCCAGAATGGGCTTATACCTTTAAGTCGTGCCTCGACACGTAGGAGGTATAGTCCCATCCTGGGCATTACAAGCTACGTGTTTGATCTCTCTCTCTCTCCCTCTCTCTCTCTCTCTCTCTCTCTCTCTCTCTCTCTCTCTCGTGTTATTTATTTGGCACGATCTTGATGTACCGCGAGCTTTGCTATTATAGTTGGATCTTATTATGTTTCTACCCCTCTACCTTCTTGTAATGGATTGAGTTTTCCCTTTGAAGTTATCTTATCGGACTGAGTCTTTAAGGATTTGAGAACACTTGATGTATGTCTTGCATGTGCTTATCTATGGTGACAATGGGATATTCACGTGATCTACTTGATGTATGTTTCGGTGATCAACTTGCGGGTTCAGTGACCTTGTGAACTTATGCATAGGGGTTGGCACATGTTTTCGTCTTGAATTTCTGATAGAAACTTTGGGTCATTCTTTGAAGTTCTTTGTGTTGGTTTGAATAGATGAATCCGAGATTCTATGATGCATATCGTATAATCAAACCCGCGGATACTAGTAGTGACATTTGAGTATCTAGGTGACATCAGGGTTTTCGTTGATGTGTGTCTTATGGTGTTATATAAGTACGAACTCTAGGGTTGTTTGTGACACTTATAGGAATAGCCCAATAGATTGGTCAGAAAGAATAACTTTGAGGTGGTTTCGATCCCTACAATACTCTCTTCGTTTGTTCTCCGCTATTAGTGACTTTGGAGTGACTCTTTGTTGCACGTTGAGGGATTTTTATATGATCTAATTATGTTATCGTTGTTGAGAGAACTTGCACTAGTGAAAGTATGAACCCTTGGCCTTATTTCTAAGCATTGCAATACCGTTTGTGCTCAATTTTATCATTAGTTACCTTGCAGTTTTTATATTTTCAGATTACAAAAACCTATATCTACCATCCATATTGCACTTGTATCATCATCTCTTCGCCGAACTAGTGCACATATATAATTTACCATTGTATTAGGTGTGTTGGGGACACAAGAGACTCTTTCTTATTTGGTTGCAGGGTTGTTTGAGAGTGACCATCTTCATCCTACGTCTCCCAAGGATTGATAAACCTTAGGTCATCCACTTGAGGGAAAAATGCTACTGTCCTACAAGTCTCTGCGCATGGAGGCCCAACATGAGTCTACAAGACGAAGGTTGTGTGGTAGAAATCAGGCGTCGACGGTGGGAGAACTCTGGTGGTCTCCGGCGGCTGCGGTCAGGTCAAGTCGATGCGGGACTTCAAGCCACACGTGCAGGTGGTGTCGGTGATAGATGAGTTCAACAGACGGCTTCAAGGCAAGGTGGCAGAAGCTCGGGTGAGTTGTAGCTCCGGCAAGGCTCAGGCGGTGATGATGGCAAGGTTGCAGAGGAAGAGAAGGTGCATGGATGTGTCAAAATGAAGTGAGAGGAGAAGAGTAGTCGACGGGAGGAGGAAGGGGCCTCTAAGATGCTCATTGACGAGGTATTCAATAGCGGAGGGGCTCGGTCTCTGACGAGATTCAAACGGTGACCGAGAGCTCCGAGGGTGCTCTTGGGCTAGGGTTTTAGGGGCGGTGGGTCGAGGAGCATCCCGAGATTATATAGGGATGGACTTGGGGAACGGGTGGACTCGGGATCCTGACCCGGCGGAGTTCGGGATTCAGCGACGCACCGGACGCGCTCGGAGCGGCATGGCGTGGGCGAGGGGAAAGGTAGACGGTGGGGTTGGGATGTGAGTGTCAGGGAGATGGAGGGAGGTGGGACGGGCGATCGAGCGGTAGCGGCCTCGCACGCTCGCGCGGCTTTGGGCCGAAAGGCTAAGTTGGGCCGCGGGTGAGAAGAGAGGGAAGGATGGGCCTTGGGCAGGCTGCGTTTTTTAATATATATATATATATAT
>LR738710.1:542001332-542163750 GCA_902687465.1 Secale cereale | reverse complement strand
CCTTCGGCCCGACACGGCCCTCTTCCCACCCAGCGCCGCCCCGCCTCATCCTCCTCCCGCCCGGCGCGGCCCTCCTCCCACCTAGAGCTGCCCCGCCTCTTCCTCCTCCCGGCCGGCGTGCCTCCGACCCACAGATCTCCGATACCCCCCCATATTCCGTCGGATCTGTGGCGCCTTCCCCCATGGCGACCTCGTCCCCCTCCCCTTGATGGATCTCGGCCCGGTGTCGCCGTCGGGATCCACTCCCGCTTTCTCTTGCGACACCACCAAAGTGGAGCAGAGCACTGCCGCGCCTGTTCCTCATCCTCTGCACACAGCCATGGCGCATCGCCTCCACTATTGCCTGCACCACTGCTCATCTTTTGTCCCCGCCTTCCTCTCTCTCGATGGCCTCGGCCAGTCTCCATCTCCGTCCTCTCTTGATTCAGCGCGCTACGGGGGTCGAGGATGCAGCTCGCTGGCTTGCAGCGGCCCCTGCGTGTAGTTCTCTGGTGGGCAGTGGTCCTGCGTGCAGTTCTCCGGGGGCAGCGGGCCCTGTGCTCATTGTCTCCAGTCCGCTTCGTCCTGGATCCGGGAGCGTCCAACCTCGCGCCCGGACGGTTGGCTGCCGCCTACAGTAGTCGTGGTCTGAGGCCGGAGGAGCTGCACCTCACCTCCAGCAGCCCAAAGTGCGCGAAGATGGTCAACAATGGCGACGGCATCCTAGGACACATGAGTTGCCGCCGGTGCAGCTCACAAAAGGCCTTTTTCTCTTTGTTTTTGCAGATTTTGGATGTGCACTTCATCTTGTGCGATTGCCCAGTGCAGTGCGCTTCCGATTTTCGCTAGTTTTTTCGTTTCAGGCCACAAATTATTAAATCAAATGCAGTTCGCTTGGGAGTGGTTCGCCGTTCGCACAGCTCGGGTCGGGCGGTCCGCAGCATGTGGAGTCGCGGGCATGGGTGTGAAGTGCGGCGCGTCGATGTGTGCAGTGCGGCGTGTGGGTGTGTGCAGTGCTCAATGATGGATGTGGAGCACCAGGGGACGAGCACCACGTCCTCACCACTGTGTTGATGGACAAAGTCAGAGGAACCCCTGCGCGGTGCAGTGCTAGTTGTTCTTCTTCCACGGGTCAAAAGAGCGAAGAAAATTCGGGGTCAACGCCACTCTTCCGCATGCAGTGCACTTCATCTCATGAGTGGTTGCAGTTTAGAGCGCGTGTGCGAGCAAAGGAGGATATGCGCTTGCAGTTGAGAGCGTGTGTGCGTGCTGTGCGCCCGTTTTTGTTCACTTATTCATTTTTCGATGGGGTTCACTTTGTGTGTAGCAGCTCATTACCCCTTTGTATGAAGTGCACTCTATTCCGTGTGTTTCAAAACTCGCTCGACTAAAATCAACACCTGCAATGCGTTTGGTCCTTGGATGTGGTTCGGTTTTGAGAGTGATGCTGTTCACTTGCGGACAAAATTGAAATGCGTTTTTTAGCAAAATAATAAAAAAAAGTAATGTGGTTCGCTTAAATATATGTCGCAGTTCACTTGCCCCATCTCTGCAGTCCACTCTTGTTCATAAAAAAGGCTGGAAAAAAAGACAACAAAAACTTGTCTGAGAAAATCTACGCCCGAAAAAAACAAATCATGAAGTTCACTTGACTGTCTGCTGTAGTGCGGTTTTCCGTCTGAAAGCAGTGCGTTCTGTTGTCCAATGAAGTACACGCGGCAATTTTGGTCTCACGAAAAACAGAGTGTCCGCTTTTCGATATTTTGAAAACTGCTCTTAAACCGTAATGAATTAGAGGGAGTGTTCTACATCAAAAAGTAGCGTCTTGATGATATCTTTCCAACCCTGTATCGTTTGGATCATTTCGACCAGCGGTTTGTAAGAATTTCGTGAAAAACGGCCGCTGCCGCTCGTAGTCAGCCGCACAGTTTACAAAATTAAATAAAAACCATAAAGAATCTCAAAAACATTTCAACATATATATACTGCGTCGTGATCTCCACTTGCATCATTGCAACACATTCCAGGCTCTGGTGAACAAGGCCATCAATGCAGAGACAGCTCAGCTCACTTACGAGGAGTCTCGTAAGCACAACCTTGATTTGGGATCTTCCTCCGGTTCTAGTTCCCAGAAGCGCCGGATTTGGGTTCCGAACTCTGTTCTTCCACCCAGGGTGGGTCTATTCTCATAACACCCCTTAAGACCTTATTCTCATAACAAAGGCCTTATTCTCATAACACCCCCCCACTTAACACAGGTTTCTAGCGCGACAGCGCCCCCGAGGATAGCAACCCCCTCCTCACCCTGCCTTCTAGCGCGGCAGCGCCCCCATCTTCCTGCGCTGGACCTCCCTCGACCACGCCTCCCACGTCGTCGGGAACGAACCCCGCGCGGCTGCCAGTGTGGATCCAGCCGCACGGACCTCGGGCACCTCGCGTAGCTGCCGGCGTGGATCCTCCACCGCCGCCCCTAGGCGTCACGCGCGGCTGCCGGCACGGATACGGGAGCACCGCCCCTCGGCGAGCCCGACCTCCACGACCGTCTTCTCCCCTTCAGGCAAGGTAACCACGGCACGGGATCCCCATCCCCAATGGAGTCCCCTCCACCATGGGCCCCCCTCCACCCTAGTGAGCTCCATGATGCGGTTGTAGTCGAGGAGCGCACTGCAGTCTGCTGGCACCCCCGGGCTTCGCTGCCCGATTTGCGTACTGCAACCAGTGCTCAACCTCGACTTGCAGTTTCGAAAAGCTTTTTGGCCTACCTCCCATCCACTTCTGCCACAGGACGGCGACCGGCCGTAGCGACGACGGCTCTGCCTCATCGGCAAGGGCATGCGCAGTCGAGGCGCACCTCCCCCCTCTGCAGCTGAGGCGTTACCTTCCTCCACCCTTCTTCGTGGTCACTGCAAAATTGACAAGGCGCCAGGGAGTTTTGCAGTTTTCATCTTTGTTTTTTGATTTGCTTCCCAATTCCTTTCTTGCAGTGCAGTTGGCTCTGCCCCTGTATGCATGGGGTGCAGTTGGCCGGTGGTTTCCCCAGCTTGACACTGAGGTTCTTCAGCACCGTTCATGTGCAGTTCAGTAGCCACTCTCCGTGGTTGGCCATGCTGTCATTTGCAATTCGCTGGAGGGACAGAGGAGGTGCTCTCGTGGGGATAAAACGTCAATTTGTTTTGCCGGGATGTTCATTTGTAGTCAGCTCATTTTTGTATTTTCTTATGGAAATCATTTGCAGTGCGCTCGTTAAGAAAGAGAAGAGAATATCCATGTTCATTTGAAGTTCATTTTGTGAAGAAGCAAACCACATATGTAATATAACAAAGGAAGTTCATTTCGAATTGTGTTGCGGCTCATTTCCCTTGACCATGTGGTTCACTTCTTCGCACGTGTACAGCTCGTCAATGTGGAAATCTAAAACTCCAAACTGGAAAAAAGAAAGAAGGAAATGAAGTGCAAAGATATGTTAAATGAAAAATGGTGGAGAAACGACAACAAAACGTAATGTCGTTCACTTAAAAATTTGATGCAGTGCAAAAGATGTGTTAAATGAAAAATGGTAGAGAAATGACAAAAAAAGTAATGTCGTTCACTTGACCATTTGATGTAGTGCGGTTTTCTAACTGAAGCAGTGCGGTCGGGTGTCTGATGTTGTTCATCTTGCACGTGATCATTTGATGCAGTGCGGTTTTCTAACTGAATCAGTGTGGTCGGGTGTCTGATGTTGTTCAACTTGTAAATGCAAAGAAAAAATGTTACTGAAATGACAAATAAAGTAATGTGGTTTACTTATCCATGCTTTTGGGGTTCACTTAGGCGCGATGTGAAGTCCCGTCCACTTCCTCGCATGAAAAAATTTACGTGTAAATAAAAGAAATCAAGCAGTTCGCTTGCCCATCTGAGGGGTGCAGCTTCCTGTCTAAAGCAGTGCGTTTTTCTGTCTGATGCAGTACACACGTCGATTTGGGTGTCGCCAAAAACAGAGTTTTCGCATTTTGGTAAAATTGAAACTGCTCTTAAACCGTAATGAATTAGATGGAGTGTTCTACATGAAAAAGTAGTGTCTCGACGATATATTTCCAACGGTGTATCATTTGGATCATGTCGACCAACGTTTTGTAAAAAATTTGCGAAAAACGGCCGCTGTCCTTCGTAGTCTGCCGCACGATTTTCCAAATTAACTAAAAACCGTAAGGAATCTGAAAAACATTTCAACATATGAAAGTTGCGCCTCGTCCATAGCTTTCCAACGCCGTATCGCACGCCTCGTGTCGACAAACGGTTAAAAAACATAAGCGAAAACAGTACCGAAAATTTGAAAAAAATTTGAAAAACAGAATTCCGCGATTTAGTAAATTTGAAACTGCTCTTAAACCGTAACAAATTAGAGAAAATAATTAATATGTAAAAGAAGCGCATCGACGATACCTTTCCAACGGTGTATCATTTGCTTCATTCCGACGAGCGGTTTAGAAAAAAAACGCAAAAAACGCTCGCTGCCATTATTCGTCGGTCGCACCGTTTTCAAAACTGCTCTTAAACCATGCGGAATCTCGAAAAAGTGTTCAACATGGCGAAGTAGCGCATATTCCATACCTTTTCAATGGTATATTACACGCATTGTTCCGACAAACGGTTAAAAATTAGAGCAAAAAAGGTACCGAAAAAACAACACGTACAGTTTTTTCAACGTGAAGTTCACTAGTCTTTGTGTTGCAGTACCTCTGCTACTAAGAGTGCAGTGCCCTCGTGTTATGCGTGCAGTGCGGAAGTGTTATGAGAATATTATTCTCATAATATTATGAGAATAGACCGGCTGTATATATATATATATATATATATATATATATATATATATATATATATATATATATATATATATATATATATATATATATATATATATATACACACATTTTCTCAAGGTCGAATAAAATAAATAAAAATTCAAATGAGGCAAACAGTGCTACTGTTGTAATAACACCTAATAAAAATTATTTTTTAAAATACCAAAATGATTTCAAATTTATTTTCTCCTAATTTTACATTGAAGGGAATCATTTTACCCTTATTTCCATTTATTTATTTTTAGGAGAAAAATAATTTGCACAATAATTCCTAATCGGTTTTGAATTTGAAATTCAAACCAATTTTCAAATCTCTCATGTTTTCCCTCGGCCAAAATATTTCAAATGCCTCTGAATATTGGAAATATCATATTACTTCTCTCTTTTTGAATATTTCAAGAGGTTTTGAAATTTGAAAATTCAAATAACGTCAAATTGAAAGTGGGTTCCAAAATATCTTCATAGGGCTTTAAATTTGATTCTTTTAAACCTCCAACTCATATTTCATATAATTTGAAGAAGTCATTATATCTTCTCTCATAAAAATCATTGAGTTGCATAAAATTTGTGACTTTGAAATATTTTCAGATGGAATTCAAATATTTTCAAAAACCCTTTTCATTTCAAATGGAAGAAGTCATGTCATCTTCACTCTAGGGTTTTGTGGTTGAATTGAATTTGAATTCTTTGAGATCAAAATGCAAGGATGAAATTTAGGGAAAGTCATTTCATTCCCTCTCATTCAACTTTCAAAAAGTTTCAAATTCCACTCAACTTTAGTCAATCAATCACACAAACAATCAAACAAACAATCAAAGTTATTATTTAATATAACATTCCAAATTTTAGAATTTTGGGATGTTACATTTTATTTTCTTTATCTGCTGTATTCAGATTTAATCCTTACAATTGGAGAGAACAAGGGGATTGACAACCCTCTTGCATTCATTGGGTGCAAGAATTTGCTTTGTGTGTGTGGAGGTACCGCCTATCTTGTTTGTGTGGTGTCCCCGATTGGTTCAATAAAACTTTGTTCATAACTCAGGGAAATCATATTTGCTACTATATTACTTCACCCTTCCTCTTCGGGGCAATCCCAACACTATCACAAATAGCAAATGCCTTCCGACCATTGCATTGCCAATCTCAAAGATTAGCACTCGCGTCCACCGAACACACCCACCACACGTACTATGATACATGCTTGACCTGGGACAACCTCATTTCCATGGCTATCAGCCAAGATATAGAGCAACCAAGTAGCGTCACAATCAACGTCGGAGACCTCTATAACAAGATTGGGAATTGAGGACAAGACAGACGAATGTATCCCACCCATTGCGCTAAGAGGAAGTCGACAAGTGAATGACAGGGACTTGGCAGACCTAGAGGAGCCCTCGTCTAGAGAGCTCCGGCGATACTGTACATTTCTCCCTAGAGGCCGACACCTAGAGTAGTAGCTGACACCGACAAGAGTCGTGCCACCGAGACTCCTTGAGAGACAAGACGACACCTCCAAGGAGGGAACTACGCCATGCCATCGCCTTGTTTGGAGGCGGGACCAAGGGTTTCCCCTGAGCACGAGGGAGGGAGTTCGATCGGGGCCAAGGAAATTCTTCCAGGGAGGGGATGGCACCCACAAACGTCGCTAGTGCTAGCCTTGGCGTCGCGAAGCAGGGATTTCTCCTAGCCCAATATCTCAAAACCCGTCTAGAGCTCCTCAATCAGGCCGGCCACCATGACGGGAGGTGCCACGTCACGCAGCACAACATGCTTCACCATCTCCGACACCACCTCGCACATGGAGTCAAACCACCCACCGCCAAGAACCACAACCATCCAAGCCACCATGCCTGTCGAACCCAGGCCACCAGCGCCAAGAATGGCAGTGGACCAGAGAAGAGGTGAAGCACCACCTTTCTCGGCGCACTGGCCAGCTGAAAGATCATGGATGTCGCCTAGAGTGGGGTTGAATAGGCGCTTTAAAATTATTATGGTTTAGGCTTGAACAAATGCAGAATAAAATTAGCAGTTAATTTGTCAATCACAAAGCCTACAACAACTAGGCCCACCTATGTGCAACAACAACTTAAGCTAAGCAAGATAAACAACTAAGTGATAGCAAGATATATGACATGAAACACTATGGCTATCACAAAGTAAAGTGGATAAGTAAAGGGCTCAGCTAAGAGATAGCCGAGGCACGCGGAGACAATGATGTATCCCGAAGTTCCCACCCTTGCGGATGTTAATCTCTCTTTGGAGCGGTGTGGAGGCATAATGCTCCCCAAGAAGCCACTAGGGCCACCGTAATCTCCTCACGCCCTCACACAATGAAAGATGCCATGATTCCTAAGCGACCCTTGAGGACGGTCATCGAACCCATACAATTGGCAACCCTTGGGGCGGTCACTGAACCTGTACAATTTGGTAACCCTTTGGGTTGGTCACCAGAACGCCTACAAATTGCTCGGGGCAATCTCTATAACCGAATTGGGGACTGATACGTCTCCAACGTATTTATAAATGGGGGAAATCTCTACAACCGAATTGGGAACCGAATTGGTTCGATAACCTTGGTCTCATCACTGAGGGAAATACCTACCCTAGTTGTGCTGCATCATCCCTTCCTCTTTGGGGAAATATTGATATAGTTCAAGCGACGTCAAAAGGAATTTCTTGCGCCATTGTCGGGAGGAATCATCAACATCTATCAAATTCCTAATCACAAATCTTATCTCCTTGCATGGAAAAACTCTATGTGTGCTTTAATATTTTTGAAGAAATGCTGCTTCACTTAGATTTATTTGAGAGTTGGTATACTTTTGAAGAAATTCTCTCATGCTTCACTTAGACTATTTTGAGAGAAAGAAAATTTTATGCTCATGTTCTTCACTTAGATTTGTTTGAGCTTATCAAAAGGAACATATGAAACTAGACCCAAAGTGATAGATATTCAAGAGGGATATAATAAAAACTTTCGTGAAGCTCATTGGACAAAATAAACTTGATTCTTCATAATAGTTTTGAGATATTATGATAGTGATATGTGAGTCATGTTAGTGAGTAATTATGTTTTAGTAAAAATATTGATGTTAAGGTTTGTGCTTCCCTATGCAAGCACAAACGTCAATAGTTATGCAATGAAATTACATCCTACTTGTGGTGCATTATTCGGTGTTAGTTATGCTCAGTGCTCGCTTATGTGATTTTTTGTTTCTTGGTTGGTTGCTTCTCAATCTACTTTCTAGCCTCCACTTGTATTAAGTAGAAATACTACTTGTGAATCCAAAATCTTTAAACCCAGTTTTGCCATATGAGTCCACCATACCTACCTATATGTAGTATTTCCTTATCTTTTTAAGCAAATTTGTATGTGACATCTCTAAATTTCAAAATAAACTTCTCTTTTGCATGCCTGTACGGCTCATGAGGCGGTGAGGGGTGGCCGATATTTTTCCATGCTAGATGTGTTATTCTCAAGAAGAGTTTTTATTCACTTGTCATTGCACGAGAGTGTGGCAGTAATAGGGATGCCCAGTCCCAAAATGAAAAAAGAAATTTACTTTATGTTGTCAAATAATAAATTCCTTGGAAAGTGTTGGTATGGAGGGCATCCGTGGATATGGTTATCCATGGATTGTGAAAGAATGGTGGAAAAAGGAATAAGCATTATTTTCTGTTTGGGAACCACCTATGATGTATCTAGCATGGAAAGTATTGGAAACTCTTAGTCGTTTTTGTTGATCGGAAAAGTATGCCTCTCAAAAAAATATCGATCAATTTAATCTTTGAGCTCTGGCACCTCTACAAATCCCTACTTCCCTTTGCGAAGGAACTTTCTATTTACTTTATGTAATTTTCGTTTTTATTTGAGTCTCCATCTTCTCTTATAAAGCACCAACTAAGGGGCTATGATCGTACTTGAGCATTGGATGTACCTAATATACGAGTGTGTTTCATGAATGGATCGATGATTGAGCATGATGGGCTAGATATAACTTGCTTTAGTATTGATAGTTTTGAAAGACATGGTTGCTTGTTGATATGCTTGAGTATTGAAGTCTTCATGTCAAAATTAGACTATTGCTTTGAACCATATAAAAGTCCTAATGTCCATGCTACAAAGGAAATAATATGTGATGAACATGTTAGGCAGCATTCCACATCATTTTTTTTAACATTTACCTACTCGAGGACGAGCAGGAATTAAGCTTGGGGATGTTGATACATCTCAAACGTATTTATAATATTTTTTATTGTTCCATGCTGTTATATTAACATTCTTGGATGTTTTACAACCATTCTATAGCAACCTTATACCATTTTTTTGGACTAATCTATTGACATAGTGCCCAGTGCGAGTTGTTGTTTTTTGCTTGTTTTTTTACTTTGCAGAAAATCAATACCAAACGGAGTCCAAATGCAGCGAAACTTTTTGGAGATTTTTTTCTGGGCCAGATGACACGGGATGGGCCGAAGAATCACCTGGGGGTGCTCCGAGGGGAGCACAACCCACCAGGGTGCGCCCAGGCCCCCAGACGCACCCTGGTGGGTTGTGCCCACCTCGATGCCCTCCCGCACCGCCTATTCGCCCTATGAATACACCAGTATTCCAGAAACCCTAGGGAAGTCGATAAAATTTTGTTCCAGTCGCCACAAGTTCCCGAGCAACAAGATCCAATCTAGAGCCCTTTTCCGGCACTCCGCCGGAGGGGAACACGATCACGGAGGGGTTCATCATCCTCATTGGTGAGCTTTCCGATGATGCGTGAGTAGTTCATCTCAAACGTACGGCTCCGTAGGTAGTAGTTAGATGGCTTCTTCTCTCTTTCTTTCACAATACAAAGTTCTCTTGGACATCTATTTGATGTAATGACTTTGTGTGGTGTGTTTGTCGGGATCCGATGAATTGGGACTTTATGATCAGATTTGCCTTGTTTTAATATCCATACTTGATTATTATAGCCTCGTATTTCTTCTCCTACATTTGTGTTTTGTTTCGCAACTTGATCTATTTATCTTGCAATGGGAAGAGGTGCTTTGTGATGGGTTCGATCTTGCAGTGTCCTTTCCCAGTGACAGAAGGTCTAGCAAGGCACGCATGTATCGTTGCTATTAAGGATAAAAATATGGGGTATATTCCTACATGAATAGATCTTGTCTACATCATGTCATCGTTCTTACTGCATTACTCCGTTTTTCCATGAACTTAATACACTAGATGCATGCTGGATAGCGGTCGATGTGTGGAGTAATAGTAGTAGATGCAGGCAGGAGTCGGTCTACTAATCTTGGATGTGATGCCTATATACATGATCATTGTCTTGGATATCGTCATAACTATTCATTTTCTATCAATTGCCCAACAGTAATTTGTCTACCCACTGTTTGCTATTTCTCGAGAGGAGCCACTAGTGAAATCTACGGCACCCGGGTCTATTTTCCTATCATATACTTTCAGATCTATATTGCCATTTGCTTTTTATTTTATTTGAAACTTTTATTTTCAGATCTATATTATCAAAAACCCAAAAATACCTCGCTGAGTTTTATTTGTTGTTGTTCCATTTGCCATCACTCATCTACTCTTTTACCAATCAATTACCCGGGAGGGATTGACAACCCCTCGTACACATCGGGTTGCAAGTATTTGTTCTTTGTGTGCAGGTACCATCTACATAGTGTTGCTTGGTCCTCCTAATGGTTCAATAACCTTGGTCTCATCGCAGAGGGAAATACCTACTATAGCTATGATGGATCATCCCTTCCTCTTTGGGGAAATACCAACGTAGTTCAAGCGACATCAGGGACCCAAATGCTTACCCGAAACTTTAAACCACAATGATTGAGTTCCAAAGCACCACCAATCTTCTAGGGCACCCAAGCACCCAAGAGTAACAAGCTCAAGGTTACCAAGCACCCAAGAGTAATAAGCTTCTCAACTTTTCACTTCCATGTATCATCATGGAGAACTCAAACCGATGCAGCTAATGCAATGGCAAGGGCACACGGAGTGCCCAAGTCCCTCACTCTCAAATCCTCCAAAGCAACAAAAGCTATGGAGTAATATAAGAGGAAGATCAAGAAGGAGAACACCAAGAAATCCAAGATCTAGATCCAAGGGGTTCCCCTCACATGCATAGAGGAGAAAATGATTGGTGGAAATGTGTATCCAGATATCCTCTCTCTTTTCCCTCAAAAACTAGCCAGAATCATTGGAGGGATTGAGAGACAACAAGTTCAAAGAAGGTCAACGAGGGGGGAAGAACATGAGTGCACCAGATGGGGACCATTGGGGAAGAAAGCCCCCTGAAATAGGACCCCCGAATCCAACTGTCATGCCCAGTGGTCGCGCACAAGCGGTACTACTGCTGGGGGAGCGGTACTACTGCTTGGGGGGAGCGGTGCTACTACTTAGCACGGCCAAAACAACCCAACGAGATAGAAAAACATGAATAGAAGATCTGACATAGAGGTAGTACCGCTCAGGGGAGATGTAGTACCGCTTGAGGGGTAGTACCGCTCGGGGGAGCAGTACTACCGCTTAGAGAGGTACTACCACTCTCTACTACCGTGAAATTCGTGATGAGTTCCAGAGGAATAAATATTAGCAGTAGAAGTAGTTGGCTGGTAGTACCACTTAAAAGTGGTACTACCGCTCTACCGCCACTCTACTACCGCTTAGAGCTGAAAAATCACCCAAGCAAAACAGAAGGATGCTCCAATACTGAAACTGCTATAACTATTGCATATGAGCTCCGAATTGAGCAAACTCAAGCTTATTGGATAGATAACAACGAGTACTATCCAAACAGTGAATGGTTATAATGAGAAGAGGTAGTAGAAAAATGCCAATGATATGGAGATGTGAAATCTCTATGAAAGAGGAACTGGCAGAAACTCCAATATCAAAAACATCATAGAAGATGCATATGATCTCCTTTTTCGATGAAGTCAAGCTTGTCAAGAAGTGACCATAATCTCTAAAACTCACAAAGAGAAACACCAAACAAGAACCAAGATAGATGATGCAAGGATGTAATGGTTTGAGCTCTCTACGAACAATACGACCAAGCTACTTACTTGAGAGCGCCCCTTGATAGTACGAGAAGCGATCCTATAACCCGGTCTCCCAACTACCACCATGAGACCGGTAAAATAGAAAACATATCAGGGGAAAACCTTTGCCTTGCACATAGTCCACTTGAGCTAGATGGTGATGATCCTGATTTCCTAAAGTTGGACCACCTTTGTTGATTGTGTTGGCTCAATGAAGACTAGTAGATTGCTCCCCCATACTCCATTATGGGCGATGCACTCTTCGGCACATCTTCACAAGTCCATTTCCTCCACAATGGACGGCAAGATTTAAGTCATTGATCTTTTCATGATGCACCACCTGAGATTGTACACCGCAACCTTGATGACGATCACCACTTGATGTCATCCTCCATAGGTTGTATGAGATCTTCCTCTTGATGCATGCCTATGGAAACAAACCTAACCGCACATACAACTCTCACATAGACTATGGGTTAGTACACAAAGTGTAATGGACAATGCTTACCATACCATGGGATCATTTGATCCCTCTCGGTACATATGGTATGCTTTGTGTGTTGATCAACTTGATTCACTCTTTGACTTAGTCTTGATCAACCTCTCACATGAACAATCTTTAGACAATTCCTTGTGTGGCACCTTGGTCATCACATACTATCTGTTGGGAAACGTTGAATGGAAAACAAAATAAGTTCTACGTGCACGCAATGATCTATCCATAGAGATGCATATCAATGAGGGGGGAGTGTGTCTACGTACCCTCGTAGACTGTAAGCGAAAGCATTAGATAGTGCAGTTAATGTAGTCGAACTTCTTCGCGATCCAACCCATCAAGTACCGAATGTACAACACCTCCGAGTTCAGCACACGTTCAACTCGGTGACGTCCTCGCCTTCTTGATCCAGCAAGACCGGCAAAGTAGTAGATGAGTTCTGGAAGCACGACAGCATGGTGACGGTGATGGTGAAGTGATCTCTGCAGGGCTTCACCTAAGCACTACGAAAATATGACCGAGGGTGTAAACGGTGGAGGGGCGCCGCACGCGGCTAAGCAACTATTCTAGGTGTGCTAGGCGCCCCCTCCCACATATATATAGGTGGGAGGGAGAGGGGAGAGGCCAAGGGGTGCCCCAAGTAGGTCTGGATCCTACTTGGGATTGCCCTAGCCCCCTCTTTCCTTCTTTTGGCGCCAAGGGGAAGGAAGGAGGAGGTGGTGCCCCTCCCCCTTTTCTTTCTCCCACGGGGGGAAAGGAAGGAGGAAGTGGCGCCACCCTTTCCTTCTTCTAGGGCTCGCGGCCAGGGAGAGGGCGCGCCAGCCCCTCTTTGGGCTGGTGTGTGCCCCTCGTTGGCCCATTAGGCCCATAGACCTCTCGGGGCCTCCCGGAACCCCTTCCGGTGATCCGATGACTACCTGGTGCACTCTGAAACCATTCTGGCGTCCGAATACCATCGTCCTATATATCAATCTTTACCCCTCCTCGTCATGTCCGTGATCTCATCTGAGACTCTGAACAACATTCGGTCACCAAATCACATAAGTCATACAATACTATATCGTCATCGAACTTAAGCGTGCAGACCATACGGGTTCGAGAACTATGTAGACATGACCGAGACACCTCTCCGGTCAATAACCAATAGCGGAAACTGGATGCCCATATTGGTTCCTACATATTCTACAAATATCTTTATCGGTCGAATCATTATGACAACATACGCAGTTCCCTTTGTCTGTCGATAAGTTACTTGCCTGAGATTCGATAGTCGGTATCTTTATACCTAGTTCGATATCGTTAGCGGAAAGTCTCTTTACTCGTTCCATAATACATCATCTCGTAACTAACTCGTCAGTCATTTGCTTGCAAGGCTTCTTATGATGTGTATTACCGAGAGGGCCCAGAGATACCTCTCCGATACTCGGAGTGACAAATCCCAATCTCGATCCATGCCAACTCAAAAAAATACCTTCGGAGATATCTGTGTAGCATCTTTATTATCACCCAATTACATTGTGATGTTTGATAGCACACAAGGTATTCCTCCAGTATCCGGGAGTTGCATGATCTCACGGTCGATGGAACATGTATTTGACATACAAGAAAGCAGTAGCAATAAACTGCACAATCATATACTAAGCTAATGGATGGGTCTTGTCCATCACATCATTCTCCTAATGATGTGATCCCATTATCATATGACAACACATGTCCATGGTCCGGAAACCTTAACCATACTTGATCAACGAGTGATACGTCTCCAACGTATCTATAATTTTTTATTGTTCCATGCTATTATTTATGAAGTCTTGGATGTTTAACGGGCTTTATCATTCACTTTTATATCATTTTTTGGACTAACCTACTAACCCAAAGGCCCACTCCAGATTGCTGTTTTTTGCCTATTTCAGGGTTCTGCACAAAAGGAATATCAAACGGAGTCCAAACGGAATGAAACCTTCGCGAGAGATATTTTTGGAGAAATCACGCACGGGAAACTTCAGGACCAAGTCAGGGGACAGAAGGGCTGCCCTCAAGGGTGGGGGACGCCACTTTCCCAGGGCGCGCCCCCCTGCCTCGAGGCTGGCCCGTGTGGCCCCGGTGCCCTCCTTCTTCCTATATATACCTACGTACCCCAGAAACTCCATATGTAGAGAGAAAACCCTAATTCCACCGCCGTAGCTTCTGTCCCCGTGGAGATCCCATCTTGGAGCCTGTTCCGGGAGGGGGATCCATCACGGAGGCCTTCATCATCATCATCATCGCCCTCACCATGAGTTGTGAGTAGTTTACCACAGACCTTCGAGTCCATAGCTAGTATCTAGATGGCTTCTTCTCTCTCTCTCTCTGGATCTCAATACAAAGTTCTCCTTGGTCTTCGAGGAGATCTATTCGATGTAATCTCTTTTTGCGGTGTGTCTAGAGGGGGGTGATTAGACTACTTGTAGGTATAAAAATTCTGCCTTTAGATCATGAACAGTTTTTGGCAGTTTTACAATTAAGATCAAGTCAGGCATCACCCTACACATGCAATTCTAGAGTATAAGCAGCGGAAAGTAAATTGCACATGTAGTAAAGAGAGGTGGAGAAGATCAAACGCAATTTGGAGACGCAATGATTTTTCCCGTGGTTCCGATAGGTGGTGCTATCGTACATCCACGTTGATGGAGACTTCAACCCACGGAGGGTAACGGCTGCGCGAGTCCACGGAGGGCTCCACCCACGAAGGGTCCACGAAGAAGCAACCTTGTCTATTCCATCATGGCCTACGCCCACGGAGGGCTAGCCTTACTCGGGGTAGATCTTCACGAAGTAGGCGATCTCCTTGCCCTTACAAACTTCTTGGTTCAACTCCACATCTCGATGACGGAGGCTCCCAAGCGACACCTAACCAATCTAGGAGGCACCACCCTCCAAAAGGTAAAAGATGTTGTAGATGATGATGAACTCCTTGCTCTTGTGCTTCAAATGATAATCTCCCCAACACTCAACTCTCCTCACTGATATGGCTGTGGTGGAAGAAAGGATTGAGTGGAAAGCAACTTGGGAAGGTTAGAAATCAAGTTTCATATGGTAGGAATGGAGCAACTTGATCTCAACACAAGGGTAGGTAGTTCTCTTCTCAGAAAGTGTAAGGTAGGAGTGGTAGTTCTTTCTGATGGCTCTCTCCACGAATGAAGAGGGGGTGGAGGGGTATATATAGCCTCCACACAAAATCCAACCGTTACACATATAATTGAGCAATCTCGGTGAGACCGAAGTGGAAACTCGGTCAGACCGAAAGTTCAAATATAGTGAACGTTGGGGTTTTCGGTGGGACCGAAAATACCATCTCGGTTTGTCCGATTTGAGTCAAAGATAGGAACTTGCCAGTTTCGGTGAGACCGAAATTATCAACTCGGATATTCCGAAATGATGTCAAACGGTTACAGAAGGTTGGCAGCCCGTATTTCGGTGAGACCGAACTCAAACTCGGATTGACCGATTTTTCTAGGGTTTGGCTTATGGCTGAGGTGGTTCATCTCGGTGGGACTGAGTTTGGAAAATCGGTTTGTCCGAGATTACTTATGAGTGTGTATAGAAGTGAAAGTTGCTGATAGTTGAAGGAGATATATCACTAAGCACTTGAGCAACCAGATCATCAACACAACCTCATCCCCTTTTAATAGTATTGGCTTTTCCTATGGACTCAATGTGATCTTTGATCACTAAACCAAAAATGAAGTCTTGAGCTTTTGCCAATGCTTGCCTTAGCATTTTGAGGGGTCCACTTCTTCAGTCATTTCCATACCCATATCACTGAACTTCTCTGAAATGATTCTCAAGTAACTATTAGTTCAATGATATATATGTTGTTATTAATTGCCAAAACCACCCGGGGATTAGTTGCACTTTCAATCTCCCCCTTTTTGGTAATTGATGACAACATATAGATCAAAGCTTCGACAAAAGATATAATCAATGAATAATATCGTCGCTTTGAGAAGTATGTGATAAGCAAGAGCTCCCCCTAAATTTGTGCATTATTTAAAATTTGCGTTTGAATGCAAATGCACAATCAATTAGGATCATGGGTCACTCTTCCATGTCACATACATCTTGGTGGAGCGCACAAAATGATAAGAATGAATAACATGCACCCAATCACCAAGACATGAGTAAATAATCATACAAGATAGGAAAAGCATATGATAAGCATTAAGCACACATTAAAGCATAGTATGACTAAGCACTCATTAAGGTAGCATCAAACGTAGTATCAAGCACACTGAAAGTTTCAAGAACCAAAAGAACCAAATGTATCTCAAAGAAAACCGGCAAAAGAACGAAAGAGCACTCTCTCTCTCTCGAAGCCCTATGATCTATACAATTTCTCCCCCTTTGGCAACAAGTTACCAAAAAGTTCGAAAAAGCATAGAGCTAAGCGTCACTGTGGGCTCTGCTGGCGGCTCCCGTCTGGGTAGATGTCGGAGTAGATAAGACGGCATCGGCGAAGACTTCAGCTGATGTCTGCACTGGAGGAGTGGATACTGGAGCTGTGGCTGGAGTAACTGCTGGAGCTGTAGGAGGTGCTGAAGTGGTAGCCCCGGAGTCAGTCACTGGAATAGCAGCTGATCGGGATCCTCTGGGAACCTGAGCAGTCTGGCGATGAGAGTCCTGGACTAGGTCATCCTGCATGAGCTCTGCCCTGTCCTGCCTAGCTTCCTCCATGTCTGCCTCAAGCTTGTTGACAGTCACCTGAAGTTCAGTTAGCTTCACGTCCAGAGCGTGGATCTTGTCGTCAACAATCCTCTCTAGGATCTCCTGAGATTGTTCAATGCTGGCCAGGCATTGTTCAATCCTCTGGGTAGCTTCAAGAATCTGCTCTCCGAAGCTCTTTGGTTTAGCTGTTGTTGCTGCTGCCTCTTTATCAGCTTTGGCTTTCTTAGCAGCTTCAATCTTGGCTTGACCTTCAACTGAAGTTGGATCCTCTTCATCCATCACAACAACGTTATCTTCATGCTCTCGCTGCAGTGGTAAGTGCTTCCTATCCAACATGAATTTGCCCATGCCAAACTTGGCATTGATAAGCATCTGAATCTGCGGGGCAAATCCACACGACCTCTTCTGGTCAGTTGCAGTCCTCTTAATGGTCTCTACCATTAAGTCCATCACCTTGAAAGGTGCCTTCTCATCGAGTATGTGCAGCATGTTGATAGAATAGCCTCGGATCATGAGATGGTCTCCAGACTTGGGCATCAAGGTATGCCTCAGAATAGTGTTTGTGGTAGGTAGACCTGCCTGGAGATAGTACACTGAGCCAAGCTTCCACCCTTCCAAATTTGCTGCGGGGATCTCCTTGTACATGTTCTTCATGGAATCATGGTTCTTCTTAGGAATCCCATAGACATCAATGTCGTCCTCTCTCTGCACTGGAGCATTCAGAAGTTCTGCCCATTCTTCAACAGACGAAGAAAACCTTTGACCTTCAGTCATCCAGGTGATCTTCCCATCAGGATAAAAGTGGGCTGTGGCGTAGAACTGCATAATCATCTCATCGTTCCAATCTGTCAGTTTCTGACCCACAAAGTCATCAACTCCACATGCAGTAAAGCTCTCATGCACATGGGGAAAGAAGTCTCGGTGCTCTTCACTGTCAATGTACTCCCAGTCAACGTATCTGGTATCTGCAACAATAGGCTTCTTATCCATCAACACAGTCTCATAGAAGTCCTGCTGCTCTCTGGTGTGGAATCTGGGGTCCACAGCAGTCCTTCTCCTCACGGCATATGGATCAGACTGTCTCCATAGCCTGAGACCTCTATCCTTCCTTGCCTTCATATCCTCGGCTTGAGGATGAGCATCGTTGTGGAGTGGCAGTTTTGGACGGAGCTTCAGCAACACATGTTCTTCTTCAGACTCAGACGGTGGCATATCACCTTTGTTCTTCTCAGAGGCTGGGATGTTCCTGGTAGTCCTCTTGGGCTTGGCAGTAGGCTTTGCTGGAGCTGCCTTAGCTTGAGCAGGCTTCTTGGGCTTAGAAGTGGCTTGAGCCCTAATTGCATCACCCATGAGTTTAGCCTTCTGAGGAGGAGGCTGGGGTGCATCTTCTTCTTCTTCTTCAACTGCTGCATCAACATGAGGTTCAGCATACACTACCCTCTTCCTCTTGGAAGTTTTCTTCACTTTACTTGGAGCTGGCTCTTCCAAGTTCAGCTTCTTGGCAACAGCTGACTGCTTGAACTTGCTGGTGCCTTTCTTTGACTGAAGCCCTTGGTGCTCTTTGGCAACAACTTTTCTCTTGGGCTTGGAGGTTACTTCCTCAGCAATGAAGTCAGAGTCCTCATCATCAGAATTTCTCTGCTTTCTGGTTCTGGTGGCTGCAGGAGGCAAGCCACTAGGTGTACTCCTCTCACCATCATCACTAGGACTACTAGCCTCAGGACTAGTATCTGCCTCAGGAATCTCTGCAAAAGGTGATTCAGACCTGTTCTGGCTGTCACTGGCATCTGACATGGCTGACAACCTGTGAATAGATAAGGTATAGGCAGAGTAGAAGAGTTATCACAACTGCAGAGGTTTTTGCAAAAAAAATGAGTTCAAATCTTAGTTTTGAGTTTTCACAGAATGCATTTCGGTCAAACCGATTTTCAGTTTCGGTGAATCCGAAGTGTATAACAGAAACTTACACACCACTTTCGGTTGGACCGAGATGGGTTTCGGTCCTGCCGATACTCTAGGGTTTCACTAAAACTGAGTTTCGGTCACACCGATTTGCACGACTCGGTTAGACCGAAAGTGCAGTGCAATGGCCAGAGGCCAAATCGGTCACACCGAAAATTTAAATTTGGTTTCACCGAGATGTGTTCCGTGGAAACCTAAACCTAAGAATTTTGCTCGAAACTAGAACGATCTGATGGAACGGAAGTTTTTCAATCGTGGCTAGATGCAGGGCAAACCAATCGTGCAATGAGTCAGATGGGGAGCACGAGAGGGATCGAGACTCACCCTAACTTGGTAGAGTCCCTCTACGGCGGCAACGGCGCGGAGAAGAAAACCGTTGACGGCGGCGGAGACCTGCGGCGAGGGCGCACAGGCGACGACGGCGACGATCCGGAGATCAGGGCGACGGCAGCAGGGGACTTGGGGGCGAAGCGGTTTGAAGAAATAATCGCGCGCTGCCCTCAGTATATATATCCCCTTGCTGTCGGTGGGACCGAGTTGAAAAACTCGGTGACACCGAAATGGATAACTGCTGTGCAGTTACGCATATCTGTCATGCCGAGATTTAGAACTCGGTTTCACCGAGATGAAACCTAGATCAGTCTAAGTGTTTCGGTTGGACCGAGTGGGAGAAGTTGGTTTGACCGAAATTGACTTAGAAGGTTTTGGAAGTCAGCCTTAGACGGATCGGTGGCTCCGAGTGCTCCTCACTCGGAGGGTCCGAAAATGACTTGTTCAAAGTTGTGATATAAGCATGAATAGAATTTGAGACAAGAAAGCATAGATAGCTAGGGGAGGTGCTTAGGCATTCTTGTCCATCCATTTGGCCAGAAAAATCAAAACAACCAAAACAACAAATGGATGTCCTCGAATGGATAAAATCATGCATTCAACATGCTCACACAATAAGATAGCAAATGAAATATGTGTCAAACATGCACAACCAAAACTCTAGCTACTAGCACACAATTTGTCGATGACTAGGTCATCTTTATATGAGCATTTTGACTTAGGAGTCAAATGAGAACATTTGATCATAGGTCATACTCATCGTTTAAGCACAAGTGGGGTTACCACTTTTACATAAAGCATTGATGTGTTCACATCATTTGAAGATGCTTTAGCTCAATTTTTAGAGTAAAGCTCCCCCTAGATGTGAGAACCCCTTTTAAAGGGTCAAACTAACCTTGGGTTGTCGTAGAAGACTTCATGTAGATGTTGAAGATGTGGATGCTCAATGTTGATGTGGATCATCAAGAGTTGGGAGCTATCCTTTGGATTAGGGCACTTTCAATACCTACATGGGTTAGTCCCACAAGGAACAAACAAGGATATCCATAGACATAGATTGAAGTTCACAAAAGATGATGTCCTATGAAAGCAATGATTACCTTGTCCCTTGACTTACCAACAAGAGGGTTTGTGACTCCATGAACTAGTGCATGATGTGGAAGTTGATTGCACAAGTTGCCAAAATGAATGTGAGTGAAGTATGTTGGCGGAGTCACCCTCAAGAACCTTCTAGTTCTTCTTCTTTGGGATCCACATCATCTTGATGGGAATCCTTGGGGTTGTAGTTGAGCTTGACGAAGTAGAACTTGATGTGTCCTTGGGAACCCACTTGACCATGGCTTGAGGTGCTTCAATGAATGCATCAATCTCCTCTTGAAGCTTGTCCTTGGCTTTTAGCTTGTGGTCTTGTGGTGGAAGGTCATAATGAGCTTCTGTCCCCGTGGAGATCCCATCTTGGAGCCTGTTCCGGGAGGGGGATCCATCATGGAGGCCTTCATCATCATCATCATTGCCCTCACCATGAGTTGTGAGTAGTTTACCACAGACCTTCGGGTCCATAGCTAGTATCTAGATGGCTTCTTCTCTCTCTCTGGATCTCAATACAAAGTTCTCCTCGATCTTCGAGGAGATCTTTTCGATGTAATCTCTTTTTGCGGTGTGTTTTGTCGAGATCTGATGAATTGTGAGTTTATGATCAAGGTTATCTATGAAAGGTATTTGGTTCTTCTCTGAACTTTTTATGTTTGCTCATAATATCCTTGCAAGTCTCTTCGAATTATTGGTTTGGTTTGGCCTACTAGATCTATAGTTCTTGCAATGGGAGAAGTGCTTGGCTTTGGGTTCAATCTTGTGGTGTCCTTTCCCAGTGACAGTAGGGGCAGCAAGGCACGTGTTGTATTGTTGCCATCGAGGATAAAAAGATGGGTTTACATCATATTGCTTGAGTTTATCCCTCTACATCATGTCATCTTGCTTAAGGTGTTACTTTGTTCGTATGAACTCAGTACACTAGATGCATGCTGGATAGCGGTCGATGTGTGGAGTAATAGTAGTAGATGTAGGAAGGAGTCGGTCTACTTGTCTCGGACGTGATGCCTATATACAATGATCATGCCTAGATAGTCTCATAATTATTTGCTTTTCTATCAATTGCTCGACAGTAATTTGTTTACCCGCCGTAGAATACCGCTATCATGAGTGAAGCCACTAGAGAAAACTATGGCCCCCGGGTCTATTCTCAACATATCAATCTACATCTAATTTACTTTTCTTGCTTTTATTTGCTGTTTTATTGAACCAAAAATAGCAAAAATATAATTATCATCTCTATCAGATCTCACTCTCGTAAGTGACCGTAAAGGGATTGACAACCCCTTATCGCGTTGGCTGCGAAGTTCTTATTTTTTTGTGCAGGTGCGAGGGACTCGCGCGTGGTCTCCTACTGGATTGATACCTTGGTTATTAAAAACTGAGGGGAATACTTATGCTACTGTGCTGCATCTCCCTTTCCTCTTCGAGGGAATACAACGCAAGCTCAAGAGGTATCAAGAAGAATTTATGGCGCCGTTGCCGGGGAGGCTTACGCAAAAGTCATACACCAAGTTGTAGGATCGAAAGTATGTCTAGAGGGGGGGTGATTAGACTACTTGTAGGTATAAAAATTCTGCCTTTAGATCATGAACAGTTTTTGGCAGTTTTACAATTAAGATCAAGTCAAGCATCACCCTACACATGCAATTCTAGAGTATAAGCAGCGGAAAGTAAATTGCACATGTAGTAAAGAGAGGTGGAGAAAATCAAACGCAATTTGGAGACACAATGATTTTTCCCGTGGTTCCGATAGGTGGTGCTATCGTACATCCACGTTGATGGAGACTTCAACCCACGGAGGGTAACGGCTGCGCGAGTCCACGGAGGGCTCCACCCACGAAGGGTCCACGAAGAAGCAACCTTGTCTATTCCATCATGGCCTACGCCCACGGAGGGCTAGCTTTACTCTGGGTAGATCTTCACGAAGTAGGCGATCTCCTTGCCCTTACAAACTTCTTGGTTCAACTCCACATCTCGATGACGGAGGCTCCCAAGCGACACCTAACCAATCTAGGAGGCACCACCCTCCAAAAGGTAAAAGATGTTGTAGATGATGATGAACTCCTTGCTCTTGTGCTTCAAATGATAATCTCCCCAACACTCAACTCTCCTCACTGATATGGCTGTGGTGGAAGAAAGGATTGAGTGGAAAGCAACTTGGGAAGGTTAGAAATCAAGTTTCATATGGTAGGAATGGAGCAACTTGATCTCAACACAAGGGTAGGTAGTTCTCTTCTCAGAAAGTGTAAGGTAGGAGTGGTAGTTCTTTCTGATGGCTCTCTCCACGAATGAAGAGGGAGTGGAGGGGTATATATAGCCTCCACACAAAATCCAACCGTTACACACATAATTGAGCAATCTCGGTGAGACCAAAGTGGAAACTCGGTCAGACCGAAAGTTCAAATATAGTGAACGTTGGGGTTTTCGGTGGGACCGAAAATACCATCTCGGTTTGTCCGATTTGAGTCAAAGATAGGAACTTGCCAGTTTCGGTGAGACCGAAATTATCAACTCGGATATTCCGAAATGATGTCAAACGGTTACAGAAGGTTGGCAGCCCGTATTTCGGTGAGACCGAACTCAAACTCGGATTGACCGATTTTTCTAGGGTTTGGCTTATGGCTGAGGTGGTTCATCTCGGTGGGACTGAGTTTGGAAAATCGGTTTGTCCGAGATTACTTATGAGTGTGTATAGAAGTGAAAGTTGCTGATAGTTGAAGGAGATATATCACTAAGCACTTGAGCAACCAGATCATCAACACAACCTCATCCCCTTTTAATAGTATTGGCTTTTCCTATGGACTCAATGTGATCTTTGATCACTAAACCAAAAATGAAGTCTTGAGCTTTTGCCAATGCTTGCCTTAGCATTTTGAGGGGTCCACTTCTTCAGTCATTTCCATACCCATATCACTGAACTTCTCTGAAATGATTCTCAAGTAACTATTAGTTCAATGATATATATGTTGTTATTAATTGCCAAAACCACCCGGGGATTAGTTGCACTTTCACAAGTACCTATCACAAACCCTTATCCTTCGCATTACATTTATTTTCCTCTTGTTTTCCTCTCCCCCACTTCACCCTTTCTATTTTATTCGCCCTTCTTCCGCCGTGTGTTTATCATTCGCTTGCTTCTTGTTTGGTTTCGTGTGCTGCTTGCTTGCTTGTCATCAAGTCTAGCACACCTATCATTATCACCACTCCCGAGAGTGAGGTCCTCAACTTTAAACAAAGGGAGGAAGAAAACTTAAAAGATACCTGGTATAGAATTTGCAATGCTCAAAATAGATCTAATAGGAAGCTTTCCACTTCCGTGCTCCTTCGCAATTTTTATATTGGCATAACCCCTTGGTATAGGCTTGTTCTTCATACCGTTACCGGAGGAAATTTCTTGGGGAATCATACCCTTAATTCTTATAATGTCTTAATAGACTTATTCGGGCAGCCTTCCACCCAGGAAGAGACTTAAGTTTTTGAGAAAATATGTGAAGTAACAAAAATACTACAAAAGTCTCTTGAACCACTTAAGAATGTTAGTGGAAATATCCACCGTATGAATATGTTAATTACCCTTTGTAATAAAGGGTTGGATGCTTTAGATCTAAAGATCTCCGAATATGAAGGGAAACGTAAGGAACCTCCTAGATTCAAGCTTGACACCATTAAAAGGGTGAAGATCAAAGATGGCAATACCTAGATCTATCTTGTATCGTGCCTAGCTAGGGGCGTAAAACGATAGCGCTTGTTGGGAGGCAACCCATTTTATGTTTTTTTGCTTTCGTTGCTGTTAGGGAATAAATATTGCATCTAGCCTCTGATTAGATGTGTTTTCATGTTTTTTAGTGTTTGTGCCAAGTAGAACCTTTGGGAAGTCTTGTGTGAAGTTTATTATATCTTGCTGTGAAAAACAGAATCGTTAGTGCTTGCTAAAGTAGTCGTGGGATTTTACTGGAGCGTGATTTTTAGTTGATTCTTTTTTCTGCTGATTGGTAGACAAATTGCGCAAATTTAGCAATTTAGTTTGAATTTTTTGGAGTTCCAGAAGTAGGCGAACCCTGCAGATTACTACAGACTGTTCTATCTTTGACAGATTCTGTTTTTCGTGTGTTGTTTGCTTATTCCGATGCGTCTATGAGTAATATTGGAGGATATGAACCATAGAGAAGTTGTAGTACAGTAGGTTTAACACCAATATAAACAAAGAATGAATTAATTGCTGTACCTTTGAGTAGTGGTTTTCTTTCTCATACCAACAGAGCTCACGAGAATTTTTGTCTAAGTTTTGTGTTGTGAAGTTTTCAAGTTTTGAGTATTGCTTTGATGGACTATGGAACAAGGAGTAGCAAAGGCCTAAGATTGGGGATGCCCCGGGAAGGCATCCCCTCTTTCGTCTTCATCCATCGGTAACTATACTTGGAGCTATATTTTTATTCGCAACATGCAATGTGTTTTGATTGGAGCGTCTTGTATAATTTGAGTCTTTGCTTGTTAGTTTGCCACAATCATCCTTGCTGGACACACCTATTTGAGAGAGTTAAATATGCCCTAGAAATTATTAGAACACTCTATGTGCTTCACTTATATCTTTTGAGTTGAATAGTTTTTGCTCTAGTGCTTCACTTATATCTTTCAGAGCATGGTGGTGGTAATATTTTGTAGAAATTGTTGAACTCTCATGCTTCATTTATATCTATTTGAGAGTCTATTAGAACAGCATGTTAATGTGTTTAGGCTAAAGAAACTAGTCTTCACATTATAAACATCCAATGTCAATGTAGTAAAAAAAATCACGTCAAGTGCATTGAATAGAATAAGATGTTGGATACTTGATAATTGTTTTGAGACATGAGGATAGTGATATTAGAGTCATGCTAGTGGAGTTATTATGAAATTGAGAAATAATTGTGTTAAGGTTAATGATTCCCGTATCATGCACGTATGGTGAACCGCTATGTGACGAAGTTAGAGCATGAGGTATTTGTAAAGTGCCAACCTTTGTGTGGAGGTCGAGGGCGCGCGATGGTTAACTCCTACCAACCTCCCCCCTAGGAGCATGCGTTGATTGCTTTGTTTTGATGACTCATAGATTTTTGCAATAAGTATATGAGTTCTTATGACTAATGTTGAGTCCATGGATTATACGCACTCTCACCCTTCCACCATTGCTAGCCTCTCTTGTACCGCGCAACTTTCGCCGGTACCATAAACCCACTATATATCCTTCCTCAAAACAGCCACCATATTGTTCCTCAAAACAGCCACCATACCTACCTATCATGGCATTTCCATAGCCATTCCGAGATATATTGCCATGCAGCTTTCCACTGTTCCGCATATATGACAGGCATCATATTGTCATAGTGCCATGCATGATCATGTAGTTGACATCGTAGTTGTGGCAAAGCCACCATGCATAATTTTTCATATATGTCGCTCTTGATTCATAGCTCATCCCGGTACATCGCTGGAGGCATTCATGAAGAGTCATGCTTGTTGTAGTATCGAGTTGTAATTTTGAGTAGTAACAAAAAGTGTGATGATCATCATTATTAGAGCATTGTCCCATGTGAGGAAAGGCCAATAAAAAAAGATAACCCCAAAAAATATAGCGGTGTTAATTAAAAAAAGAGAAAGCCCCTCCAAAAAATTGAGAGAAAAGAGAGAAGGGACAATTGCTACTATCTTTTTCCACACTGGTGCTTTAAAGTAGCACCATGTTCTTCATTGTAGAGAGTCTCATGCTTAGTCACTTTCATATACTAGTGGGAATTTTCATTATAGAAATTGGCTTGTATATTCCAACAATGGGCTTCCTCAAATGCCCTAGGTCTTCGTGAGCAAGCAAGTTGGATGCACACCCACTAGTTTCTTTTATTGAGCTTTCATTCATATTTAGCTCTAGTGCATCCATTGCATGGCAATCCCTACTCACTCGCATTGATATCTATTGATGGGCATCCCCATGGCCCGTTGATACACCTAGTCGATGTGAGACTATCTCCCTCCCTTTTTGTCTTCTCCACAACCACCTCTATTCCACCAATAGTGCTATATCCATGGCTCACGCTCATGTATTGCGTGAAAGTTGAAAGGTTTGAAAAGATAGAGTATGAAAACAAATGCTTGGCTGAAATCGGGGTTGTGCATGATATGAATATTTTGTGTGATGAAGAGGGAGCATAGCCAGACTATATGATTTTGTAGGGATAACTTTCTTTAGCCATAGTATTTTGAGAAGACATGATTGCTTTGTTAGTATTGCTTGAAGTATTGTTATTTCTTATGTCAATATAGACTTTTATCTTGAATCTTTCATATCTGAACATTCATGCCACAATTAAGAGAATTACACTGAAACACTATATTGGTTAGCATTCCACATCAAAAATTCTTTCTTTATCATTTACCTACTCGAGGACGAGCAGGAATTAAGCTTGGGGATGCTTGATACGTCTCCAACATATCTATAATTTTTTATTGTTCCATGCTATTATTTATGAAGTCTTGGATGTTTAATGGGCTTTATCATTCACTTTTATATCATTTTTGGGACTAACATACTAACCCAAAGGCCCAGTCCAGATTGTTGTTTTTTGCCTATTTCAGGGTTTTACAGAAAAGGAATATCAAATAGAGTCCAAACGGAATGAAACCTTTGCGAGAGCTATTTTTGGAGAAAATCATGCACGGGAAACTTCAGGACCAAGTCAGGGGACAGAAGGGCTGCCCTCGAGGGTGGGGGCGCGCCCCCTTCCCAGGGCCCGCCCCCTGCCTCGAGGCTGGCCCGTGTGGCCCCCGGTGCCCTCCTTCTTCCTATATATACCTACGTACCCCAGAAACTCCATACGCAGAGAGAAAACCCTAATTCCACCGCCGTAGCTTCTGTTCCCGTGGAGATCCCATCTTGGAGCCTGTTCCGAGAGGGGTATCCATCACGGAGGCCTTCATCATCATCATCATCGCCCTCACCATGAGTTGTGAGTAGTTTACCACAGACCTTCGGGTCCATAGCTAGTATCTAGATGGCTTCTTCTCTCTCTCTCTCTCTGGATCTCAATACAAAGTTCTCCTTGGTCTTCGAGGAGATCTATTCGATGTAATCTCTTTTTGCGGTGTGTTTGTCGAGATCCGATGAATTGTGAGTTTATAATCAAGGTTATCTATGAATGATATTTGGTTCTTCTCTGAACTTTTTATGTGTGCTCATAATATCCTTGCAAGTCTCTTCGAATTATTGGTTTGGTTTGGCCTACTAGATTTATAGTTCTTGCAATGGGAGAAGTGCTTGGCTTTGGGTTCAATCTTGCGGTGTCCTTTCCCAATGACAATAGGGGCGGCAAGGCACGTATTGAATTGTTGCCATCGAGGATAAAAAGATGGGGTTTACATCACATTTCTTGAGTTTATCCCTCTACATCATGTCATCTTGCTTAAGGCGTTACTCTGTTCGTATGAACTCAATACACTAGATGCATGCTGGATAGCGGCCGATGTGTGGAGTAATAGTAGTAGATGCAGGCAGGAGTCGGTCTACTTGTCTCGGACGTGATGCCTATATACAATGATCATGCCTAGATAGTCTCATAATTATTCGCTTTTCTATCAATTGCTCGACAGTAATTTGTTTACCCGCCGTATAATACCACTATCATGAGAGAAGCCACTAGAGAAAACTATGGCCCCCCGGGTCTATTCTCCACATATCAATCTACATCTACTTTACTTTTCTTGCTTTTATTTGCTTTTTTATTAAACCAAAAATAGCAAAATTATAATTATCATCTCTATCAGATCTCACTCTCGTGTGACCGTAAAGGGATTGACAACCCCTTATCGCGTTGGCTGCGAAGTTCTTATTTATTTGTGCAAGTGCGAGGGAGTCACGCGTAGTCTCCTACTGGATTGATACCTTGGTTCTCAAAAACTGAGGGAAATACTTACGCTACTGTGCTGCATCTCCCTTTCTTCTTCGAGGGAATACAACGGAAGCTCAAGAGGTAGCAACGAGCTAGTCTAGTAGAGGCTTACTAGAGACACGGTATTTGTCTATGTATTCACACATGTATTTAAGTTTCCGGCCAATACAATTCTAGCATGAATAATAAACCTTTATCATGAATAAGGAAATATAAAATAATAATAACTTTATTATTGCCTCTAGGGCATATTTCCATCATTATCCTTGAAACCAACAAATGAACTTCATGAAAGACCTATGGACAAACCCTTCAAATATACCTTAAGGCAACCGTTAGTCCTTACGTATTGTCATCAATTACCAAAACCAAACATGGGGCATTGCATGTTCTTTCAATCTCCCCCATTTTGGTAACTGATGACAATAACTTTCAAGAGAGTTTATACAAGGAATTATGTATCACCAACCATGCAATGCAACAACCAATAATGCATGCGCATGGGATCCAAATACTTAGAAACAAAACGAAAGAAAGAGGAAATAACTCTCTAAACTTCTCCACAAAACTCTGTGAAACTTCTTCCCCATTGGCATCGATTATCAAACTGGGCGAAAAGCTTAGAAGGCCAATATAAAATATGTTCCTCCATAAATTGTGTATTTCTCAAAAAGAGTGAAATGCAATACACATGACTTCTGGGACATGGTTACCGTACCACTCTGGTGCGGTACGTGTTCTGGTGAGTAACTTGATCAGAAGTGTCATGATCATTACCATTAGCTTCTTCTCTAGTTGGTGTAGGCATCACAGGAACGGTTTTCTTTGATGAGCTACTTTCCAATTCAAGAGAAGGTATAATTACCTCATAAAGTTCTACTTTCCTCCCACTCACTTCTTTCGAGAGAAACTCCTTCTCTAGAATGGTCCCATTCTTAGCAACAAAGATCTTGCCTTTAGATTTGTGGTAGAAGGTCTACCCAGTAGTTTCTTTAGGGTATCCTATGAAGACACACTTCTCCGATTTCGGTTCGAGCTTATCAGGCTGAAGCCTTTTGACATAAGTGTCCCAACCCCAAATTTTAAGAAACAACAACTTTGGTTTCTTGTCAAACTGTAGTTCATACGGTGTCGTCTCAACGGATTTAGATGGTGCCCTATTTAACCTGAATGCAGATGTCTCTAATGCATAACCCCAAAACAATAAAGGCAAATCGGTAAGAGGCATCATAGAACGCACCATATCCGATAGAGTGCGGTACGACATTCGAACACACCATTACGATGTGGTGTTCCACATGGCGTGAGTTGTGAAACTATTCCACATTGTTTTAAATGAAGGCCAAACTCGTAACTCAAATATACGCCTCTGCGATCAGATCGTAGAAACTTTATTTTCTTGTTACGATGATTCTCTACTTCACTCTGAAATTCTTTGAATTTTTCAAATGTTTCAGACTTGTGTTTCATCAAGTAGATATACATATATATACCTACTCAAATCATCTGTGAAGGTGAGTAAATAACGATACCCGCCACGTGCTTCAACACTCATCACACCGCATACGTCGGTATGTATTATTTCCAATAAGTCATTAGCTCGCTCCATTGTTCTGGAGAATGGAGTTTTAGTCATCTTGCCCATGGGGCATGGTTCGCAAGTATCAAATGATTCATAATCAAGTGATTCCAAAAGTTCACCGGCATGGAGTTTCTTCATGCGATTTACACCAATATGACCTAAACGTCAGTGCCACAAGTATGTTGCACTATCATTATCAACTTTGCATTTTGGCATCAATATTATGAATATGTGTATTACTACAATTGAGATTCAATAAGAATAGACCATTCCTCAAGGGTGCATGACCATAAAAGATATTACTCATATAAATAGAACAATCGTTATTCTTTGATTTAAATGAATAACTGTCTCGCATCAAACAAGATCCAAATATAATGTTCATGCCCAACGAGGAACCAAATAACAATTATTTAGGTCTAAAACTAATCCCGAAGGTTGATGTAGAGCTAGCGTGCCAACGGCGATCACATCAACCTTGGAACCATTCACGACGCACATCGTCACCTCGTCCTTAGCGAATCTTCGTTTAATCCGTAGCTCCTGTTTCGAGTTACAAATATGAGCAACCGAACCAGTATAAAATACCCAGGCGCTGTTGTTAGCACCAGTAAGGAACACATCAATAACACGTATATCAAATATACCATTGTTCAGTTTGCCATCCTTCTTATCCGCCAAATACTTGGGGTAGTTCCGCTTCTAGTTACCACTCCCTTTGTAGTAGAAGCACTCAGTTTCAGGCTTAGGTCTAGCTTTGGGTTTCTTCACAGGAGCAGCAACCTGTTTGCCGTTCTTCTTGAAGTTCCCTTTCTTTCCAATGCCCTTTTTCTTGAAACTAGTGGTCTTGTTAACTGTCAACACTTGTTGCTCCTTCTTGATTACTACCTCCACCGATTTCAGCATCGCGAGGAGCTTGCGAATTGTTTTCTCCGTCCCTTGCATATTATAGTTCATGACAAAGCCTTTGTAGCTTGGTGGCAATGATTGAAGAACTCTGTGAATAACACTCTCAGGTGGAAGAGTAATTCCCAACAGAGTGAAGTTATTATGATACCCAGACATTTTGAGTATGTGTTCACTAACAGAACTATTCTCCTCCATCTTGCAGCTATAGAACTTGTTGGAGACTTCATATCTCTCAACCCAGGCATTAGATTGAAATATCAATTTCAGCTCCTGGAACATCTCATATGCGCCATGACGTTCAAAATGTCTTTAAAGTCCCGGTTCCAAGCCGTAAAGCATGGCACACTGAACTATAGAGTAATCATCAGATCGAGCTTTCCAGACGTTCACAATATCTGCATCATCTCCTACACCAGGTGCGTCACATAGCGGTGCATCAACAACATAATTATTATGTGCAGCAATGAGGATAACCCTGGGGTTACGGACCTAGTCCGTGTAGTTGCTACCATCATCTTTCGACTAAGCTTTCTCTAGGAACGCATTAAAATTTAGGGGAACAGTAGCACGGGCCATTGATCTACAACATAGATATGCAAATACTATCAGGACTAAGTTCATGATAAATTAAGTTCAAATAATCAAATTACTAATGAACTCCAACTTAAATTAAAATCCCTCAAGTTATCTAAGTGAAACATGATCCAAATCAACAAACCCATGTCCGATCATCATGTGAGATGGGGTAGTCATCAATGGTGAACATCTCTGTGTTTATCATATCTACTATATGACGCATGTTCGACCTTTCGGTCTCCAGTGTTTCGAGACCATGTTTGTACATGCTAGGCTCGTCAATTTTAACCCGAGTATTCTGCATGTGCAAAACTGTCTTACACTCGTTGTTTGTGAACGTAAATTCTATCACGCATGATTATGACGAGGTGCTTCGAAATGATGAACTTTAGCAGCGGTGCATACTCGGGGAGAACACTATTATCTTGTAATTTAGTGAAGGGATTGTCTTATAATGCTACCACCGTTTAAGATGCATAAAGGATAAACGTCACATGCAATCAAAATATGTGACATGATATGGCCATCATCATCTTGTGCTTTTAATCTCCACTTTCAAAGTATCATCATGATCTCCATCATCACCGGCTCATCACCTTGATCTCCATCATTGTGTCGTGGTCGTCTCGCCAACTATTGCTTCTACAACTATTGCTAACTTATAGCGATAAAGTAAAGCAATTACAGGGTGCTTGCATTTCATACAATAATTAAGAGACAACCATAAGGCTCCTGCAAGCTGTCGATATTAAAAAACATGATCATCTCATACAATATAGTATAACTCAACATGTCTTGAACATATCACATCACAACATGCCCTACAAAAACAAGTTAGATGTCCTCTACTTTGTTGTTACAAGTTTTACGTGGCTACTATGGGTTTCTAGCAAGAACCTTTCTTACCTACGGCAAAAATCAGGTGATTTATCAAGTTTGGTGTTTTAACCTTCTTCAAGGACTGGCCCCAGTTAAATTTGAATCAACTAAATTATGAGAAACCGACACCCGCCAGCCACCTTAATGCAAAACAAGTTGCATGTTTGTCGGTGGAACCGGTCTCATGTACGTGGACATGTAAGGTTGGGCTGAGATGCTTCATCTTACAATACCGCCGAATCAAAATAAGACGTTGGTGGTAAGCAGTATGACCATCACCGCCCATAACTCTTTATGTTCTACTCGTGCAAATCATCTACGCATAGACCTGGCTCATGATGCCACTGTAGGGAAACATTGCATGGAAAACAAAAACAAAATCTATGCACATGCAATGATTTATCCATGGAGATGCATAGCAACGAGGGGGAGAGTGTGTCTACGTACCCTCGTAGACCATTAGCGGAAGCGTTAGACAAGGTGGTTGATGTAGTCAAACTTCTTCGTGATCCAACCGATCCAGTACCGAACGTACGGCACCTCCGTGTTTAGCACACGTTCAGCTCGGTGACGTCCTCGCCTTCTTGATCCAGCAAGACGGGCGAAGTAGTAGATGAGTTCCGGCAACATGACAGCGTGGTGACGGTTATGGTGGAGTGATCCCCGTAGGGTTCGCCTAAGCACTATGAAAATATGACCGAGGGTGTAAATGGTGGAGGGAGGCGCCGCACACGGCTAAGCAATTGTTCTAGGTGTGCTAGGCGCCCCCTCCTACATATATATATAGGTGGGAGGGAGAGAGGAGAGACGAAGGGGCGCCCCAAGTAGGTCCAAATCATACTTGCGCTTACCATAGGCCCCCCTTTCCTTATTTTGGCACCAAGGGGAAGGAAGTAGGAGGTGGCGCTATCATGGGAACGAATCTGACAGTAGAGGTAGGGGTACATAGGAGAGGGCAGAGCCTAGCGACGGCGAGATTGTACACTCGGATTTACGTGTTCACGCCCCCGAGGTGGTAATAGCCCTATGTCTCGGTGCCTCGGGGGCTTTATTTTGATTGGAGTGTTGAGTTACAGGGGTGCAAACCCTTGTGCAAGAGGGGAGGGTGGCTTATATAGAGTCCGCCGACCCCTCGCAGTCCTCAGTTATGCAAAGGTTCAATAAGAGAATAAAGGTACGAACGTTACTAGAAACGCCCGTATTTAATGATTTTTACAGCGACGGAGTGAGTGCCTGGCCTTTGCCATCCTAGTGTGGTCCTAGGCCTTCTGTACTCTGAGGGGAATCAGATGTTCCGAGTGAACGACGATGGTCAAGTGGGGGCGGTAGAGTAACCGAGTGGATCTTCTGTGGGGTGACTTGCATGCTGTGGTGATTCCAGTCGCCATCTCTTTCCTAACTTTGCATTTTTTGGATTATTGCATAGTGTCCTTGGGTAGGGCATGTAGGTCGGGCCTAGGACCATACGCTAGGTACCTATCATCATCATTTGCTCCCGAATAGATCGAGTGTAATGCCCAGGATGGGACTATACCTCCTACGTGTCGAGGCACGACTTAAAGGTATAAGCCCATCCTAGAATGATCTCAAGTTTGGTATCTTTGCACGACTCATGTAAAAGAGGGATTAAATAGCAAAAGGAGATAGTTGGCTTACACTCGCCACTTCACACAATACATTACATAATAAAAACATCATTCAAAACATCACAACCCGACTACGGGCGAAGATCCAAAAGAAAGATACCAAAACAACATAAAGCCACAGGTCAGGATCGAATCCTAGTAGAAACCACTACTGATCGTCGAAAACGTCACAAGCACACGGACAAACTCTCTTCATCGAGATCCCAGTGAAGAACTTGAACCAGCTCCTGCATCAAACTCGGCTGAACCTGCATCTGGTGTTGTAGTAACTGTGAGCCACGAGGACTCAGCAATCCCATAACCATGGATATCAAGACTAGCAAAGCTTTAAGGGTAGGAAGAGGTAAAGTGGTGAGGTTGCAGCAGCGGCTAAGCATAATATGGTGGCTAACTTACGAGTACCAGAATAAGATGAGCATCTACGCAAACGGTCGCAAAAGTAGTGATCGCTAAAGATCCTGAACTACATACGAATCAAACATAACCCCACCGTGTTCTTTTCTCAAAGTGAAAAGAGACAGTCACGGTTACTCACACAGTTGTGTGTTTTACTTCGGATCCTCTGTCAAGTTTTCTACAACCGGACATTAACAAATTCCAATCTGCCACATAACCACGGGCACGGCTTTCGAAAGATCATAACCCTGCAGGGGTGTTCCAACTTAGCCCATCACAAGCTCTCACGATTAGCTGAAGTGATAAATATAATATCATCACCCCTTATCTTAGGGAAAATCCGATCAGGCTCGGCATCCCGGTAGCACAAGTCATTTCGACAATGGTAAAACAAGTCCAGCAAGACCTCCCGGCGTGCCGACACCCTGATAGTAGCCGCGCGTATCTCCTCTCAGGCCACGTCCGGATGGGAAAAGCTACGAGTAAAACCAAACCTCGAGTTTACCCCAAGGTGGCCCCGCAGGTTGCCCGTTTGGGACCAACACCATCAGCACTGGCCCCCCCTGCTATGTAGAATTAAGAATCCTCGGGGACGCGACCCCCTATGCAAATTTAATTATTTAATTAAGTTGTTATTATGAGGCAAATTAAAACCAATGTTGGGCCTTGCTGGAGGAGTTTTATTCAAAGTCGAACTGTCAAGGGGTCCCCATCCACCCATCGTGTAAGGAACGCAAAATCAAGGAACATAATGCTGGTTTATCGGCGCCTAAGGTGGCATGAGTGGAACAAAACACCGAGCAAAAGGCCAAGCCTTCCACCCATGCCCAGTATATATGTGTGTTAATAATAATAATAGATATTGTGATATAACAACAACAAGTTCCCTCCTGGAACAAACTTCATCTTCACCTGCAACTAACAACGCTATAAGAGGGGCTGAGCAAGCGGGTAACATAGCCAAACAGTGGTTTTGCTAGGAAGGTTTCAAATGTTAGAGGTTTCATGGCAACAAGGAGAGGCTGACATAAAAGATGGGTAGCGCGACATGTAACGATAGCATCGAGACAACTAAGCATGGCAATGGTAGTAAAGGTATCCAAGTGTATGATCATCTTGCCTGGGATTCCACAAGGGAGAAGAACGGATCCATGAAGCAGACGGAGCAACAGTCGAGCGAATCCTCACAACTCCGGAACGAAACCAAAGCTAACAAGAGAAGCAACCGGAAAGAAGCAAACAACACGGTAAACACACAAGCAATAAACATGGCATACGATGCACATCCAGGTATGATGCATGTCCGGTTTAAATATGCATGGCATGGCAAAGTGCACAAACAACACTACAAGTTAAGTGGAGCTCAATATGCAACGAGTTGCATATTGACGAAACACCACATTTATTTGTTTAGTGATTTGTTTAATTACAAGACAAGATTAAATGTTTTTAACATAGCAAGAGGTGAAGCATAATAAAACTACACTATTAAGACATTTTAAATGAGGCCGGAAAATAACAACAACAAGTCCGGAAAATCCCCATGAGCATGTTTAGTAATTATAAGCAAACAACAATTAAGCATTTTAGTGTTGTTAATGTGATGCGGATGACATGAACAAGTTTATGCAATTTTTATTAAAAGGTTAACAAGAAGATGATAAGAAGCATCGTCACCGTGGTGGAAGGAAAAGGGTGCCACGGCAACGATCCGAAAATGATGCAACGGCAACATATCGGTGCCGGTAACTCATTGAGAGTCCGGTGCAAAAGGAAAGATGGCATGAGCGAGTCAAACGAGATGAAAGGTGGGGCGATCCCGTTACCGGGTTCCCACGAGTCGGTGACGAGGCAACCGAGGAACATGACAAACGGACGAAACGGCACGAAGCACACACGGAAAACATTTCATACAACCACAACAAGCATCCACGGGGTCGTCTCGGGGTTATACCTTCGAAGCATGCGTTTCGGGGCGGCTCGAGAGTGTAGAGGAAGAAGTCGTTCTCGCGATTCGTAGGGGAAGTAGGCGTTCACGTCATCGTGTCGTGGTACTTGGCGAATTCCTCGTTTCCGGGCGACGGTAGTGGTACATGCCGTAGAGGGAAGTAGGTGTTCTCGTTCATCGGAGAGGTACTCGCCGCGTCGTCTTGTGTCCTCGAGTAGGCGTTCCCGTTCGTAGATGTACTTGCGGTCTCGGCGACGGTAGGGGTACTTGGTGTTTCCGGGCGTCGGTAGTCGTACACGAGGGTCGTCGAGCGTAGTGGTACTCATTTCCGTAGATGTTCGGGTGCATACGTAGAGGTACTTGTTCATGTCGAAGTTGTGTTCTTGGTGCTCGTCCATGCTGACACTTGGCGAAAAGCAACAGCAACAAACAACAACAAAAAAGAACATAGCAACAGGGCAGAGTGCAGCAGCAAGGGGGCGACGGGTCGGCTGCTCCTGGCGCGCGGGAACCGTTCGGGGCGAGGCACGGAGCTCGGGCTGGAGGCGGCTGGCTGCCGCGGAGCTTCTGCAGCCTTGGCGCTGGCTGGGGTTTGCAGCAAGCGCGGAGGAGGGAGGCCGCGGTACTGGCCGCTTGGCCTGGCGACGGAGGGACGGACGCGGGAGAGGCGCTGGGGCGCTGGCTCCTGGCCGGCCAGAGGAAGGCCACGGCCGGAGCTCGGTGGCCGCGCCTGGCGAGCTGGAGGACGGAGGAGGCGGGGCTCCTGGCGCGGCGGGGTCGCGAACCGGCTTGAGGTGGCGAGGCGAGGAGGCTCCTGGAGAAGGCCCCGGCGCGCTCCTGGCCGCTGGGCCAGAGAGGCGACCTGGTAGTTGGCCGCTGGACGGCGGAGGAAGCTCCAGCGCGAGGACGGGCGCTCGCGGGGCAGGGGCCGGAGGGACGAGGCGTCGGCCTACGGTCACGAGCGGGGCGACGCTGTAGAGGAGGTGCGGGGCGCCAGGGAATCGGGCAGAGGGAGAGGAGCGATGGGAGGAGAGGAGATCGATGCGGGCAAGGGGACGAGGAATCGGGACGAGGGGTTCGGGCATCCTGGCGGCGGAGGGAGAGCGAGATGAGGGAGCGAGGGGGGAGTGCGCTGGGAGTTAGGGTTAGGTGCGAGGCTGGGCCTCGGGCTGGAGTGGGCCAGTGGGCCTGATGGCTGGGAGGAGAGGGAGGCCGGGAACGGGCTGCGGCTAGGCCAAAGGAGGGATGGCCGGTGCGCTTGGGCCAGAAAGGCTGCGGGGAAGATGGCCTGATGGCCTCTGCTCTTTTAAAACTGATCCTTGTTTAGCAGAAACCAAAAGGAGAAGACAAGAATGAGGAGGGGGGTTTAGGGCAAAAACACAAGAGGTTATTTTTCTTGGGCATCATAAAATTAGCACGGTCCGAGAAAATAGAAAAGGCAAAAACGAGAGAAATAATTCAAACATATTTGAATTTAATCAAATGGGTTTGAACTAAGACTAGATTATAGAAGTGTCCAAAAATGTTCAAATTTTCGGAGGAACCTCGAAACAACAGAAAAGAATTATTGGCAAGGTTTTTGAAGGAGAAACTCGAAGTGAAAAAGACATGGGGAAAAATAATATGCAAGTGTGTTGGGTTAATTCCAACGAATGGAATATATAATATAGCTCCCTAATAATATTGAGAGGCTTTTATATGTTTTGAAGAGAAGACATTCTTCCCTCGATTTAAATGGACCGACGGTCCACACAATTTATTTAGGTTGAGATGCAAAACTTAATAACACATGATGGCATGATGACATGATGCAATGCAAAAAATAAATAACACAAGCACAAACGAAACACACGGGCAACCCGGAACATCTGGAATCTTCTAGAATCTTCTGGGATCTTCTGGGACGTCAGTCTTCGGGCGTCACAACTCTCCCACACTAACAGAGGATCTCGACCCGAGATCCTAGAGATATCACTGGGTAAAAACGAAAAAGAAGAGGTAAAACAAAGTTGCTTCTTTGACAGACGAGTGAAACCAAAGAACCTTGAGAGGTCAAACAAGTTGAATAAAGAATATAATGGAGATGAACAAAGATGAAAACTCCGTTAGAAAAGAGGAACAAGGAACATAGCAAGAACCTTGTTGGTTGAAAGACATGAAACAAGAGCTTACGAACCAAAAGAATGTGAAACTGCAATGGTATGGCCAAGGAATAAGAATGACAGAATTTGGACAGCACTCCGACTGAAAATGGAAGGAATTAACATGAACTTGCCAAGTAGGAATGATACTTGAAGAAAACAGCAACATATTGCCTCCGAAACAATTGAGAGAATGGCACAAGGGGTAAGAAAGATTCAGACAGCAGTCCGGTTAAAAGATAGGCAAAAGCTTGATAAGATAACGGAACTTGAATGAAGAATACAACACTCCGGTTAAATGATAAGCAAGGGAAAAACATGATCTCGATATGACAAGATGATGGTTCGAAAGAGCAATATCACAAAGCCTCCGGAATGAAGGAATAGAATATAGATCCATGAAAGAATTGAACGGATAGAAAAAGACAACTTCTCCGACAAATGAATATGAAACACATCCTTACGAAGAAGGGTTGAACAGAATTGTTGAAAATAATCAACAACAAAAGAATAAGCTTGATGTGGGCTTATGGAAAACATCTCAAAATTATGAGGTGACAACCAGCCACTAACGGAAATATTTGATTGGATTGAGATAAGCAAGGAGACGATAAACTTATCTCACCGGAATGATAAATGAAGAACTTGGGTCATTTATAAGCACCATAATTAGCAACAATCCTTAGGGAAAAACTTTTAGGTGCAATACAACCCAAGATTACTCCAACAAATAAATTGAAGGGTTGAAAAGATCTCCTGAACAAAGAAAATGATGGGTTTAAATATCTCATTCCTGACAACTCGTGAATCATAAAACATGAAGGAATTGTCAAGAATGACATAACACCATCTCAAAAGATAAGGTAGAACGGATTGCACTTCAAAATGCAAGAAGAAGAATATTTGAGCTCGTCCAAAAAGAATCTTGATGAAGACTTCGAGGATGAATTAAATCATGATGAACCTCCATGAAGAACTCCGGTAATGAAAGCATGAGAAGTGAAAGATGAAAAGAATAAGACTCAAGGCCTGCGATGAATTAGATGGAGCTTGAAATGATATAATTGAAATAACTTGGAGCTCCGGAAAAACAAGATGAAGAAATTTAGAACCAAGGATATGATATGATGAACAAGCTCCAGACAAAAGAATTAAATCACCTTGAAGGAATAAGAATAAGAATTATGTCATGCATCTCCTTCACCAATTTAATTGATGACAACCAAAGGATTTGGCATACTACTTATACTCGTTGCAAAGAATTAAAGAGAGATCTAGCACAAGCTTGGGTAAATCTTCAACGAACCACCGGGAGGATAAATGAAAGAAAAAATGAATTAAAATGATGACAACAGAAGAGTAATCTTGAAAGAACCACCGTAAAAAATAGGGAGACGAACGAAGAGGCATCAATGAAGAACATTGAAGGAAAAGAATGAAGGAATGCCACATGAATAAATGGATACTTCATCTGAGAATTTCTTGCTCCGAGAAGAAGAAGGGTGGGAGGGTGGGGAAAACAAAGACAACTTGGGATGAACAAAATGGACACCGGTTGAAAAAGAATTAACATGACAATATTGATGATCAAGAAGGATTAGCACTCCCATAGAAATATGAGAACACCGATTAGGAAGGGTATGGAATCAACATTTGACATCGAAGCAACTCGAATACCAGAATCAACAAGAACAAAGGATAGATATGCAACATGATCTTCACAATATCATCCGAACAGAGAATTGAACGAATGAATTCCGTAGGTACATCAACTTGTCGAGAAGCCACTTGGAGAACAAAATGAAAATAAAAAGGAACAAGGAACAGATAGAACAAATACATGATAGAAGCTTCGCTCGACATCTTCGTGCTGAAAGCTCATGGAACGTGTTACAAAAGGGTTTTGCAATCCCCGGATCAGCATAGCCAAGGACCCTTTAAGATGCAACTCCCGATCAGAACAAGTCCATAAAACCACTTCACTCAATGTAGAACCCCGAACTTCATATCATGCACTCGTTGGAAGAATGCCTAGAACTACTAGATGAACCCACCTATTAATTTCCAAAAGTTTCCAGTTATGCAATCAGGTGTTGGGGATACACGGGAAGCACCGCGCAATCAACTCTAAACCTACATCCAGGTGTATCCATCCTTCAACACATAACCAGTTGTTCTCGGAAACCGTTTACCTCGGACCTTCGAAACGCATCCACTATACAAGCTATGGCAATACTCTCGAACTACCTCCCCAGTACTGGGTGATGTCGGGGTTATCTTGCCACTAACCGCATAGGAGAGTTTTCAATGTTGGCCGTCTTAAGTATTCTAGTACTGCCGCGATGGATTTGTGACGACAACACCTCGGAGCTCAACTCCCCAGGACACTGCCACAACCCCTAATGACAGGAGGCATCGAGAACAATGTTCTCATCACAAAGACATCGAAACAATCCAAACAATACTCGCGAGATCCTAAAAAATTTGGTGCAATTTTTGAAGATAGAAGAGACAAGAGTAGTCGTCACGAGTCCTCACCAGAGTGAAAAGAGATGAGAAGCAAACAGAAATCCTACTCTCCGATATATATAGGACTCAAAACATTTTCAAGTGTGTGCCTAGACTCAACCGTCAACGATTTGATCAATCAGTGGGGGCTTCTAGGTCGGAGAAGGCTCTGATACCAACTTGTAATGCCCAGGATGGGACTATACCTCCTACGTGTCGAGGCACGACTTAAAGGTATAAGCCCATCCTAGAATGATCTCAAGTTTGGTATCTTTGCACGACTCATGTAAAAGAGGGATTAAATTGCAAAAGGGGATAGTTGGCTTACACTCGCCACTTCACACAATACATTACATAATCAAAACATCATTCAAAACATCACAACCCGACTACGGGCGAAGATCCAAAAGAAAGATACCAAAACAACATAAAGCCACAGGTCAGGATCGAGTCCTAGTAGAAACCACTACTGATCGTCGAAAACGTCACAAGCACACGGACAAACTCTCTTCATCGAGCTCCCAGTGAAGAACTTGAACCAGCTCCTGCATCAAACTCGGCTGAACCTGCATCCGGTGTTGTAGTAACTGTGAGCCACGAGGACTCAGCAATCCCATAACCATGGGTATCAAGACTAGCAAAGCTTTAAGGGTAGGAAGAGGTAAAGTGGTGAGGTTGCAGCAGCGGCTAAGCATAATATGGTGGCTAACTTACGAGTACCAGAATAAGATGAGCATCTACGCAAAGTCGCAAAAGTAGTGATCGCTAAAGATCCTGAACTACATACGAATCAAACATAACCCCACCGTGTTCTCTTCTCAAAGTGAAAAGAGACAGTCACGGTTACTCACACAGTTGTGTGTTTTACTTCGGATCCTCTGTCAAGTTTTCTACAACCGGACATTAACAAATTCCAATCTGCCACATAACCGCGGGCACGGCTTTCGAAAGATCATAACCCTGCAGGGGTGTTCCAACTTAGCCCATCACAAGCTCTCACGATTAGCTAAAGTGATAAATATAATATCATCACCCCTTATCTTAGGGAAAATCCGATCAGGCTCGGCATCCTGGTAACACAAGTCATTTCGACAATGGTAAAACAAGTCCAGCAAGACCTCCCGGCGTGCCGACACCCTGATAGTAGCCGTGCGTATCTCGTCTCAGGCCACGTCCGGATGGGAAAAGCTACGAGTAAAACCAAACCTCGAGTTTCCCCCAAGGTGGCCCCGCAGGTTGCCCGTTTGGGACCAACACCATCAGCACTGGCCCCCCCTGCTATGTAGAATTAAGAATCCTCGGGGACGCGACCCCCTATGCAAATTTAATTATTTAATTAAGTTGTTATTATGAGGCAAATTAAAACCAATGTTGGGCCTTGCAGGAGGAGTTTTATTCAAAGTCGAACTGTCAAGGGGTCCCCATCCACCCATCGTGTAAGGAACGCAAAATCAAGGAACATAATGCCGGTTTATCGGCGCCTAAGGTGGCATGAGTGGAACAAAACACCGAGCAAAAGGCCAAGCCTTCCACCCATGCCCAGTATATATGTGTGTTAATAATAATAATAGATATTGTGATATAACAACAACAAGTTCCCTCCTGGAACGAACTTCATCTTCACCTACAACTAACAACGCTATAAGAGGGGCTGAGCAAGCGGGTAACATAGCCAAACAGTGGTTTTGCTAGGAAGGTTTCAAATGTTAGAGGTTTCAAGGCAACAAGGAGAGGCTGACATAAAAGATGGGTAGCGCGACATGTAACAATAGCATCGAGACAACTAAGCATGGCATTGGTAGTAAAGGTATCCAAGGGTATGATCATCTTGCCTGGGATTCCACAAGGGAGAAGAACGGATCCATGAAGCAGACGGAGCAACAGTCGAGCGAATCCTCACAACTCCGGAACGAAACCGAAGCTAACAAGAGAAGCAACCGGAAAGAAGCAAACAACACGGTAAACACACAAGCAATAAACATGGCATACGATGCACATCCAGGTATGATGCATGTCCGGTTTAAATATGCATGGCATGGCAAAGTGCACAAACAACACTACAAGTTAAGTGGAGCCCAATATGCAACGAGTTGCATATTGACGAAACACCACATTTATTTGTTTAGTGATTTGTTTAATTACAAGACAAGATTAAATGTTTTTAACATAGCAAGAGGTGAAGCATAATAAAACTACACTATTAAGACATTTTAAATGAGGCCGGAAAATAACAACAACAAGTCCGGAAAATCCCCATGAGCATGTTTAGTAATTATAAGCAAACAACAATTAAGCATTTTAGTGTTGTTAATGTGATGCGGATGACATGAACAAGTTTATGCAATTTTTATTAAAAGGTTAACAAGAAGATGATAAGAAGCATCGTCACCGTGGTGGAAGGAAAAGGGTGCCACGGCAACGATCAGGAAATGATGCAACGGCAACATATCGGTGCCGGTAACTCGTTGAGAGTCCAGTGCAAAAGGAAAGATGGCGTGAGCGAGTCAAACGAGATGAAAGGTGGGGCGATCCCGTTACCGGGTTCCCACGAGTCGGTGACGAGGCAACCGAGGAACATGACAAACGGACGAAACGACACGAAGCACACACGGAAAACATTTCATACAACCACAACAAGCATCCACGGGGTCGTCTCGGGGTTATACCTTCGAAGCGTGCGTTTCGGGGCGGCTCGAGAGCGTAGAGGAAGAAGTCGTTCTCGCGATTCGTAGGGGAAGTAGGCGTTCACGTCATCGTGTCGTGGTACTTGGCGAATTCCTCGTTTCCGGGCGGCGGTAGTGGTACATGCCGTAGAGGGAAGTAGGTGTTCTCGTTCATCGGAGAGGTACTCGCCGCGTCGTCTTGTGTCGTCGAGTAGGCGTTCCCGTTCGTAGATGTACTTGCGGTCTCGGTGACGGTAGGGGTACTTGGTGTTTCCGGGCGTCGGTAGTCGTACACGGGGGTCGTCGAGCGTAGTGGTACTCATTTCCGTAGATGTTCGGGTGCATACGTAGAGGTACTTGTTCATGTCGTAGTTGTGTTCTTGGTGCTCGTCCATGCTGACACTTGGCGAAAAGCAACAGCAACAAACAACAAAAAAAAGAACATAGCAATAGGGCAGAGTGCAGCAGCAAGGGGGCGACGGGTCGGCTGCCCCTGGCGCGCGGGAACCGTTCGGGGCGAGGCACGGAGCTCGGGCTGGAGGCGGCTGGCTGCCGCGGAGCTTCTGCAGCCTTGGCGCTGGCTGGGGCGGCAGCAAGCGCGGAGGAGGGAGGCCGCGGTACTGGCCGCTTGGCCTGGCGACGGAGGGACGGACGCGAGAGAGGCGCTGGGGCGCTGGCTCCTGGCCGGCCAGAGGAAGGCCACGGCCGGAGCTCGGTGGCCGCGCCTGGCGAGCTGGAGGACGGAGGAGGCAGGGCTCCTGGCGCGGCGGGGTCGCGAACCGGCTTGAGGTGGCAAGGCGAGGAGGCTCCTGGAGAAGGCCCCGGCGCGCTCCTGGCCGCTGGGCCAGAGAGGCGACCTGGTAGTTGGCCGCTGGACGGCGGAGGAAGCTCCAGCGCGAGGACGGGCGCTCGCGGGGCAGGGGCCGGAGGGACGAGGCGTCGGCCTACGGTCACGAGCGGGGCGACGCTGTAGAGGAGGTGCGGGGCGCCAGGGAATCGGGCAGAGGAGAGGAGCTATGGGAGGAGAGGAGATCGATGCAGGCAAGGGGACGAGGAATCGGGACGAGGGGATCGGGCATCCTGGCGGCGGAGGGAGAGCGAGATGAGGGAGCGAGGGGGGAGTGCGCAGGGAGTTAGGGTTAGGTGCGAGGCTGGGCCTCGGGCTGGAGTGGGCTAGTGGGCCTGATGGCTGGGAGGAGAGGGAGGCTGGGAACGGGCTGCGGCTGGGCCAAAGGAGGGATAGCCGGTGCGCTTGGGCCAGAAAGGCTGTGGGGAAGATGGCCTGATGGCCGCTGCTCTTTTAAAACTGATCCTTGTTTAGCAGAAACCAAAAGGAGAAGAAAAGAATGAGGAGGGGGTTTAGGGCAAAAACACAAGAGGTTATTTTTCTCGAGCATCATAAAATTAGCACGGTCCGAGAAAATAGAAAAGGCAAAAATGAGAGAAATAATTCAAACATATTTGAATTTAATCAAATGGGTTTGAACTAAGACTAGATTATATAAGTGTCCAAAAAATGTTCGAATTTTCGGAGGAACCTCGAAACAACGGAAAAGAATTATTGGCAAGGTTTTTGAAGGAGAAACTCGAAGTGAAAAAGACTTGGGGAAAAAATAATATGCAAGTGTGTTGGGTTAATTCCAACGAATGGAATATATAATATAGCTCCCTAATAATATTGAGAGGCTTTTATATGTTTTGAAGAGAAGACATTCTTCCCTCGATTTAAATGGACCGACGGTCCACACAATTTATTTAGGTTGAGATGCAAAACTTAATAAGACATGATGGCATGATGACATGATGCAATGCAAAAAATAAATAACACAAGCACAAACAAAACACACGGGCAACCCGGAACATCTGGAATCTTCTGGAATCTTCTCGGATCTTCTGGGACGTCGGTCTTCGGGCGTCACATCGAGGTTCGAGTGAAGAGGGGTTGGAGCTCACTTCAACCCGACTCAACGTCTTGGGGACATTTTTTGAGGCTGTAAGTATACGAATTGCCAAACTCTTTGTCAATTGCCTTGATTGATTCTAGATCCTTGAGCACCCGAGTGGAACGAGTAGCGAAGTGCCAAGCGTTGGGTTCGATCCGAATGAATACTGATGTTTCTAATGCCATCGATTGATTTGTTGGATCCGGATTTTGTGGTATTCAAAATTCGGAGAAGCGCGCGGGCTGGCCGTAGCGCGGTAAGCGGGGCAAGTGGGGAGGGACTCCTCGATCTTCTCCCAAATTTCCGCCACATATCGGGCTGATGTCAGTTGCGGGATGCGCTGAGATTGCATTAGCCCACATGTCAGTCACTCAGACTCGCGGGTATAAAAGACGATGCGGCCGAGGCATGCAACAGTGTCCTCCACTTTTCCCCTTTCTTCTCCGTCTCTCTACTTCATCCATCTCAGCACAACGCCACCCCATTCGCTCCCTTCAACCACCGCGGAGATGGCAAAGGACAAGACGAAGGCATTGGAGCGCACCGAGAAGGTGGCCAAGGGGAAGAAGGAGTCGAGCTTGCGGGCCCCTCTACCGCCGGGCTGGATCTAGGGCGATTGGATCCCCTCGTCGGTCACGCAGGATGATATCGAGGGACTCATCGCCGACGGCCTTCTGGCCTCCGGATCTTGGAGTTCACCGGAGGGGGAGATCGAGCCTGCGTCGCGCGACGGCGAGCGGGTTCTTCTTCTTTCCCACGTGGAGAGAGGTATTTCCTTGCCTCTGCATCCATTCTTCTGTGGTTTCTTGAACTTCTTTGGTGCGCAAATCCACCATTTTCCCCCGAACACCATATTGTATCCTTCTGCCTTTGTCTTAATGTGCAAAAACTGCTTGGGATGCCATCCTCATTGGGCCCTTTTCAAACATATTTTCACTTGTCAATTCCAATCGGTTAAGAAAGCTAACCCGAGTGACGCGAAAACCCATGTGATCCAGATGTGTGCGGGTTTAGGTGTCCAGATGCGAGGTAGAAGCGCCTTCCCTTCCATGACTTTTCCTGAGTCAGTTAGGGGTTGGCAGTCGACCTGGTTTTACTACAAGGACATTCCGACTCCTGATGCGTCGACTGGCCTTCCTCCTTTCTCTCTGGAGAGACTTTGCGCCCCTCATTCGTTGACCATGGATGAGGAGAAAAGGGCGAGGTGGGGATGTTGAAGCGGTTGTTGAGCTCATCCGGGGTGGAGTGACGGGCTTAGACCTGATGGAAGTTGAAAGGATCGAGAAGAGGTGTCTAGAGGGGGGTGAATAGACTCTTAGCAAGAAAAGTGGTTGTTTTTTAATTTCTTCACGTTGAGGTGGAGATTTAGCACATGTTTAAACATTCACAATACATATCAAGCATGCATAACAAGAGCATATGGGTATTGGAAAGTGAAGCATGTAATTTTGACTACTTGACCAAATAAAAACCTAGCCTTTTCCCAATTTGAAGTCTTGACAGATTTTAGCAACTTAGCACAAGTCAAGCAATCAACCTACACATGCACTTCTAAGAGTATAGCAGTGGAATGTAAAGCAATTGCATATGAAGGTAAAGGGAGGAGTTTGAGGGAGCAAACGCAATGTAGACACGAAGATTTTTATGTGTGGTTTCGATAGGTGGTGCTATCGTACATCCATGTTGATGGAGACTTCAACCAATGAAGGGTAACGGCTGCGCGAGTCCACGGAGGGCTCCACCCACGAAGGGTCCACGAAGAAGGAACCTTGTCTATCCCACCATGGCCATCGCCCACGAAGGACTTGCCTCACTAGGGTAGATCTTCACGAAGTAGGCGATCTCCTTGCCTGTACAAACTCCTTGGTTCAACTCCATAATCTTGTCGGAGGCTCCCAAGTGACACCTAACCAATCTAGGAGACACCACTCTCCAAAAGGTAATAGACAGTGTGTCGATGATGAACTCCTTGCTCTTATGCTTCAAATGATAGTCTCCGCAACACTCAACTCTCTCTCTCTCACACAGATTTGGATTTGGTGGAAAGAAGATTTGAGTGGAAAGCAACTTGAGGAAGGCTAGAGATCAAGATTCATATGGTAGGAATGGAATATCTTGGTCTCAACACATGAGTAGGTAGTTCTTTCTCAGAACAATGAGTAATGGAAGTGTAGGTATATTCTGATGGCTCTCTCCATGAATGAAGAGTGGGTGGAGGGGTATATATAGCCACCACACAAAATCTAACCGTTACACACAATTTACCAAACTCGGTGGGACCGAATCCTAAAACTCGGTCAGACCAATTTAGTTCATAATGTGACCATTAGGCATTTTGGTGGGACATATATGATCAGCTCGGTAGGACCGATTTCATTAGGTTTAGGGCATAAACGTAATCTCGGTGAGACCGATTACACAAACTCGGTAGGACCGATTTTGGTAACACGCACACAGAGGGTTGGTCAGGCAAACTCGGTGGGACCGATTCGCTCATTTCGGTTAGACCGAAATGTTACGAGGAGGCAACCGAGAGTTTGCAATGCTAACTTGGTGAGACCAATTCTCGCATCTCGGTTAGACCAAAGTGTTTCAAATAGGAAACAGAGAGTTGACATTCCCATCTCAATGAGACCAAGATCCCTATCGGTGAGACCGAAGTGATTAGGATTTTGGCAGTGTCTATGTCAAATGAACTCGGTGGCACCGGATAGAACTTTTTGGTGGGGCTGAGTTTGACTTTTGGTTTGGGACATATGTGGATGTGAGAAAGTGGTCGAGGGTTTTGGAGTATATCACTAAGCACTTTGAGCAAGCAAGCCATTAAGCAACAGCTCATCACCTTTTAATAGTATTGGCTTTCCTATGGACTCAATGTGATCTTGGATCACTAAAATAGAAAATGTAGAGTCCTGAGCTTTGAGCTTGAGCCAATACTTTGTCCTTATCATCTTGAAGGGGTTCCACATCCTCTAGTCCATGCCACTCCATTTGTTGAACTTGCCTAAAATATATTAGATGGAAGCATTAGTCCAACAAGAGATATGTTGACATTAATTACCAAAATCACCCAGGGAGCACTTGTGTTTTTGAAGTGTTTCTCAGTCAAGGCATCCAGCCTCTCCAAGCGCGCGACCATCCCACATGGTTGTACTCGGGTGCAGACGGCACCACTCGGACCCATCCAGAAGAAGTCGGCGAGGATACCGTGGCTCAGTGGCTTAGGAGCATCACTAGATCCCATGACAACCCACACAGAGCCAAACGAATTCAGCCTTTCAATGACAAGCATCTACCAGGAGAGGTGAGACATAGCTTGACTAGTGAACTATCTTTGTTTTCAACATGCTGTGGCACCCCGGCTCAGAGAAACCGAAACGCCCCGTATTCCAGCCCAGAGATCGAGGAGAAGTCTTCTGGAATACGGCACTTCTTAGCATAGAACAAATCAGCTCTTTATTACAATCTATGTGGGTACAAGGGGTTACATCGGCACGCCGAAACTACGCATGCCACGTTTGCTGCATGCAAGCAGCAGAACAACATGAAGCAGCGGAATGACTATTGGCAACGGAACAGCGACGATGGTGGTGAACTCCACTCCGCAGGGACTCTGGCTGGAACGCTTATCCTAGCTCGCAAACAAGGAATCCATGGCAAACAAGCAATCATATCCGGCATAACCTGCAAACTGGCATGACACGCCAGGCCAGTACATTGAATGTACTCGCAAGCTCACAGCAACCAAAGCAGTCAAGACAAACAATAGCATGGCAATTACAGGTTATCAAGCAATGATGAACGCGATACTATCAGAATAACATGGCATGTACAACATGATACAGCTAGAACAATACGAGCATGGCATGAACATATGAACATCATAATACTATCATGCAACATGATGACAATATCATTCGCCAACTTACTATACTCGGGTTACCTTGTAACCATCACACGCATCACTTACCATTACGGGCATCACAGGATCCAATCAAGCTTGGTATTAATAATACCATAGTAATCATTTATGACCACAAGGAGCTTGACCTTTAACCTTGACTCTCGCATAACATCCTGAATATCAACCAGTTGGTATTCACAATACCACAGTGATCCTCTCGCGATCACATAAGTATCAACCAACTTCTTTCATCATCGAACCAGGGTTGTTATTAAGCACATTATTATTATTACTGTTGAACCACAATGTGACCAACACGAACTGGGCCCATATCCGCAGGCGTGGCTATCGATAGATTTAACACACACACTCTACAGAGGTAGCGCACTTTACCCACACTACGGAACCCTGGCCTCGCACTCCCATACGTGCGGACCAAAAGGTTCCGACGAAACCCTCCCTTTGTCATGGAACTCTCCTGGCCACTCCGACCATCTCCCTCTCAGGGCTAGGTCTTGGGTGGCCCCGTGTCTACCAAAGACACCAACGGCCACCGTCATGGCAAAACGGTCCCAAACGGGGACAAAGGTACCATAAAAACAAAAAACGAGCACACAAGGTTATGTCCACCTACCTGATCAGGGTAGCGCGCGCCCATAACCTTCCCTCGCGGGAGGCACCGGTGAGAGGCATAACAAAGGGACCGAGTTAAGACCCTCCCATAGGGTAAGCGTGGCTGCACTGGTCAGCTCGATATGGTGGCAGCATGACTCAGCCAACAGTTGTTCAAGTTCAATTGAATCCGGTTAAACTTGAATGCAATATTCTGAGCCATGATAAAAATAACATGATGCAACTACAATGCATGAACATGATATGAACATAAGCATGGGGGCGCATCACAATCAACGAGCATAACAACAATGTTTAACTACTTATCCATATGAGCATGGCATACTAACGAGCATGAATATCACAACTAGAACACTACTCATAGCATAACATGACCACCAGCATAAATAGTAAATATCATGCAAGAACTTAACAATAAAGCTACCATGTAAGTATTTATCCATCTGGATGCAAAAGAGCATGCATAACAAAGGTACTCAGAACAGACGATAGTCTTGCACCGAAGACCATCACCAACATGTACTACTACCAAGCATGTCATATGGAAGTAATACTAGCAAGTAGAACATAATAACCAGGTGCAAGAAACATAGCATGACGGTAAACACCGATACATAAGCATAACCGAAATAACGACAGCAGCAGTAAAGCAAACAAACAGTTATTAATGATTCAAGTTGAAAACCAATACTTCTGCATGGCTATCATGCAAATGGTGGTTGTGGCTTGCCTGGGGATGAAGAAGGCTCCAGGAAGAAGTGTGGAAAGATCACGAAAAGAATCACCGGAAACAGTTCTCTCTCGGAGGGGGCTGATTAGGGCAAGGGAAAATGGTCATTTCCAGTATGTCAAACAATAGTGAAAATGATGGGAACAGAACAGGTTCAACGAGACGAAGATGTGAGCATTGGATTCACCTCGATCGGAGCTACGGGTAAAAAGATACGATAGTTTTTCTGTCAAGGACCTATCTATAATAAAAATCATCACAACTAGGCCCTTACCACGAAAAACAGAACTCGCCTATTCGGGAAATACGCTTTCCAGAGAGAAAACCGCATTTCGGCCCGAAGAAGAAGTGGAATACACTTCTTGACAGAGAAAACACATTTTTGGACGAAGAAGGGCCGAAGTACGGTTTCGGGAAAGGGAGACGTATTCGCGTGAATACGCCTCCACTTATCCACGCTGGCAAGCGCGGGGCCGGTGGCTGGTTCACTGACGCGCGGGGCGTGCGGGGCCGCTAGCAAGCTGGAAGGGAGGGGCGTGGGCATCGTCTCTTTCCCTCGTCGTTCGCCCGACGAAGCAGAGGACAGGGCCGGCGTCGGCGGCCGTTCTCCCAGCTCCGGCCATCCCCGGTGAAGCTCAGACCACTGGTGGGATCGAGAGGAGGATGCGCATCCAATGACACGTAGCACGACCGCCGGTGGGCTGTGGAGCGTGCGGAAGCTCGGCCGCGGTGGACGGCTGTTCTGGCCGAAGATGGGCACGGGGCTACGGGCATGAAGACGAGGAGCTGAAGATGTGAAGAGCTTCACCGGAGTTCTAGGGCTCTACGGGAGATGAAATGGGGAGGGAAAGAGCTCACCTTTGAGTGAATTTAGGTGGTCAGGGGCGGCGGCCATGGTGATGATGGCGAGGCAGGAGGGCTCCTGGAGCACGGGGAAGAAACTAGGGAGAGGCAGTGGAGTTTGGTAAGGGTGATGGAGTGGTCGAGCTGGCTCGGGGGTGCGCATATATAGGCGGGGTGAGGCAGTGCCGCCACGGACGCGTGGCCACGGCTCGACATCGGCCGCGCACGCGTGTACTCGCCAGAGAGCTCGACGGACAGTGACGAGGAGCAACACGAAGAAGCTCACGGGGTAGATGAGGTCGAGGGGCACGGGTAGGAAGCGGCCGAGGTGCCATTAATGCCTTGTCGGCACTGTGCACCCATGTACGCTCACTATTCGGCGACGGGGACGGCTAACCGGGGAATAAGACGGAGGGGGCAAGTGGTCCAGAAAGATGGCGACAATGCGGGGAACATGCTCGACATGGTCAGGCGATGAGGGGACGAGTGCATAGACGGGGAGGAGGAGACAGAGGCGCCAGAGCGCGCGTTTGGCTAGCATGACCCATGGTCCCCGCGTGAGCTGTCGCGAGCGAGGCACACCAATCGGCCAAATCATGTCTGTGGGACAAGGGAAGCAAAGAAAGATGCCAATGAGGAAGAAACCATGCATAGTTCTCACTGGTGTGACCACAGGTAGCAAGAGAACAAGGGAACAACAAGGTGTTTGGAGTTTGCTGTGGAGGAGATACTTGGAGAGGAAGGATGAGCTTTGACTGGGTTGTATCACTCGCTAAGGTGATTAGGTTGGCAAGGTTTCAGCTTAAGAAAAGTAGTTTAGCTAGTGGTTGCACTAGAAACCACCAGACTGGATAGAAATACAAAACATGACGTAGCACTCACTAGGAGTAACCACTTGAGCTGAAATTTGGCAAGGCTAGATGATTTGGGCATATGAGAGTTCCATCAAAATTTCATGCCATTTGGTTAAGCCAAAATGGTACTTCCTTCATAATGGTCCTCTCTGAACAGGAACTTGAGAAAATTCCTGAGGGGAAATGGCTAAACAAAATATGCCAAAATTTTGTGGCGTTAGGTTATATGGATAAGAGAAGGCCTATGAAAATTTTCAGCCTTAATGGAGCAAGATAAAATATACTTGCTTCACAAACTGAAAATTGGTTCAGAATCAAAGAATTGAAGATGAGCTCACATGGAGGCATGTCATGAGCTCAACTTTGGTGGAGGGCTATGATATGATGATATTGAGTACCATGCAAAATTGCAACTCATTTGGATATGCCTAGCTTGTACCTCCTTCACAAAGTTTCTTTTTGGGCTGAAACTTTGGAAAATCACTGATAAATAATCACTAGGAAAATGAAGTTGAATTTTGTCATGTGGCAACGATATGGACATGAAAAGATGTCCAAGAAGTTTGGAGTCAATTGGGCAAAGATAAATAGCACTTGCTTCACAAAGTGCCATTTAGGGCAGAATAGGAAAATGAATATTGGAGGATTATTTTTGAACATGGCAAGGAAAAGTTTTGCCACATTTGATGAAGATATGACCCAAACAATTTACGAGAATTATTTGGGAATTGTAGGAGTGATGGAAATATAGGTTGCTTCACAACCTAGGGTAGACATGGTTATTCCTTTAATAGCAAAAAGGAATATTCCCAATAAAAGATTACTGGGATTTGGTCCAAGGTGGAGATGGAAAGGTCTAGGGAAGGATTTGAGGATGACAAGCCACTCTGGAAAGGAAGAAGAGGGCATCTTCTTTAGTTTCCAGACCACAAAGCCACAGAAAAAGAAAACTCAAGCAAAAAGCTCAGAAAAACAAAAGAAAAAGAAAGGGCCAAAAATCAGGCTGTGACAAACCTTCCCCCCTTAAAGAAATCTCATCCTCGAGATTTGGTTGCTCAGGGCACAAGTATAAATATATTGCCTTAAGGAAACCGTTTCCAACTCGGGTATCCTTTTTTTCCTTTATTGATTGTTCCCATTAACTTGTTCATCTGACTTATCTGACTGACTCTGGGGTGGTTGGCTTCACTGTATCCATATCCTAGCAGATCTTACTTCACATTTTCATGCTTATAATCGCTCCATTTCTCTTCATAGCTGCTGACTTAGCTGAGATTTACCATGTCTGAAATATATGTCTGTCTCACAAATCCGAGGGTGATTTCCGATTGCTGTATTGGTACTGGCAACTGTCCATGAATTGGTGATCAGATTTTTCCTGATGAACACCCAAGCTCTAACTCCTTGCATTGGGTTTTCCCACTAAATGCAAATCCTTCGGGTTCCAAACAGTGAGTTGAGGCATAACCGTTTTTCCTGACATATTCTGACTTATCACAGGAATTTTTGAATCATGCTGACTGGCTCTACTGTCTTGAGTACCAGATCTGTACCAAATATTTGATTGTCGCCTGTCATGGCTAGCATAAGGGATGTGACCTTATCTGATAATGTATCCTCATCCTTGACTGGCGGTGGTTCAAAATTGAGTAGACCCCTTAGGTGAATATCCATGGCGGTCGATCCTGACTCGGACTGTCTAGGGTCCCTGCACCATGTGAGTCCTGCAACCATTTTCATATCTGCACCACTGGTCTTGCTCCTTCATTATTGTTTTCTTGATCTGGAATCTTGGTTGAAAGAGCGGGGTCATATTGCTTCTTCATGTGACCATAGGTTCTGTCGGGTGCAATATTCTGACAGGCGTACTTTTATTCTCATCTCCTGACATGGTAGCATCATCCAAATCGCAGGTTCATCATCTCTCAGGTTTTAACTGTAGGGAAATGATCATTTGAACCCGGAGAAAAGAAGACAAGGGCTCATCAGGATCATATTCCAGGTTCACCGGTACTTGTACAGAGCTCAGTGTTGTCGTCAATTTTCAAAGTCCATTGTCACACTGAGGTGTATATCTGGCTTCCTTCACATATATCTGAGAATCTGATTCCCGAGGCAGACTTGTGTTCTGACTGGTTCTTGCTTCTGACCAACTGTTGCGGATTGATGGCTTCTCGCCCCTCGTTGGTTACCCCAAGTGGAAGGTTTGAGATGTAGCGTAACGGCAACTTTCCCATGGCAAGATACCAAGGATCGAATCCCGTGAGACTCTGAGGGCCAACAAGTAGGTGTCAACGCTAACGGCGCCAACTTAGCGGTTGACAGGACCTGCACACAGATACAAATAACTTTGCTCCCAACGAGTACAGAGAGGTTGTCAACCCCTCCGGCCTTGCTGTTTACAAAGGATCAAACGCAAGAGGTAATAGTGATAGGTATGACTGCAACTAGGAAATAGAAACAGGAAGTAAATAGCGGGTGTCATCAGTGATGGTAATATGGACCGGGGTCCCATAATGTTCACTAGTGATGTCTCTCTCCCAAAAGACGATAAAACTGCTAAGCGAGTAAACAAATTACAGCTGGGCAATTGACAGGATTATGTGCGCAAACCAATGCTAACTATGCTGTAAAGAAAGGTAGAGGCTCAAAAGCATGGGCGGTACGCCAACGCAAGTAGACCGAAATCCATCTGCATCTACTACTAATCATCCACCTTGAGATATCTATCGAGAACATCTCGCTGGTATTAAGTTGCGAGTCCCACCCAAAGTGTACACTCAAAGCAACAGACAACTGCATTAAAAGAACTTTGCGTAAAGTAAACAATCCTTGCACCCGCAAGTACAAGCACCGTTGTTTTCCCCCTTGTGGCAACAGCACATCCCCTAGACTCATGTTTCTGTCACTCAAACTAGTCATCGAGGGGCATGAACCCACAATCAAGCATAACGTTCCCCCTTGGAGTTACTACCTACTACTCGGCCAAAGCAATAAACAGCAACGGAGAACATGCAAGAATTACTCAAGAACATAAATATAAAAGAGGTGAATCAAATATATTACTCACACACAATCTGAACATAATCTCATAATCCATCGGATCCCAGCAAACTCAGCAGAGCAACAGCATAAAGATTACATATGTGCCTCGATCATGTAGGGCAGCTCACGAGGTCTAATCCATGAAGAACAAAGAGGGGAGGAGAACATCACATAGCTGCTGGTCATGGACCCATGGTCCAAGGGGGACTACTCACAACTCATCCGGGAAGCGTCCATGGTGGTGGAGAAGCTCCCGGTGGTGGTTCTCCCCTCCGGCAGGGTGCCGGGAACAGTTCTCCTGGTGCTCCCGATCTTGGAAGCGCGGCGACGGCGGAACAGAGACGAGATCACGAAAAAGGGTTCCGTCCTCAAGGGTTTCGGGACGCGAGCAATATATATGCAAAAGGGGGTCACCAGAGGCGGAGGTGGGGCCCCAGGCGCCCCCCTGGCGCGGCCAGGGGTGGGGCCGCGCCGGGTGGCCGCCTGGGCCATCCCAGGCTCCCCTCTGGCCCTGCTTTGGTTTTTCTTGAAGCTCCCGATACACTGATTTTTCCTATATTTTTCCCGGAATTTTTAGGGCACTTTTAATATGGGGGAAACCTGAAATAGAAAACAGCAGAAAACAGGAACTGGCACTGTGGTGCACTGAGTTAATAGGTTAGTCCAAATATGATCAAAAGTGTATGGAAGTGCATAAATAATTAAATATCATAGCAATATCACACAAAAGAGGCGTGGAGCAAGCATAAATTATAGATACGTTTTGGACGTATCAACATCCCCAAGCTTAATTCCTGCTCGTCCTCGAGTAGGTAAATGATAACAAGCATAATTTCTGTGGTGACATGCTATCAACCATATAAGAACTTTTAAGTAAAGCAATCAAGGCACGTAATCCAATTCAAGTCATAACAAGCAAGAGTCTATATTAGCATTGTAACAAGTAACATAAGAATATAAAGGTGCAAGAGCTCTCGCTATCCGTGACTCGAATGTCTCCAAATGGTGTTTGCGTGCAAGAAAGGGGATAGGGATATATGAGAGAGTAAAACATAGTTTTTGTATTGTTGAGAACTTAATCTACTAAAGTTTCACACTTGGTCTTCTTTGGAATCTTATCTTGACTCATCCCCAGACCGTCAGCCAGGTACAAGTCAAAATGATCCACTCCCTTTCGATATTTTGAGCAGTCATGCAATGGATGAGCGTAAGCAAGAAAGTCGACACTTAGGATGGCAAAGAGAGAAAAGTGATAGAGGGGGAAGACAAAAAAGGTGTGAAAGGCTCACATCAATGAGGACAATCATCGGCGAGAGAAAGCCAAATGATAGATATGCTGTGAGGAGTAGGGATTGCCATGCAACGGATGCACATATGAGCTAAGGTAAGCTCTCCAATGGAACTAGTGGGGGTGCATCCAACTTGCTTGCTCAAGAAGACCTAGAGCTCTTTTGAGGAGGCTCATCATTGGAATATACAAGCCAAGTTCTATAGTGTAAAGGTCCCCACATAGCTATATGCATGAATGATAATCTCTATGGAGTACAAGGTATAAGATGGAGTACGAGTGTGGATCTCTCAAAAGAAATAGTAGTGTGCCCCCTTCTCTCTTTTTATTTCTTTTTCTCTTTTTTCTATTTTTTTTATTTTTTGTGGCCTCAATGGCTCTTTCTATTTATCTCTCATTCGTCCTCTTTGGGGTCTTTTGATTTTGTCCTCTTTGGGATCTTTTGATTTGTCCTCTTTGGGATCTTTCCCTCACTTTAGGGGCAACACTCTATGTATTACAAGAAGTATAGAAGATCTTTCACACTTTACAAAAGTACTCAACATAAAGAAAATGAAACTATCATGATGTATGCAAATGTATGCCTCTGCCGGTGTAGCAGGATATGCAATGATACTAGCGCGTCATGTAGCAATGATTAGGGCAAGGCCCAACTAGCATGCGGCTCATCGATCAAGCAAAAAGCATGTATGACATGAAGATCAAGTCATGAGAAGATGGATGTTGCATGGCAATGTATCTCGGAAAGGCTATGGAAATGCCTTGATAGGTAGGTATGGTGGCTGTTTTGAGGAAGGATATAATGAGGCTTATGATGACAGAGCGTATCGTGCCAAGGATTTGGATGCACCGGCGAAGTATGCGCCAACTCTCGAGGTGAGAAAGGGCAATGCACGGTACCGAAGAGGCTAGAAAAATATGGCTAGGTGGAAGTGTCAACTTTCGAATACTCACATTAGTCCGAAGAAATCATGCACTTATTATCGGTAACTCTCAATCTAATTAGGAGGTTCTCAAAGAGACAAGTACCCCGAGGAGGAGTGTATGGGGATTTGGTTATCCTTGCGCATCCTCAGCTCATGGTACGTGAGTGTACTCTAATATTCGATCCCTCCAAAGATTAGTGATCCATTTAGTAGCTAAAGTTCTCAACTATTTTGTAGGTTTTCGAAAATAAACACGGATTGCCCAAAATATGACATCTATCACTAATAGGCTAAAGCTCTTGACACCAAAAGTTCAGACATTACTCATGGCAATACCTCAAAACTATTGCAAGTTACTACTAAAATTAAATAGCAACCTCAATTACCTACTTTAAGTTAAGACACACAACTCAATGCAACAGGCAAACTCTCTTAACAAGATAAACATGAAAACTCAAGAGAGTTCAACAACCAACTAAACAAAAGCTCTTTTTAAAAAGAAAAGCATGAAAACTAAGAGCTAAACATGACAGTAGCTATGGAAAGACAAAGAACACACACAGCAAAGATAAGCATGAAAATCCTATGTTGTGTTCTAGGTTGAAGTGGAGCGTGTTTCTCTCCCACACAAAGAAATCTGGGTTCTAACTCGTTATGAACAGCAAGCAAAGCTAAAGAAAACTAAAAAGGAAACTAAAAGCAAGACGCTCCAAGCATAGCACATAACGCATGAAGTGATTAAAATATAGTGGAACGAAAGACGAACTGATAATTGTTGATGGAGAAGGGGATGCACGGGGGCACCCCCAAGCTTAGACGCTTGAGTCTTCTTGAATATTTCTTGGGGGTGCACGGGGGCATCCCCAAGCTTGAGCATTTGACCCTCCTGAATCTTTTTATCATCTTCCCTCGCACACTTGAAAACTCTCTTCATACATAACTCATCATAATCTGATTAGCGAGGTTAGTACCCATAATAAAATAACTTTTCCTTGCTGGAAATAAAGATAATCTTGAAGAGCTATTGTTTCTCAAGATTGCCAAAAGGTTTTTGCAAAGAAAAAGCAAGCTCAAGGTTTGCAAAACGAAGAAAAGGCAAAACAGGATAGAATCTGTGAAAAACAGACCAGCACGTAGTAAATAATTTTTTCGGGGCACTTCTGCAACTCAAATCAAAAAACTCAGAACAGACGCCCGAAAGCCAATTGTATAGAGCACGCTGTCAAAACAATTTAGATCAAAAAGATGATCTGGTGATTTTATACGAATTTTTCTGTCCAAGGACAGAATCTGTTTTCTGGAGTGCACGTCATAACTTTTGAACTTTCTTGCAATCGGAGGCTAAACTTGGCACAAAGCTGAAAAGAAAAGATACAATGATGATTCTACTGTAGTAACAAACAAGACACCACAAAAGCAAAATAAAACTTTATTCGTTGTGGGCTGCCTCCCAAAAGCGCTTTCTTTTATGCCTTTAAGATAGGCATGATGCAAAAAGATCAAGTTGTATCAATTGAACCATCATCAAGATCATCAAAAAGCTCTTCAATGGTACAACTAGTCTTAAGAGGACTTTCAAATAAAGTCCTAGTAAAGATACTTCCAGGGAGAAAACCAAAAGGTGGAAAGTCAATGGGAGATTCATTTATAAATTTATCAAAGAGAGGTATTCCTTCCAAAGTCTTCACAGTTTCAACCCCTTTGGCAATTGATGGATTACTTTTGGAACGAGGAGCCTTTGGAACGTAAACGAACTTAGGTTCCTTCTTTGCCGGAGTTTCTACCTTTTTGGCTTTGATTGAGGAGAAGGTAGTTCCTAAAGTGTCAAAGATTTCCTCAATCTTGTCTATCCTAGAAGAATCCAAGTCATGGGATTTGATGGTCTCCAAAGTTTTGAGAATTTTATGCATGGAGCTATCAAGCCTATTAAAATTCCCTTGGATCTTACGGTCCAACTCATTTATCTTATTAATGCTTGGCATCTCTAGCTCTATCTTTTCAAGTTTTTTCATAATGTGAGCTAGGGTAATGTCCTATTGAATGCTAACGACAGGGGGATTTCCAACAAGATTTTCCATAATACTAAGAGATTCCCAAACTGGGGCTTCTAGGAAATTTCTATTGATAGCAGAATCTAGAATAAACCTATTCCAAGAAGTAATTCCAACATAAAAATTTCTAAGCAGGATAGTAGTAGATTGCTTCTTGGTGGCTCTTTTATGAGAATCATTAATTCTATACCAAGCATCTTTTAGACTTTCACCTCCTCTTTGTTTAAGGGTGAGCACTTCTGCCTCACCAAAGGCAAAAGGACCACACATAATGCTAACTAAAAGCGAGATAACTATTTTTGTGATTTTTGGTAAAGGGACACTAAAGCAAAAACTGAAAGGTAAACTAACAGGACTAAAAATCAAAGATAAAAGATAGCGTGCAACTCCCCTATCTTGAAGAGTGGAGTCCCCGGCAACGGCGCCATAAACTTTGCCTGATGGCTTCTCGCCCCTCGTTGGTTACCCCAAGTGGAAGGATTGAGATGTAGCGTAACGACAAGTTTCCCTTGGCAAGATACCAAGGATCGAATCCCGTGAGACTCCGAGGGCCAACAAGTAGGTCTCAACGCTAACGGCGCCAACTTAGCGGTTGACAGGACCTGCACACAGATACAAATAACTTTGCTCCCAACGAGTACAGAGAGGTTGTCAATCCCTCCGGCCTTGCTGTTTACAAAGGATCAAACGCAAGAGGTAATAGTGATAGGTATGACTGCAACTAGGAAATAGAAACAGGAAGTAAATAGCGGGTGTGATCAGTGATGGTAATATGGACCGGGGTCCCATGATGTTCACTAGTGATGTCTCTCTCCCAAAAGACGATAAAACAGCTAAGCGAGGTAAACAAATTACAGCTGGGCAATTGACAGGATTATGTGCGCAAACCAATGCTAACTATGATGTAAAGAAAGGTAGAGGCTCAAAAGCATGGGCGGTACGCCAACGCAAGTAGACCGAAATCCATCTGCATCTACTACTAATCATCCACCTTGAGATATCTATCGAGAACATCTCGCTGGTATTAAGTTGCGAGTCCCACCCAAAGTGTAAACTCAAAGCAACAGACAACTGCATTAAAAGAACTTTGCGTAAAGTAAACAATCCTTGCACCCGCAAGTACAAGCACCGTTGTTTTCCCCCTTGTGGCTACAACACATCCCCTAGACTCATGTTTCTGTCACTCAAACTAGTCATCAAGGGGCATGAACCCACAATCAAGCATAACGTTCCCCCTTGGAGTTACTACCTACTACTCGGCCAAAGCAATAAACAGCAACGGAGAACATGCAAGAATTACTCAAGAACATAAATATAAAAGAGGTGAATCAAATATATTACTCACACACAATCTGAACATAATCTCATAATCCATCGGATCCCAGCAAACTCAGCAGAGCAACAGCATAAAGATTACATATGTGCCTCGATCATGTAGGACAGCTCACGAGGTCTAATCCATGAAGAACAAAGAGGGGAGGAGAACATCACATAGCTACTGGTCATGGACCCATGGTCCAAGGGGGACTACTCACAACTCATCCGGGAAGCGTCCATGGTGGTGGAGAAGCTCCCGGTGGTGGTTCTCCCCTCCGGCAGGGTGCCGGGAAGAGTTCTCCTGGTGCTCCCGATCTTGGAAGCGTGGCGGCGGCGGAACAGAGACAAGATCGCGAAAAAGGGTTCCGTCCTCAAGGGTTTCGGGACGCGAGCAATATATATGCAAAAGGGGGTCACCAGAGGCGGAGGTGGGGCCCCAGGCGCCCCCCTGGCGCGGCCAGGGGTGGGGCCGCGCCGGGTGGCCGCCTGGGCCACCCCAGGCTCCCCTCTGGCCCTGCTTTAGTTTTTCTTGAAGCTCCCGATTCGCTGATTTTTCCTGTATTTTTCCCGGAATTTTTAGGGCACTTTTAATATGGGGGAAACCTGAAATAGAAAAACAGCAGAAAACAGGAACTGGCACTGTGGTGCACTGAGTTAATAGGTTAGTCCAAATATGATCAAAAGTGTATGGAAGTGCATAAATATCATAGCAATATCACACAAAAGAGGCATGGAGCAAGCAGAAATTATAGATACGTTTTGGACGTATCACGGATCTGATTCTGCCCTTTGCTATCAATTCACAATGGACTATCCCGCACCAGTGTCGTACTTAGGACGATTGGATGGCTTATGCTGAAAACCATTGAGAGTATCTTGCTGAGGAAGACTGGGTTTCATGCTGCAGAAGCTTCTCATTGTGATATGCGGACCGATCACCACATATGCATACCATCTTAATATTTCTGCTGTTGATTTCTTATATGCACCGCGGTTTTGCTGGACTATCCTTCTTGCTGAGTGTATGGCACATCCTTGCTTTCTTCCAGGCATATCATGTTTCAGAATCATCCTCACCGAAGAATCAAACCTTGTATCTGAACCATACCTTTGACTAGAACTGCACTGTTGGTCTTGCACATAGCTTATCTTCTTGCTGATCTGATCATTTCTATCATGAAGAGTGCACACTGAGGCAAACTTGATTATCCGTACTATTGTAAGGAGTGCACGCTAATGATACTGACTGTCCATCCAGGATTCTTTTTCCATTCACACACATTTTCCAAGTTTCACTACAGTCTTCTGATAACTTCATTCCGTTTATCTGAGCTTCCAAGTATCTGAACTCCTTGCTGATTCTTCAGGTCCGGTGTCGGTTGATGAGCAACTTTAATAAGGGGAAAATAATGCCACACCGAAGGCCCAAAGAAATAAGCAAAAGAAACGATGAAAAGAAAAGCACACAAGCATACTAATACTATAAATAATCAAGCAACATCACATATTACTGCTACTCACAGAATAATATGCATTCATACCTAAGCACACAAATTTCACGGAAACTCCGGGATTGCGGTCTATTATGCTGTGACGGTGTGCACAAAAGTGAATCTGCGTGTGGAAGGAGTTGGTGTAACCAAGGCTACACCAAGCATGGGCTGAACACCCGGTTGGAACTGCATGAATATGGAGGCGAGGACGGACTTGGTGATCATGTAGCGAGACACACGGTCATGACCACATCCTCATCAAGTGTACGAAAGGAACCGTATATGTCCAAAGAATGGAATTACAGGGCAATATAGGGGACGAAAAGCAAGGCTTGATGGTTTTGCCCTTTTCTGATAACAATTATAAGTAAGGGTTGTCGAAGGGATGAGATGGATATCATGATTCGGGATAGAAACATGTCTATCACCGAAATAATATGGGTGGGTGACAGAAAGATACCGACGCGATACTTGAGCATCACTCCTGCAAATGGTGTCTGGAACATTTGGCACCAGGGCATCACTCTGCTTGGACAAAGATGACGCCAAACACCGAAGAGCAGGCATGCAAAGAAGGAGGGTGCAGGTAGTGGATCGAAACCGATGCCACCTACACTCACAAGATTAACCGTTAGTCACAAGAAAATAATCTATATGCATGATATGCAACAAACAAATGCAGCAATCAAGTGCAACAAACCAACCAGAGTCTATACTACCGCATTCTAACGTTAGAGTGGGCTAGGGCATCCTACAGCCAGACCTGCTCTAATACCAAGCATGTGGCACCCCGGCTCAGAGAAATCGAAACGCCCCGTATTCCAGCCCAGTGATCGAGGAGAAGTCTTCTGGAATATGACACTGCTTAGCATAGAACAAATTAGCTCTTTATTACAATCTATCTGGGTACAAGGGGTTACATCGACACGGTGAAACTACGCATGCCACGTTTGCTCCATGCAAGCAGCAGAACAACGCGAAGCAGCGGAATGACTATTAGTAGCGGAACAGCGACGACGGTGGTGAACTCCACTCCGCATGGACTCTGGCTGGAACGCTTATCCTAGCTCGCAAACAAGGAATCCACGGCAAACAAGCAATCATATCCGGCATGACATGCAAACTCGCATGACACGCTAGGTCAGTACATTGAATGTACTTGCAAGCTCACAGCAACCAAAGCAGTCAAGACAAACAATAGCATGGCAATTACAGGTTATCAAGCAATGATGAACACGATACTATCAGAACAACATGGCATGTACAACATGATACAGCTAGAACAATACGAGCATGGCATGAACTATGAACATCATAATACTAGCATGCAACATGATGACAATATCATTCGCCAACTTACTTTGCTCGGGTTACCTTGGAACCATCACATGCATCACTTACCATTACGGGCATCACACGATCATCTCAGGATCCAATCAAGCTTGGTATTAACAATACCGTAGTAATCATTTATGACCACAAGGAGCTTTGACCTTTACCCTTGACTCTCGCATAACATCCCTGAATATCAACCAGTTGGTATTCGCAATACCATAGTGATCCTCTCACGATCACATAAGTAGCAACCAACTTCTTTCATCATCGAACCAAGGTTCTTACTAAGCACATTATTATTATTACTGTTGACCCACAGTGTGACCGACACGAACTGGGCCCATTTTCGTGGGCGCGGCTATCGATAGATTTAACACACACACTCTGCAGAGGTAGCGCACTTTACCCACACTACGGAACCCTGGCCTCGCACTCCCATACGTGCGGACCAAAAGGTTCCGACGAAACCCTCCCTTTGTCATGGCACTCTCCCGGCCACTCCGACCATCTCCCTCTCAGGGCTAGGTCTTGGGTGGTCCCGTGTCTACCAAAGACACCAACGGCCACCGTCGTGGCAAAACGGTCCCAAACGGGGACAAAGGTACCATAAAAACAAAAAAATGAGCACACAAGGTTATGTCCACCGACCTGATCAGGGTAGCGCACGCCCATAACCTTCCCTCGCGGGAGGCACCGGTGAGAGCATAACAAGGGGTCGAGTTAAGACCCTCCCATAGGGTAAGCGTGGTTGCACTGGTCAGCTCGATATGGTGGCACCATGACTCAGCCAACAGTTGTTCAAGTTCAATTGAATCCAGTTAAACTTGAATGCAATATGTTGAGCCATGATAAAAATAACTTGATGCAACTACAATGCATGAACATGATATCAACATAAGCATGGGGGCGCATCACAATCAACGAGCATAACAACAATGTTTAACTACTTATCCAGATGAGCATGGCATACTAACGAGCATGAATATCACAACTAGAACACTACTCATAGCATAACATGACCACTAGCATAAACAATAAATAGCATGCAAGAACTTAACAATAAAGCTACCATGCAAGTATCTATCCATCTGGATGCAAAATAGCATGCATAACAAAGGTACTCGGAACAGACGATAGTCTTGCATCGAAGACCATCACCAACATGTACTACTACCAAGCATGTCATATGAAAGTAATACTAGCAAGTAGAGCATAATAACCAGGTGCAAGAAACATAGCATGACGGTAAATACCGATACATAAGCATAACCGAAATAACGACAGTAGCAGTAAAGCAAACAAACAGTTATTAACGATTCAAGTTGAAAACCAATACTTCTACATGGCTATCATGCAAATGGTGGTTGTGGCTTGCCTGGGGATGAAGAAGGCTCCGGGAAGAAGTGTGGAAAGATCGCGAAAAGAATCACGAGAAACGGTTCTCTCTCGGAGGGGGCTGATTAGGGCAAGGGCAAAATGGTCATTTCCAGTATGTCAAACCATAGTGGAAATGATGGGAACAGAGTGGATTCGACGAGACGAATATGTGAGTGTTGGATTCACCTTGATCGGAGCTACGGGTAAAACGATACGATAGTTTTCTGCCAAGGACCTATCTGTAATAAAAATCATCACAACTAGGCCCTAAACAGGAAAAACAGAACGCGCCTATTCAGAAAATACACTTTCCAGAGAGAAAAATGCATTTCGGCCCGAAGAAGAAGTGGAATACGTTTCTTGACAGAGAAAATGCATTTCTGGAGGAAGAAGGGCCGAAGTACGCTTTCGGGAAAGGGAGCTGTATTCGCGTGAATACACCTCCACTTATCCATGCTGGCAAGCGCAGGGCCGTTGGCTGGCTCACTGACGCGCGGGGCCTGCGGGCTCGGTAGCCAGCTGGAAGGGAGGGGCGTGGGCGTCGTCTCCTTCCCTCGTCGTTCGCCCGACGGAGCAGAGGACAGGGCCGGCGCCGGCGGCCGTTCTCCCAGCTCCGACCATCCCCAGTGCAGCTCAGACCACCAGTGGGATCGGGAGGAGGAGGCACATCCAATGACACGTAGCACGACCGCTGGTGGGCTCTAGAGCGTGCGGAAGCTCGGCCGTGGCGGACGGCTGTTCCGGTCGGAGATGGGCACGGGGCTACGGGCGTGAAGACGAGGAGCTGAAGATGTGGAGAGCTTCGCTGGAGTTCTAGGGCTCTACGGGAGATGAAATGGGGAGGGAAAGAGCTCGCCTCTGAGCGAATTTAGGTGGTTAGGGGCGGCGGCTATGGTGACGATGGCAAGGCAGAAGGGCTCCTGGAGCTCGGGGAAGAAACTAGGGAGAGGCAGTGGAGTGTGGTAAGGGAAATGGAGTGGTCGAGATGGCACGGGGTTGCCTATATATAGGCGGGGCGAGTCGGTGCCGCCGCGGACGCGTGGCCACGTCTCGGCCACGGCCGTGTATGCGTGTACCCGCCAGAGAGCTCGACGGACGGCGACGAGGAGCAACAGGGAGAAGCTCACGGGGTAGATGAGGTCAAGGGGCACGCGGAGGAAGCGGCCGAGGCGCCATTAATGCCTTGTCGGCACTGTGCACCCGTGGACGCTCACTGTTCGGCGACAGGGATGGCTCACCGGGGAAGAAGATGGAGGGGGCAAGCGGTCCAGAAGGATGGCGACGACGCGGGGAACACGCTGTACATGGTCAGGCGATGAGGAGACTAGTGCACAGACGGGGAGGAGGAGACAGAGGCGCTAGAGCACGCGTTTGGCTGGCATGACCCATGGTTACCGCGTGAGCTGTCGCGAGCGGGGCACAGAGATCGGCCAAATCATGTCTGGTGGACAAGGGAAGCAGAGAAAGATGCCAAGGAGGAAGAAACCACGCATAGTTCTCACTGGTGTGACCACAGGTAGCAAGAGAACAAGGGAACAGCAAGGTGTTTGGAGTCCGCTGTGGAGCATGTACTTGGAGAGGAAGGATGAGCTTTGACTGCGTTGTATCACTCGCTAAGGTGATTAGGTTGGCAAGGTTTTAACTTAAGAAAAGCAGTTTAGCTAGTGGTTGCTGTAGAAACCACCACACTGGACAAAAATACAAAACATGAAATAGCACTCACTAGGAGTAACCACTTGAGCTGAAATTTGGCAAGGCTAGATGATTTGGGCATATGGGAGTGCCATGAAAATTTCATGCCATTTGGTTAAGGCAAAATGGTACTTCCTTCATGATGGTCCTCTTTGAACAGGAACTTGAGAAAATTCCTGATGGAAAATGGCTAAACAAAATATGCCCACATTTTGTGGAGCTAGGTTATATGGATAGGAGAAGGCCTAGAAAACATTTCAGCATTAATGGAGGAAGATAAAATATACTTGCTTCACAAACTGAAAATTGGGACATAATCAAATAATTGAAGATGAGCTCACATGGAGGCATGTCATGAGCTCAACTTTGGTGGAGGGCTATGATATGATGATATTGAGTACCATGCAAAATTGCAACTCATTTGGATATGCCTAGCTTGTACCTCCTTCACAAAGTTTCTTTCTGGGCAGAAACTTTGGAAAATCACTGATAAATAATCACTAGGAAAATGAAGTTGAATTTTTTATTGTGGCAATGATATGGACATGAAGAAGATTTCCAAGAAGTTTGGAGTCAATTGGGCAAAGATAAATAGCACTTGCTTCACAAAGTGCCATTTTGGGCAGAATAGGAAAATGAATATTGGAGGATTATTTTTTAACATGGCAAGGAAAAGTTTTGCCATGTTTGATGAAGATATGACCCACACAATTTATCAGAATTATTTGGGAATTTTAGGAGTGATGGAAATATAGGTTGCTTCACAACCTAGGGCAGACAGGGTTATTCCTTTAATAGCAAAAAGGAATATTTCCAATAAAAGATTATTGGGATTTGGTCCAAGGTGGAGATGGAAAGGTCTAGGGAAGGATTTGAGGATGACAAGCCACTCTGGAAAGGAAGAAGAGGGCATCTTCTTCAGTTTACAGACCACAAATCCACGGAAAAGGAAAACTCAAGCAAAAAAGCTTAGAAAAACAAAAGAAAAAGAAAGGGCCAAAAATCAGGCTGTTACACATGCCAATGTATTGGAACCTGACTAATTATGAAATCAGTGTCTTGCAGGCATTCACAAGGATGTACTCCCCCGTGCCAAATGGGGAACAGTTCACTGGAGGAGCGGAAAGCAAGGGCGGGAGTGCTGACATTGATTATGCTGACAACTGTGAAGACAAAAGCGACAAATCTAGTGATAGCGAAGAAGTCGAGTCACCACCATGCACTGATCGTTGTACCAAGCAGACTCAAGATCCGGCTGCTGGCCAGGGTAAGGCTGTGGTATCGAGTGTCAGGAACCAGAAGCGCACTCGGACGTCAACTCCTGAGCCGACTGAGAAAACTGCCAAGCAAGCCAAGACTGTTCCATCTAAGCCTCGGAAGGCCCTTCCAAGAATAAAGGTTAATGTGCCCATTGCTTCAACATGAGTGCTTTTTCTTTTTCACTTTCTATCTTATTGCTGCAGACCTTCATGTTTTTGTTGACCGAGTGAGAATTGTGCCAGGGCTGCTACTTCGGTAACATCACCTATGCAAGTTAATGAGGAGCACATGGAGGCAAAAACTGCGTATATGGCAACTTCTCGGCGAGGTATGTCAAGCTTTCACTCTATTTTGCTTCAATGGTTGACTCAACAATTGAATGAGCTGCCATTGTCTAGTGATTGTAGTGCCAATACACATCATCCATCTGGCAGATGACGACGAAGACGAGCCTCAGAAGGATGCAGGTGATGCAGGTACGACCTCGGCAACTCCCTAAGGACTTGCTCGAAGAGAACCGTCAGGTCAAACACCCCATGCACTGCATGCGGCTGCACCTCAAGAGCCAGGTGGTTCATCTGGTGCTGGTACCATCACTGCTGCTCCACCGTCAACCACTTCGCCTTTGGTGTCGACTCTTCCAGCTTCAGGACCTATTGTCCAATCTCAAGTGCCAATCCTTCTTAATGCATCGCTGATTTCTACATCGATTATGTTCACTCTGCACCACGTCCCTGAAGACCAGACTGGGGCTAGCAAGGAAGCCATGATCCAAGCCAGTCTTATGATGCAGCGCTTGAAGGAAGTGTATGAAAGCAGCAAATTGGCTTATGATGCCAGCGCAGCTCTCCAAGCGAATGACCGAGTAAGTGCGATCGTAAGTTGATTTCTGATTGGGTTTACTTCGTCTTGAATTTGTACACCCACTGGGTGCTTACTTTTTACTCTGTAGTCCTTCCACTTGGACCAGTCAGGCTGCTCCGAGTGGGAAACTGATCAAGTGGGGGCACGCTGAGTGCACCCATTGGGTGTAGTCCCCGAGACTGTCGTTGAATGTTTGATTCGATAGTGGTATTAGAGTATCCTTTCTTAGAGCTCTTTACTCGGGTCGGTCAGGCCGCACTGAGTGGGAAACAGATCTAGTGGGGGCATGTTGAGTGCACCCACTGGGTGTAGTCCCAGAGACTGTCGTCGAATCTTTGATTCGGCAGGGGTCTGAGAAGAAGTTGTTTGCTCTCTCTTTTTTTGCATTCAGATCAGTCGGGCTGAGACTGAGTGGAAATGGGACCATTGGGGGCACTCTGAGTGCACCCACTGGGTGTAGTCCCCGAGACCGTTGATACGTCCCAAATGCATCACTATTTTATATCGTAATTCATCCTTATTCATTGATATATTTCACATTACGATGATGTTCTTATGTTGTTTTGGCCTATTTTACACAGTTTGCAACTTTCTTGTGCCGAAGCAGCAGACGCAGGATTCAACGGTGAAAAGTGGATGCTGAGTTGCTGAAGAAGAATACCTCCAAATTACCTGAAAATCGACGGAGGGTATTTTCCAGAAGGATTACGAAGACACGCAAAAGAGCAACCAGAGGGGGGCCACAGGGTGCCCAGTTGGCCACCTGGCGCGGGCCCCTCCCTGGCCGCGCCGGGAGGGCGCCTGGAGCCCCTGGCCCACTCCTGGCTCTCTCCTTTGGCCTATATACTCCTCGTCATCCAAAAACCCTAAAAGAGAGAGAGTTTACGGAGTTCCGCCGCCGCTCCGTGGCGGAAACCTACAGAGAAGAAAAGCCATCTCCGGCGGGCAGATTCCGCCGGGGAGATCACCTCCCGGAAGGGGAGATCATCGCCATCGTCATCACCATCGTCACGGGCATCATCGAGATCATCATCAACATCATCCCCAACATCAGCACCATCTCTATCTTCATCCAATCTCATCTCACAATTGTAACTTGTGTTGTAATCCGTACTATCTATCCTCTCTACTCTATCGGTGTTGATTACTACTTTGTGGTGAATGCTATTGAGTTTTGTTGGAGAAATATCATTATGTCCAGATTGTTTATCATCCATCTATCTCCACTGATCATGATCTCTTTTATGTCTTGTGAGTAGTTACTTTAGTTCTTGAGGACATGGGAGAAGTCTTGTTGTTAGTAGTCATATGATGTTGAAGTAATATGTGTTGTTTGATACTTAAGTTGTGTTGTTATTTTCCTAGTGGTGTTGTGTGAGTCGAACACTCAACACTTCGCCTTATTAAGGACCTAGGGGAATACATTGTGTACAAATAATGCTTACGGTGGGTTGCCGGAGTGACAGAAACCTGAACCCCAGTTCGCACGCTTTTGCACAAGGGAACACTGGATCATTGATCGTATTGCTATGGTTAGGCTTTTGCCTTAAATACTATCTTGTATTTGCGGATGCTTGCAAGGTGTTTAATCATAAGAGTGCACTCATCTTAGTCTAGAGTGTGCACTAGCATAGATCCACCCACTCAACACTTATCAACACATCACATAGTACCGATACGGAATATGGCAAAAGCACATGACTATCTCTCCCGTGTGTCCTCAATAACACTTTAGCCTTTATAAGTTCAGTTGCTAGGCCTCTCCTTTGCTCAGAAAGGATTGGGCCACTTGTTACTCTCCAGTGCCTTTTACTTTGCTCGCTTTTACTTTCCTGTTGCTTATATCAAGAAAACCCCTAAAAAGTTATCTTTCAGTGCTTGCAGTTATTCCTTGCTCAGAATCACTTATCAATACCTTCTGCTCCTCGTTGGGTTCGACACTCTTACTTATCAAAAACGCTGCAATAGATCCCTTACGGTTGTGGGTCATCAAGTACCGTTTTCTGGCGCCGTTGCCGGGGAGTGTAGCGCTATTGGTAAGTGAAGCTGGTAAGGAAGTTTTTATATTTCTGTTTTTATTTTGCTGTTGCTGCTCTTTGTACTTATGGACAACCTTGCTATTGGATCGTTGCTTGTGGGAAGACGCCCCACATCTGTGGTGGTTGCTCCTCCCCCTACTGAAATTGTGCCCTATAAAATACCAACTGGTATTATCGATTATGTTTTGGCTAATCGTTATGCAGGAGACAGACATCCCGGTGAACACTTGCTATATCTATCACAACTATGTTCATTATTTAAGCTTGCAGGTGTATCAATGGAGTTTGTCATGAGGAAATTGTTCTTCGTATCGCTTATAGATAAAGCTTCAGATTGGTATAAGCTTCTCGATAACTCACACTTGCTTGATTGGCAAGAGCTTATGTCTCTCTTTTATACCAAGTTTTATCCTATTCATGAAATTCATCGAGACAGGAACTATATCTATAACTTTAGGCCTCGTGACGGAGAAAGCATTGCTCAAGCTTGGGGAGATTGAAGTCCCTAATGCTCAAATGTCCTATTCATGAGCTACCCGAGAAAATTATACTTACAAATTTTTATGCCAGGCTTTCTCGTCAGGATAAGGAGATGCTGGATGCCTCCTCTAGTGGGGTATTTCAGACGAAGAGTGTTGAAGAAAGGTGGGATCTCATTGAAATGATCCAGAGGAATACCGAAGATTGGGAAATCGATAAAGGTATTGAACCCGCTATAAATTATGAGCATGATTATATTGAGAGCTATGTGAAAACTGATTACTTCAATACCTTTTGCTCTAAGATTGGTCTTGATTCCCATCTAATGATTGATTTTTGTAAGGATTTTGCCTCTCACGTTGATTCTTTTAAAAAGAAGAGAGATCAGCATTATGAACCTTTCAAAGAGTTACCTGTTAATATTCATGTTGCTGACCCTATTTTGCCTGCAGTTATATATGAAAAGCCTCCTTTTCCCGAAAGGATAAGGGAGCACTCTCTTGTGACAGGCATAATAAATAAAAGTGAGAGAAGAATTGATGAGCCTGAGGACCAGATCAAGGTCGATCCTCAAGTTGCATTGGTTAAAGACCTTGTTACTAATGATGTTTTGGATTCGAATGTAAATTTTTGTGCTGTTTCCACTAACCTTGTCACAACCAAGAATAAAGGCCCAATTTCAGGTACTCCAGTAGTATCTGTTAAAATAGGAGATCACAATTATTATGGGCTATGCGATTTGGGATCGAGTGCTAGTGCTATCCCCTATTCACTTTATCAAGAGATCATAGGTGAGATTTCACCTAGTGAACTTGAAGAAGTTGATGTTACCATTCATCTTGCAAACAGAGCAACTCTCTCTCCTATCGGAATTGTGAGAGACGTTGAAGTCCTATGTGGAAAGGTAAAATACCCTACCGACTTTCTAGTACATGGTTCAGTGAGGGACAATTTTTGTCCTATTATTTTTGGTAGACCTTTTCTCAGAACTTGTGGAGCTATAATAGATTGCAAGAAAGGTAAAGTTTCTGTTGAATTCAATGGTGAGCCATATAAATTTAACTTTTCTAAGTTCTCTAAGCAGCCTCGTGGTACCGATTTACCTAGTGATGATAAAATTATTGAAAGTATTGCTTCTATTGCTATTCCCCCTAATGATCCTTTGCAGCAATATATGGAGGACCACGAGAATGATTTGCATATGCAGGAAAGAAATGAACTAGATGAAATATTCTTGAGACAACCTACTATCCTGAAGCACAACCTTCCGGTTGAACCATTGGGAATTTTATCAAAACCAAAAGAAGACCCGGTGTTCGATCTTAAACCTCTTCCCGATACGCTCAAGTATGCTTATTTAGATGAAAAGAAAGTATATCATGCTATTATCAACTCTAACCTTTCAGGATATGAAGAAGAGCGACTATTGGAAGTACTTCGTAAACACCGAGGTGCAATTGGATATACCCTTGATGACCTTAAGGGGATTAGTCCATCTATCGGTCAACATACTATCAACCTTGAGCCCGATGCTAAACCAGTTGTTGATCATCAACGACGGTTGAACCCGAAGATGATGGATGTTGTAAGAACTGAGATTCTCAAGCTTCTTGTCGCAGGTATTATCTACCCTATAGCTGATAGTAAGTGGGTAAGCCCGGTACATTGTGTTCCTAAGAAAGGAGGTACAATTTTGGTTCCTAATGATAAGAATGAACTAATACCTCAGAGAATTATTATTGGATATAGAATGTGTATTGATTACAGGAAGCTGAACAAGGCAACCAGGAAGGATCACTACCCGTTGCCGTTCATCGACCAAATGCTTGAAAGGTTATCCAAAAATACCCACTTTTGTTACCTCGATGGTTATTCTGGCTTCTCTCAAATTCATGTTAACACTGCTGATCAAGAGAAAACCACTTTTACTTGTCCCTTTGGTACTTATGCTTACAGGCGTATGCCTTTTGGTTTATGTAATGCCCCTGCTACTTTTCAAAGGTGTATGTCTGCTATCTTTCATGGTTTCTGTGAGGAGATTGTGGAAGTCTTCATGGACGATTTCTCCGTCTATGGAACTTCCTTTGATCATTGTCTCCACAACCTTAATAAAGTTTTGCAGAGATGTGAGGAGACAAATCTGGTACTCAAATGGGAGAAGTGCCACTTCATGGTTAACGAAGGAATTGTTCTTGGCCACAAGATTTCCGAAAGGGGAATTGAGGTGGACAAGGCCAAGATCGAAGCAATTGAGAGGATGCCCTATCCAAGGGACATCAAAGGTACTCGCAGTTTTCTCGGTCATGCTGGTTTCTATAGAAGATTTATTAAAGACTTTTCTAAGACTTCGAGACCCCTCACTAATCTTCTCCAGAAGGACGTTCCTTTTGCATTTGATGAAGATCGTAAGGAGGCTTTTGAAGTTCTTAAGGAAGCTTTAATAACCGCTCCTATAGTACAACCACCTGACTGGAATTTACCTTTTGAGATTATGTGTGATGCTAGTGATTTTGCTGTTGGATCTGTTTTAGGGCAAAGGGTTGATAAGAAATTGAATGTTATACATTATGCTAGTAAAACCCTTGATAGTGCTCAAAAGAATTATGCTACTACTGAGAAGGAATTCTTAGCTGTAGTGTTTGCTTGTGATAAGTTTAGGCAGTATATTGTTGATTCCAAAGTTATTATTCATACTGACCATGTTGCCATTAAGTACCTTATGACAAAGAAGGATGCCAAGCCAAGGCTTATTAGATGGGTACTCCTTCTTCAAGAATTTGATTTGCAGATTGTTGATAGGAAAGGAGAAGACAATCCGGTGGCGGACAATCTTTCAAGGATGGAAGATATACCGCATGATCCCATCCCAGTCAATGATAGTTTTCCAGACGAGCAACTTGTCGTTGTAAAAGTACAATCTCTTTCCGATCCTTGGTTTGCAGATTATGCTAATTTTATCGTTGCGAAGTATTTGCCTCCAAGTTTAACATTTCAGCAAAGGAAGAAGTTCTTTCATGATTTGAGGCACTACTTTTGGGATGACCCACATCTTTTCAAAGAAGGTCCAGACGGGATCGTGAGAAGATGCATACCGGAACATGAGCAGAAGGACATTCTCAGACAATGTCATGATAGTCCCTATGGAGGACATCATGCCGGTGAGAGGACCGCACATAAGGTTCTTCAATCAGGTTTTTATTGGCCTACTCTCTTTAAGGATGCTAGAAATTATGTTTTAGCCTGTGATAAATGTCAGAGAGTTGGTAACATTAGTAGAAGGAATGAGATGCCTATGAATTACTCACTAGTGATTGAACCTTTTGATTGCTGGGGTTTTGATTTTATGGGTCCTTTTCCTTCTTCGCACAAGTACACTCACATTTTAGTAGCTGTTGATTATGTGACCAAGTGGGTTGAAGCAATCCCCACTGAAAGTGCTGACCACAAGACATCTTTGAAAATGCTCAAAGATGTTATTTTCCCTAGGTTTGGTGTACCTAGGTATCTCATGACTGATGGAGGATCACACTTCGCGCATGGAGCTTTTAGAAAAGCTTTAGCCAAGTACGATGCCAATCATAGAATTGCTTCACCGTACCATCCTCAAACTAGTGGGCAAGTTGAGCTCACCAATAGAGAGATCAAGTTGATCTTGCAGAAGACAGTAAATAGAAATAGAAAGGACTGGTCAAATAAGTTAGGAGATGCTTTGTGGGCGTATAGAACTGCTTACAAAAACCCCATGGGCATGTCCCCCTATAAGATGGTTTATGGCAAGGCTTGCCATTTGCCATTAGAATTAGAGCACAAAGCTTTCTGGGCTGTTAGAGAGCTTAATGCTGACCCAAAGTTAGCTGGTGAGAAGCGTCTCATGAACTTGACTTCTCTAGATGAGTGGAGAAGTGAAGCTTACGAGAGCGCTAAAATGTTCAAGGAAAAGGTAAAGAAGTGGCATGATAAGAGGATTCTGAAACGTGAATTTAATATTGGCGATAAAGTTTTGTTGTTTAGATCCCGTTTCAGGTTTTCTCCAGGCAAACTACTTTCCAGGTGGGAAGGGCCATTTCATATTGAAGAAGTCTATCGGTCTGGTGCAATCAAGATTAACAATTTTGAAGGCACCAAACCTCAAGTTGTGAATGGGCAAAGACTTAAGCATTACATAGCAGGAGACCCTGTCAATGTTGATGTGAATATGATATACACAACAACTCACGAAGAACATGTTGCAGCCCTGTTTGAGACACCAGCAGAAGCAGAATAATAAAAGGTATGTATTACGGTAAGGAAACATCGCGAACCGCCATAAAAGTTCCATATTATGAGTTTTTGCAAAATTAGTAAAATTCTAAGCCTAAGTGGAGCCGGAGACAAGCTCCAGGGGGCCCAGGCGCCCCCCTGGCGCGCCCTACCTCCTGGCCGCGCCGGGAGGCCGCCTGGGCACCCAGGAGTCCGTCTCCGACCCTGTTTTAGCTTGTTACCTTCTTTTCTGTGCATAAATTTTTGCTATATATTTGCCTGGATTGTTCCGGCAACGTATCTCGCGATTTCGTGTGTTTTCTTTTCGATCTGTTTCTGCCAGGAAATCTTTTAGCAGGACCTAGGTGCCATGGCTTCTCCAAGTTCCCCCAAGGACAAGTTCGTCGTCAACGTCATCAACCCTTACCTCGCTGAGGTGAAGAAGCACCCTCAGGTTGTTCGGATGGAGGACGGTGTCCTCCATCAAGAAGATCTGAAGGGACCTATCAAGGAGGGGAGCATCCAGGTCAGGCTAGAAGAAGTGGAGCAAGAAGTCTTCAAGTACAAGGAGATGATCGAGCGTGGTGTTGAAGGTAACTTTGACATCATCAACAAGCTGAAGACCTACTTCCTGAAGGAGATGAAGGAGATGTGGAAAAGCATCACCGCATCTGAAGAAAGAATTGAAAAGCTCCAAGGGAAAATTTATGATCTACATCACCAGAACTGTGAGTATGAACTAAGGTTTATGCGCATGGGTATGGGTGCTGCATGCAGGATTCAGGAGACAAACTTCTCATATGAGACTGGAGAACCCCTTCCATGGAAGCACTTCGCCGAGGACTACGTGATCAACGTCAACAAGAATGAGGAGTGAAATCTCCTTGGGTAATGGCATCCCCTTTGCTTGTTCCAAGCTTGGGGGAGTGCCCGGTATCTTTATCTTTATCTTTTGTCTTTTAGAGTCAAGTAGAGTGGTATCATGTCTAGGGAGGTTATTTTATGAAATAGGTGTGTGCATTGAGGTCTATCACTCCTTCTGTGGAGAGATTGTATCCGTGAGTGTGGAGTCGTCTATGATGGAATATTAATGAGAAGTCTATTGGTTCCTTTGCTGCACTCGGTATTCTCTTCACGCAATCGACCTTATATGATGATTCTTATGGGGAGTATTGACCTTATATCAGGTATGGCTTTGAAAACTTTATTTAATCTTGGCAAACATAGCTTTGGTCATAACAACAAGCATGATTTCCTTAAAGTAGCGACATAGCCAAAACCTTTATGTTATTATGCTTGAAGTGTTATGTTGACAAGGAAGACAACTTGATGTGTTATGCTTATTTTAATGTTTATGCTTTATATTGCTTTGCATCTTAGTCATCATCCATTGTCTGTTCTCTCAAAGCCTTTGCTAGCCTAAACTCTGTACTAAGCGGAATTCTGCTTGTGCATCCATACCCTTAAACCAATACCTTCCACATGAGTCCACCATACCTTCCTATTCGTGGTATTCCACTACCATCTCCTAAAGTATAGAATTTGTGTGTTATCCTTAAATGTTAAAAATCTTCTATTGTGTGCCCCTGTTTTAGCTCATGAGGAAATAGTAGTTAATTCATGATCTTTTTAAGTTGGACAAGTTTTACCCCGGGATTGCATGTCTAATCTGCAAACCCCTAATATGAGAAGGAACTGGCATGAGTGCGCCCGGCTCATAAAAGATAATACAACAAACAAACCCTCCTTCACGCTTTGTTCCTGAGAAATCAGAAAACTTTTGGCAGCGATAAACAAAGGAGATTAAGGGGATGTGATCGTCCCCGTACGGGAGCCGTTCCTCAAAACTTGTCCAGCTCGGGAAGTAATTGAGTTATCTATTAGCATTCGTTGACAAATCATGCACCTCTCAAAACTTGATTTCATTCTGTTTGATTTAAGGATAGCACATGAGTTTTCCCTACTTCCCTAGAGCAGGGCCTGTCTCTTAGTTTTAGGATGAGTCAGTTATTCCTACTTCCTTCTATTCTTAAAGAGAGCAGACATTTGATGTTGACGAGGATTCATTCATATAAAGTTGCATTAAGATTTGTCATATCATATCCTTGTTGACATTATCATTTGATAGGTAAGTTGTTTGTCAAGCCCAGCTAAAGCAAACATCTTCCTTTGTGTTAACACTTTCACTTCTTGCCTAATAACATGTTCTTTCAAAAACTTCAATTAATCTCATTAAAACATAAAGAGAAAGAGCAAAAGTATAAGCTATTAGTTGTTCTTTGACCAAAGGACATGTTTGCCATGATTTAATGAGTTTCCTTAGCCCTACTTTCGATTATAAGTGTTACCACTCTTTTATAAGGGCCTTATGAGTTGAAGATTGCTGTTAAGGATATTTGAGTTTGGTAAAGAAACGGTGATGCTTCTTGTCCGTATTCTATTTATCGACACTTCACTCTCTAAACTTGTGGACAGGTTTACCGAGCTCAGTATTCGCTTGGGGACAAGCGAGGTCTAAGCTTGGGGGTGTTGATACGTCCCAAATGCATCACTATTTTATATCGTAATTCATCCTTATTCATTGATATATTTCACATTACGATGATGTTCTTATGTTGTTTTGGCCTATTTTACACAGTTTGCAACTTTCCGGTGCCGAAGCAGCAGACGCAGGATTCAGCGATGAAAAGTGGATGCTGAGTTGCTGAAGAAGAATACCTCCAAATTACCTGAAAATCGACGGAGGGTATTTTCCAGAAGGATTATGAAGACACGCAAAAGAGCAACCAGAGGGGGGCCACAGGGTGCCCAGGCGGCCACCTGGCGCGGGCCCCTCCCTGGCCGCGCCGGGAGGGCGCCTGGAGCCCCTGGCCCACTCCTGGCTCTCCCCTTTGGCCTATATACTCCTCGTCATCCAAAAACCCTAAAAGATAGAGAGTTTACGGAGTTCCGCCCCCGCTCCGTGGCGGAAACCTACAGAGAAGAAAAGCCATCTCCGGCGGGCAGATTCCGCCGGGGAGATCACCTCCCGGAAGGGGAGATCATCGCCATCGTCATCACCATCGTCACGGGCATCATCGAGATCATCATCAACATCATCCCCGACATCAGCACCATCTCTATCTTCATCCAATCTCATCTCACAATTGTAACTTGTGTTGTAATCCGTACTATCTATCCTCTCTACTCTATCGGTGTTAATTACTACTTTGTGGTGAATGCTATTGAGTTTTGTTGGAGCAATATCATTATGTCCAGATTGTTTATCATCCATCTATCTCCACTGATCATGATCTCTTTTATGTCTTGTGAGTAGTTACTTTAGTTCTTGAGGACATGGGAGAAGTCTTGTTGTTAGTAGTCATATGATGTTGAAGTAATATGTGTTGTTTGATACTTAAGTTGTGTTGTTATTTTCCTAGTGGTGTTGTGTGAGTCGAACACTCAACACTTCGCCTTATTAAGGACCTAGGGGAATACATTGTGTACAAAGAATGCTTACGGTGGGTTGCCGGAGTGACAGAAACCTGAACCCCAGTTCGCACGCTTTTGCACAAGGGAACACTGGATCATTGATCGTATTGCTATGGTTAGGCTTTTGCCTTAAATACTATCTTGTATTTGCGGATGCTTGCAAGGTGTTTAATCATAAGAGTGCACTCATCTTAGTCTAGAGTGTGTACTAGCATAGATCCACCCACTCAACACTTATCAACACATCACATAGTACCGATACGGAATATGGCGAAAGCACATGACTATCTCTCCCGTGTGTCCTCAAGAACACTTTAGCCTTTATAAGTTCAGTTGCTAGGCCTCTCCTTTGCTCAGAAAGGATTGGGCCACTTGTTACTCTCCAGTGCCTTTTACTTTGCTCGCTTTTACTTTCCTGTTGCTTATATCAAGAAAACCCCTAAAAAGTTATCTTTCAGTGCTTGCAGTTATTCCTTGCTCAGAATCACTTATCAATACCTTCTGCTCCTCGTTGGGTCCGACACTCTTACTTATCAAAAACGCTGCAATAGATTCCTTACGGTTGTGGGTCATCAGCCGCCGTCGAATGTTTGATTCAGCAAGGGTCTTAGAATATATTATGTAATAGCAATCTGGATTTGCTCTTCTCCACTCGGAAGTAGAGGAAATATTTTGAGAATTTTTCTCATCGTTGACTGAGTCTTTTTTGTTGATCTCAGAAATCTTGTGAACTTGGAACTCAGTATGTTGCTCCGGAGAAGGAGAAGATCGAACTCCAACTGGACTTAGAACTCACCAAAAAGAACTTGGAGCATGCTCAGACTAAGGTGAAGACCATGGGAGGTACTTTTTGTCGATCGTGATCATCGTCGCTTTTTCTTTCTGTTCTTTGAATTTAGTAGTTTCACTCGAACAAATGTGCACGGTGAAAACCGTCAGCTACAAGCTCGGCTTGAGACAGTTGTTTCTTTAGACACCATGAAGCAGGCCTTGGAGGAGAAGGATAAAGATCTCACAGCACATAGAAGACGACCAAGGAGAAGACCCGAGCTACCGAGACGAAGCTGGCCTCGGTCGGTAAGCTTGAGGATGAGAATGTTGCTCTGAAGACTATTGTCGAAGAGCTAAAAAAGGAGCGAGCTGAGTGGGCCAAGAAGGTCGAAGACCAGGCGAGTCCCTTTGAGTTGGGGCGGACAAGCCTGAATGATAAGGTTGGAGAGCTCACGCATAAGAGAGATTCACTAGAAGAGTATAGGGGGCTTCGTGATGAAGATGTACAGCATGCTGGAAGGTATCTTTTCTATGTCCGAGTGAATTTCTTGTGGAACTTGCCATTTTGAGTGAATCTCCAGTAGGTGTCATAACTGATCCTTTCTTTGTTACTCAGAGTTCTGCCAGGATTTCGATCAGGAGACTGATCGGATTGAGACGAGTCTTGACCCAACCAAGTCGCTCATCAAGGATGCAACAGCTTTGAGTATGATGCGACTGGAAGCTCGTCTCAATGACGTCCTGGGATATATCACTCGTCTGAGGACAGCGCTCGCGCAGAAGGACAAGGAGCTGTGGCCTAATGTCACGTTCTAGAATGACCTTGATTCTACGATGGAACGCATCAACGACATCCCTGGCCAAGTGCAAGCATGGAAGAAATCACCGCTCACTATGGGGCGGACATGGCGCTTTCACTCGTCCGCGTCCATTGTCGAGACATGAAGGAGAAAAAGTTGGTAGCTCTCCAGGTTGTAAATACGAAGAAGCTCCAGTTCCAGTCCTTCATGGAAACTTTCATTGATGCTGCCACTCGGATTGCGGATGGAATCGACCTTGACACTTTCGTCGAGCTGGTGAGCCCTCCAGGCGCGTAAGAAACTTTAAGTCTCTAAATACCTCGACTGAAACTTCTATTTGCCTCGGTATGCTGAGTGATTTTGTAATCGTTAAAACTCATGCTGGCCTTTAGCCCGAGTACCTCGATCTTTGCTTGAGATTCTGAACTTATCTGAATGTTTGCTTTCTACTTGCTTGCTCGGTTGAGTATTTCTCGTATCTTGAGTGAAGCTGGTTTGCGGCCAAGCCCTCCGAGAGGGAGGGATGCCCTCAATCGGAGAAGAATTTTAACTTAGGCAAGGACTCGCTCGCGTCTAAACCCCCGAGTGGGAGGGATGCTCTCACTCGGAGTAGTTTTTTAACTTAGGTTAAAACATGTTCGCGGCTAAGCTCTCGAGTGGGAGGGATGCTATCACTCGGAATAGTTTTTTAACTTAGGCGAAAATAGGTTCGCAGCTAAGCCCCCGAGTGGTAGGGATGCTCTCACTTGGAGTAGTTTTTAAACTTAGGCGAAAATAGGCTCGCGGCTAAGCCCCCGAGTGGGAGGGATGCTCTCACTCGGAGTAGTTTTTTAATTCAGGCGAAAATAGGCTCATGGCTAAGCCCCCGAGTGGGAGGGATGTTCTCCCTCAGAGTAATTTTTAACTTATGCAAGGACTGGCTCACGGCTAAGCCCCCGTGTGGGAGGGATGCTCTCACTCGGAGTAGTTTTTAACTTAGGCAAGGACTGGCTCATGGGTAAGCCCACGAGTGGGAGGGATGCTCTCACTCGGAGTAATTTTTTAACTTAGGCAAGGATTGGCTCGCGGCTAAGCCCCCGAGTGAGAGGGATGCTCTGACTCGGAGTAGATTTTTAACTTAGGCGAAAGCAGGTTTGCGGCTAAGTCACCCACTTTGATGTAGGGTGGAACCCTAATCAGCGGATCTTTCACGTTTGAAGAGTATCCCACGATGAACACGGAGAGCACAAGGCGGAAACGAGGGAAAACACGAGAGGAAAACACTCAAATCAACACAAAGATGGTCACACAGGTGCTAGATCCACGATACACATAGAGATACACGGTCCATAGTCAACGTCGGTGATACAAGGATAGTCTTCTCCCGGAGGAGGTCTTGGTTATCCCGTAGGATCTTCCCCGATGTGGAGGTCTTGAATCCAAGGTGGATCTTCTCCGAAGAGGCGCGCGGTATCGTGGGAGAGAATCCACACAAAGGTCTGAAATGAGCTATCCAACAGCTGCCCCCAAAGGAGGGAGGTCAACGAGTATATATTACACGAAAGGTCGCCGTCGGGGCGGACGTCCGCTGGTTACCGGACGTCCGGAGGTTCCGGAGGGACCGGACATCCGGTACCCCTCGGATTTCCGCTATTTAGCTTCTGTGGTCGTTGTCACGGACGTCCGGTGGCTTCCGGTCGTCCGGTCGTCTGGGAGAGGCCGGACGTCTGGTGGCTTCCGGTCGTCCGGTGTAGGCCGGACGTCCGGTGCCTGTAGCATCTTTTCAGCCTTCTTTCTTCTTGTTTCCGGCACTTGTCGAACTCGCCTTCTTGACCATTGTTCAGAGCTGTCCCGTGGCCTTCGTCCAAGTACCTGAGTATGCACAGAGTTCCTGATGAGGGTAGAAGCCATGCCTCATGTGAATCCGAAAGATGTAGAGAGAGGAGCGAAGTCACCTCGGTCTCGAGAGCTCTTGCACGGGCTCGAGTCATTGGTCCTTTGGGCACTTGGTGCGGCAATGAAGGGTCCATGGGGATGACCTTAGGATGCTCCGCATCATCTCCCCTCCCTTGGGAAAGATCCGACCTCGGATCGAAATCTTCATCACCATGGAAAGGAGATAGGTCCTTGATGTTGAAAGTATCGCTTACGGAGTACTTGTCTCGTGGGATGTCGATCTTGTAGGCGTTGTCGTTGTAGCGTGCCAGCACCTTGAAGGGTCCGTCGGCGCGAGGTAGAAGTTTGGACTTGTGCTCGTGTGGGAAACGGTCCTTGCGAAGGTGAAGCCAAACAAGATCTCCCGGTTGGAACACCATTGGTGCCTTGTTGACGTTGAGCTTGGTGGTGAGGCGATGTACTTGTCGCTCGATCATTGCTCTTGTATCCTCGTGCACCTTCTTGAGATAGCTTGCTCGTGCACTTGCGTCCATGTTGATGCGCTCTTGTAGAGGTAGAGGTAGAATGTCCAATGGGGACAAAGGGTTGAAGCCGTAGACGATCTCGAAGGGAGACTTGCCTGTGGTCGAATGTCTTGCGTGGTTGTAGGCGTACTCGGCGATGGGCAAGCATTGCTCCCATTCCCGGATGTTCCTCTTGATCAACACTCGAAGAAGCGTGGAAAGTGTGTGGTTCGTCACCTCCGTCTGGCCGTCCGTTTGGGGATGGTACGCCGAAGAAAAGAGTAGCTTGATTCCTAGCTTGGCACATAGTGTTTTCCAAAAGTAACTCAAGAACTTGACGTCCTGGTCCGACACGATCGTTTTGGGCACGCCGTGTAGACGAAGTATCTCCCTACAAAAGAGATTTGCAACATGTGAAGCATCGTCGATCTTGTTACAAGGAATGAAATGAGCCATTTTAGAGAATCTATCTACCACGACAAGCACGGAATCTTTGCCGTTTGGAGTTCTAGGAAAGCCAAGTACGAAATCCATGCTTATGTCTTCCCATGGATGGTATGGAATAGGAAGAGGCATGTAAAGACCATGAGATTGAGCTTTGGACTTAGCTTTGCGGCATGTAGAACATCGGTTGGTGAGGCGTGAGACGTCACGAAGCATCTTGGGCCAAAAATAGTTCTTAGAGAGGGTAGCAAACGTCTTGTCGCGTCCAAAGTGTCCCATGAGTCCTCCTCCATGAGATTCATGACCTTTGTCGATGAGTTTTTGCACTTGCCGTTGTATCTCCTTTGTTTCCTCGGGGTTGACGCGGTAGGGAGCCTTGTTTGGAAGCGGTGCACCGGGTATGAGGTCGATGCGGTGTTCGATTCCGCGAAGTGGAGGTAGAGCCGGAGGTAGTTCGTCGGGAAAGACGTCCGAGAATTCCTGCAACAATTGAGACAACACAAAAGGTGGAGGTGGTGAAGTGTTAGTAGGTTTGGCTCCCCCTTTGCATAAAAGCACAAGGTGGAAGACGCTCGATGGGTTCTCACACACTTCTCTCATCTCACATTTGGTGGCAAATAGGACTAGTTGCTTCTTGTCGCTCATCGTGGAGTCGCTCATATTTGGCTTGTGGCTCTCACTCTCTTTTTGGTGGCTCACTCTCTCACCATTCTCTCCACGATGGTTGGTAGGTAAAAGCTTGTCGGCGGCTACTTGACTTGGAGACATTGGTCGGAGCACGAATTCCTTGCCCTTCATCTTGAAATGATAGTGATTTGTCCGTCCATTGTGTGTGACTCCACGATCATATTGCCATGGACGTCCAAGAATAAGGTGGCACACGGACATGGGTATCACATCACACTCAAGAGTGTCCTCGTAAGCACCAATCTTGAAAGAGACTTGCACGGTGTGCTCGACTCGAAGAATTCCGGCGTCTTTTAGCCACTGGACCTTGTAGGGGTGAGGATGCTTCGTCTTGACCAAGTGAAGCTTGTCGCATAGCTCTTCGCTTGCCAAGTTGTGACAACTTCCTCCATCGATGATAACCTTGACGGAGCGTCCATTGATGCCGGCCTTCGTATGGAAAATGTGACATCGTTGGTCGTCATCTTGTTGGTGTTGGAGTGTCAAGACTTTGGAGACAACAAGATTGGGACTTGAGTCATTGTCGCAAAACACTTGACGGTCTTCTTCTTCATTCACTTGGCGATGCATAGCGACATGCTCAAGTGCTTCCATCTCATCATCGCTCATGGAGTCATAAGATCCGTCATCGTTAATGATCATGGTGCGAACGGTCTTGCACTCAAATGACTTGTGGCCTCATCCTTGTCACTTGAAGCATTTGATGGAGCTCGTCTTGTTGTTGTCTTCGGTTGGAGTTGTAGTTGAGGAAGCTCTTGGCTTGAAGTTGTTGGTAGACGGCGGACGACTCGATGTAGTCGCATTCTTGTAGCTTGACTTGTCGCCGAAGTTTTTAGATGTCTTGGTAGAGGTAGGAGGAGTAACCGAAGTCGTTGAAGCTTGGTTGTAGGAGCCGAAGTTCTTGGAGTTGAACTTGGAGTACTTGTAGTCCTCTTGAACTTGTCGCTCCGCTTTGGTTGCTTGATGTACTAGCTTGAGGAGATTGTTGTATGGTTGGAAGTCCGCAATCTTCTTGATAGGATAGTTGAGTCCATTCAAGAATCTCGCCAAAGTTTGCTCTTCATCTTCCGTGATGTTGGCTCTTATCATGGCAATCTCCATCTCCTTGTAGTACTCTTCAACGGACTTGGTACCTTGCTTGAGGAGTTGTAGCTTCTTGAACAAATCACGGTTGTAGTGGGTAGGCACAAAGCGTGCTCTCATGACTTCCTTCATTTGAGCCCAAGTGGTGATAGGAGGTTCGCCTTTTGCTTCTCTTCTCGCAATGATTTGCTCCCACCAAATGAGAACATAGTCTTGGAACTCAAGGGATGCCATTGCGATCTTCTTCTCTTCATCGAAGTTGTGAAGGCGAAAGATCTTGTCAACTTTCAATGCCCATGAGAGATAGTCTTCGGGATCAATGCTTCCGGAAAACTTTGGCATGGTGAATTTGAGCTTGCCATAGCGATGCTCATCATTGTTTCCTTGCCTATTGGGAGGGCGGTTTGCCATATCTTGTTGCTCTTGTTGATGTAGATGTTCTTGTTGGTGTTGTTGCTCTTGCCGCGCATGAGGAGGAGCTTCTCGTTGCATTCTTGCTTGATGGCGTCCTTCTTGCACCTCATCCCGAAGGAAATCCTCTTCTTGACGAGTGTGTCGAGTGCGGGCAGCCACATTACGATGTGCATCTTGTAAATCTCGTTGCGCCTCCATAGCTTGAGCTTCTCGACGTTGTTGTGCTTGGTGATTAGCCTCGGCATCAAGTTCTTATTGGTGTTGACGTGCTCGCTCTTGTTGTTGTTGGCGTAGTCGTTGCCGTTCTTGTGCTTGCTCAAGTGTTGCTTGGTTTTCACGACGTCGACTTTCTTGGTCGTCACATAGCTCTTGTGAACTCTTGTCATGTAGAGGCTGCCGATGGTCATGTCGATCTTGACGTGCGGCCTGACGAAGAGTGTTGGACGTAGGTGTACTTGAGTCTTGCGTGGAGTCGGAGTGTCGACTTGAGCGGCTTCGTCTTTGAGATGATGTTGAGGAAGAACGTCGGTTGATTATCAATGTCCGGAGCTCGTTGTATTGAGTAGTCATGTTGGTGTTGATGATGTCGAATTGTTCTTTTGTCCTTGCTTCAAATTGGCGCGCGTCCTCGGTGACTTGACCAATGTACTCACGCATAGCTTCACTCTCTTGATGTAGAGCTCGTTGGACACCGAAAAGATGTAGTTTGGTGACGTAGTTGTTCGCTTCTTGAGGATCGTCGAAGATCGGGTTGGAAGATGTACTTGGCCTATCCATCATCACAAGCAAGTATGTGAGTGGGAGAAAGGAGAAGACAATATCAATGTACCTTAACCGAGGTTGAAAATGGATCAATGATCACTCAATAATGTAACCCGGAAATAGCACTATTGGTACCACTTCGTGTCGATTCTCACACCTACACAAGTAAAGCTTTGAGAGGATCTTGGTTAGGATGTGGCACAAATTCAATGCAATCGTCAAAGTGACTCAATGATGTTGAAAATGGTTCACAATTTGCTCATGCAACAAGTAGATCACTAGCAAAGTAGCACACGGAACACACGCACGGATAGATAAATGTGGTTGTGCAACCAAGGAGGAGCGAAAATGTGGAATCCACGGAAAATGCTCGTGTTGCACAACGCTAGAGAGACGCTAACCGATTGCTTAATAGGCGGATACGGACTTGTGCACGACCTATAAGAGGCAAAATGTAACGACTATCTATCACAAGTATGTTATGAGTGTATGATGTGCCGATGCTTGAGCACAAGATGATGTTGCTATGATGTATGATCTCCTTTGATGCAAGGCGTATGATGCTATTGTGTTTTTGCTTTGGTTGGCTCTTTTGCTTAAAAGCTTGTGAGCTCTTTCTTTGGGAACATATGCATGCTTCTCGGATCAAGGTAGCTATTGTGTATGCGGAGCACTCTTGTGGCACACGAAGATATGATGATACCAAGATGAATGTAGTATGCAATATCTATGACTATCACTAATGTGCACAAGTGTCGTGGCCCGGCAATACTCAAATGGCTAGTCTCAATGGGAAAGCTACGCAAAGATGGTTCATAGGGTGACAATGCAATTGCAAGGTAGGATGAGCGAAGTGTCGTCGATGTTACCGTCCTTGCCGAAGTTGAGCGATGGTGTTGTCAAAGTCTTGCCGTTCCAGGGTAGCCTAAACATCCAAGGAAACGGTGAAACCACAACTCAAGTATCCAAGCCAAAGGGAGACACACTTTTCAAACTCCGAGTGGGTAAGCGATGGTGGTTGCGGAAGGTGGGATGAAAGGTAGGTGGTAGCGGAAGGTTGTATGGAACTGAACAAGTTCAGCTGTGTCAGGGGCTGTCGGACGTCCGGAGGGTACCGGTCGTCCGGTCTATCGGAAGGGGTCGGACGTCCAGAAGTTCCGGAAATCCGGTAAAAGTTTCTGTAAGCGGGGTGCCGGTCGTCCGGTGTTTAGTGGACGTCCGGTGTCTCGAGAGGTGCCGGACGTCCGGTAAACGTCGGTCGTCCGGTAAGTCTGGGACTGGTGTTGGTGGATCCGTGGACAAATTGGTCAAACTTGCCCGAATTCGGGGAGGAAAATTGGTGAAACGGTGGGGAAATGCTAGATCGACACGTGGCACAGCAAATCCATGGAACAAAGTCAACAAAATCTTGCCAAATCAACAGATCACAAAAAAAATTTGGGGCTATTTTTGTGGGGAATTTTCGAAATTGGGAAGAACACAACAAAAACAAGCTAGAAAACAAGGTGTGGGGCTCCAAAATCGTGATCAACCTTGCTCTTGATACCAAGATGATGTAGGGTGGAACCCTAATCAGCGGATCTTTCACGTTTGGAGAGTATCCCACGATGAACACAGAGAGCACAAGGCAGAAACGAGGGAAAACACGAGAGGAAAACACTCAAATCAACACAAAGATGGTCACACATGTGCTAGATCCACGATACACATAGAGATACACGGTCCATAGTCAACGTCGGTGATACAAGGATAGTCTTCTCCCGGAGGAGGTCTTGGTTATCCCGTAGGATCTTCCCCGATGTGGAGGTCTTGAATCCAAGGTGGATCTTCTCCGAAGAGGCGCGCGGTCTCGTGGGAGAGAATCCACACAAAGGTCTGAAATGAGCTATCCAACAGCTGCCCCCAAAGGAGAGAGGTCAACGAGTATATATTACACGAAAGGTCGCCGTCGGGGCGGACGTCCGCTGGTTACCGGACGTCCGGAGGTTCCGGAGGGACCGGACATCCGGTACCCCTCGAATTTCCGCTATTTAGCTTCTGTGGTCGTTGTCACGGACGTCCGGTGGCTTCCGGTCGTCCGGTCGTCTGGGAGAGGTCGGACGTCCGGTGGCTTCCGGTCGTCCGGTGCCTGGAAGTCGCCGGTCGTCCGGTGCAGGCCGGACGTCCGGTGCCTGTAGCATCTTCAGCCTTCTTTCTTCTTGTTTCCGGCACTTGTCGAACTCGCCTTCTTGACCATTGTTCAGAGCTGTCCCGTGGCCTTCGTCCAAGTACCTGAGTATGCACAGAGTTCCTGATGAGGGTAGAAGCCATGCCTCATGTGAATCCGAAAGATGTAGAGAGAGGAGCGAAGTCACCTCGGTCTCGAGAGCTCTTGCACGGGCTCGAGTCATTGGTCCTTTGGGCACTTGGTGTGGTGCTGAAGGGTCCATGGGGATGACCTTAGGATGCTCCGCATCACACTGGGGGTTTCGAACATATGCTTATGCGAGAGAAATCATCATGGGAATGCAGGAGTCATGTCTTGATAAACAATCAAAAAGTCTCTTATTACATCTCGACCATCCGAGTGCTAGGTATAAAATCGACGAAGGAGATCAGCATTCGAGGAACGCGGCTCGTCGACCTTCTTCGCGAGGTTGTAGAGGTGGTAAGCCCCATTGTGTAACACCTTCGTGATGATGACGGGGTGTTCCCACGCGGGGCAAGTTTGTGTGGTCGCTACTGGTCCACTCGGAGCACAAGATCTCTTTCTTGAAATGCTCGACCTTTGACATTCCTGGCGTGGAATTGACGAAGATCTTGCTGATAAACAGTTGACCGTGTGAGGTCCATCTCACGTTCCTCTTCTAGGATATCAATGGCGTCGTGTCGTGCTTGCTCCGCCTCAGCTTCCGAGTAGTGTTCCACTCGGGGTGAATTGTGGAAGAGGTCACTAGGCAGCACGGCTTTAGCTCCATACATCATGAAGAAAGGAGTGTGGTTAGTGTACCGATTTGGAGTTGTCCGTAAACCCCATAGGACAGACGGCAGTTCAGTCACCTAGGCTCCAACTGCATGCTCAAGATCGCGCATGAGTCGGGGCTTCAATCCTTGAAGGATAAGGTCATTCACCCTCTCAGCTTGACCATTCGATTGCCGGTGCGCAACAGATGCATAGTCTACCCGAGTGCCTTGGGTGGCTCAAAAGTTCCTGAACTCTTCTGAATCAAAGTTTGAGCCATTGTCCGTGATAATAATGTGTGGAACTCCTTATCTAAATATCAACTTTTTCAAAAACCTAATGGATGTCGTTGAATCTAACTTCTTAATAGGATTGGCTTCAATCCACTTAGTGAATTTTTCGACTACTACAAGCAGATGAGTGAAGCCACTTCTGTCGGTCTTGAGTGGAACAACCATGTCCGATCCCCACATAGCAAACAGCCAGACGAGTGGAATGGTCTTTAGGGAAGATGCGGGTTAGTGGGACATGTTTGCATGGAACGAGCATCCTTCGCAACGCTGAACGATTTCCTTTGCAACTTCATTGGCCCGTGACTAGTAAAATCCTGCTCGGTATGCTTTGGCCACAATTGTCCGAGAGGACGCATGATGACCAGAGGTCCCCGAGTAGATTTATTCCAAAATCAGTCGACCCTCTTCTGGAGAAATAAATCATTGGGCCACGCCAGTGACACTCTCCCTATAAAGTTGTCCATTTATCGCTGTGAAAGCTTTGGATCTATGGACAATCTGACATGCTTCAACTTCATCTTCTGAAAGCTCTCGCCTGAGAAAATATGCAATGTACGGTACTGTCCAGTTGGGTGTAATTACTAGGATCTCCATAACCAAGTCAATGACTGTAGGGACCTCGATTTCAGTCAGATCAGTAGGACTTATCGCTTGGGGAGGCTCTCCAGTGAAAGGATCCTCCTGTACTGACGGGGAATGACGGTGCTCGAGGAACACATTGCTGGGAATAGGCTTCCGAGTAGAACCTAATTTTGCCAGATCAACGACTGCTTAATTTTTGATTCAACGAATGTGGTGGAGCTCCAGACCCTCAAAATTTTTCTCTAGATTCCTTACTGCATTGCAGTATCCTATCATGGTAGGGTTTCTGACCTCCCACTCCTTCATCACCTGATTGACCACAAAATCTGAGTCACCGTAGACCATCAGGCGACGGACACTGAGTGAGATAGCGATACACAACCCGTAGAGGAGTGCTTCATACTCGGCCTCGTTATTAGAGGAATCAAAGTGAATCTGGAGGACATAGCTGAGCCGATCACCTCTTGGAGACACCAAGACCACTTCGGAACCAGAACCATTCAGCATTTTAGATCCATCGAAGAACATGGTCCAGTGTTCCGAGTAAACCTGAGTCGTCTGCTGCTGTTCAATCCACTCGGCCAAGAAATCTACAAGCACTTGGGATTTGATCTCTTTCTTTGATTCAAACTTAATATCTAGAGGGAGAAGTTCAATTGCCCACTTAGCCACTTGGCCAGTTGCATCTCGATTGTTCATGATTTCAGATAATAGAGCATCACTGACAACTGAAACCGAGTGATCTTGAAAATAATGTGCAACTTTCTTTGCTGTCAAGTAAATTCCATAGAGAAGCTTCTGATAATGAGGATACCTCTGCTTGGACGAAGTCAGAACCTCAGAGAAATAGTACACTGGTCATTGAATTTGTAGGCCTTGCCTTCTTCTTCTCGTTCCACTGTGATCACTGTGCTGACAACTTGACCAGTGGCTGCAATGTATAAGAGTAGTCTGAGTAGAGGCTCTTTGCTGTTCAGAGCAGCAAGCACCAGCTGGGAGGAAAGCGGGGCTTTGAGCTCAACAAACACTGCTTCAGCTTCGGGAGTTCACTCAAACTTATCAGACTTCTTCCGCGGTCGGTAAAGAGGCAGTCCTTTTTCACCGAGACGAGAAATGAACCGACTCAGTGCTGCGAGACAACATGTGAGCTTCTGGACATCATGTATATGCACTAGTGTTTCGTTCAGACAATTGCGCTGCTCTTCTCGAGATTGGCATCTATCCCCTGTTCGGAAACGAGGAAATCAAGTAACTTGCCTCGAGGTACTCCGAATGTGCACTTGGATGGTTTCAGCTTGATATTGTACCTTCTCAGATTGGCGAAGGTTTTAGCAAGATCAGCGAGCAGGTCGGAACCTTTGCGTGACTTGACCACGATATCATCCATGTAAGCCTCCACATTTCGACTGGTCTGAGTGAGCAGGCATTTTTGAATCATGTGCATGAATGTGGCGCCAGCGTTTTTGAGACCGAATGGCATGGTGACATAGCAAATACACCTGAAAGGGGTGATGAAGGCCATTTTTATTTCATCTGGCCCATACAGTCGGATCTGATGGTGTCCGGAATACGCATCAAGAAAAGACAAACGCTTGCATCACGTAGTCGAATCAACTATTTCATCAATATGGGGGAGCGGAAAATGATCTTTCGGGCATGCCCGATTGATATGTTTGAAGTCAATGCACATGCGGAGTGAATTATCCTTCTTGGGGACCATGACAACATTGGCGAGCCACTCGGAGTGGTATATCTTGCGTATGAACTCGGCTGCCAGGAGCCGAGCCACTTCCTCGCCAATCACCTTCCTCTTCTCTGCAACAAAGTGGCGGAGATGCTCTTTGATAGGTTTGGCCTTCGAGTCGACTCTCAAACGGTGCTCAGCTAGTACCCTGGGTACACCTGGCATGTTGGATGGTTGCCATGCAAAGATGTCCCAGTTCTCACGGAGGAACTGGATGAGCGCGGCTTCCTATTTGCTGTCGAGTGTCGTCGAGAAATTGGTCGGAGCGGCTGTGGAATCTTCCGGGTGAACGTGAACTTGTTTGGTTTCTCCAGTCGACTAAAAAGCAGACTCATAAGGTGGCTTCTTAGATTGGAGCAAATCACTCGGATCAGCATTCTTCTTGTATTCTTCCAAATCCACTACAGCCATTTGTTCATCAGCAATTTTGGACCCCTTTTTTAAGACATTCTTCAGCTCTCTGCCTATTCCCAGTGATGGTGATCACGCCCTTGGGCCCGGGTATCTTCAGCTTAAGGTACACGTAGCATGGCCGGGCCATGAAGCGAGCATAAGCTGGTCAACCAAGAATAGCATGATAAGACCTGTGAAAATCCACCACTTCAAATGTCAACTTTTCCTTCAGAAATTTTTTGAAGTCACCAAAAATCTACATCCAAAGCAATCTGACCGAGTGATTTCACCTTCTTCCCTGGAATGACTCTGTGAAACTGCATGTTGCTTTCACTAAGTTCGGACATTGGGATGCCCATCCCGTGGAGGGTTTCGGCATAAAGAATGTTCTGCATGAGAACTTTGCACAACCGGGTGCCTTCGACGACTGGATCCACTACCAAAGCCTGCCGCCCGAGGGTAGCAATGTGAGTCGGATCATCCGACCGGTCAAATATAATGGGAGTCTTTGACCATTTGAGGTACATTTTAGTCACCGAAGCAACCATATTCACCTCTCGGTTAATGACTTTCAGTCGACTTTTGCTCTCAACGTCAGCAAAAATCACTAGAGTGGCATTGACTTTCGGGTAATCTTATGCTTTTTCTTCATCATCACCCTTGTCAGAGCCCTTCTCACTCAGCTGACCTTCGTGGAACTGTTGAATAAGGAATCTGCACTGTCGAGTGGTGTGCTTGGGCAAAATCAGGTTACCCTCCTCGTCTTTCTTCATGTGGATGGCACACGGTAGATCCAAGACATCCTGACCCAACTGATCTCTCTTCTTTTTAGGAACCCACTATTCTTTGGCCTTCCTTTAAACTTGCCTTGAGGAGGTACCATTGTGTCTTCTGCCTGACCAATGGCCTCAACTTTCCGTTTTTGTTTCCGACTGGAATTTCCGCCTTTGGTGTCAGGGTCAACAGCCTTTCCTTTTCCACTATGGAGTCGGTCCTCTTCTTCACCATTCGCATACCGAGTGGCTGTCTCCATCATTTGGTTCAGAGACATGGCCCTAGAGCGACCAAAATTCAATATGAGCTCTCTATATCGAACACCTTCCTTGAAGGCGCAAACTGCTTGGTGCTCTGAAACGTTCTCTACCACATGGTGAAGTGTGGTCCAACATTGGATGAAATCCCTCGAACTTTCATTCGGTTTATGGACACAGTGTTGCAATCCAGGCAAGCCAGCATAAAGTTTGCAGGTGCCTTCGAATGTTTTGATGAACACTAGGTCTAGGTCCCCCCAGCTAAATATGCTAGCAAGGGCCAATTGATTCAACCAGGCTCGGGCTGACCCTTCTAGCATCAATGGCAAATGCTTCATGGCACCGTCATCATTGCCTCCACAAATTTGCACAGTCACTTAGTAATCTACTAACCATGTATCCGGCTTTGACTCGCTAGAGAACTTTCTCGCTCCTGTGTAAACTTGAAGTTGGGAGGAATCTCAGCAGCTCGAATGGCCCTACTGAAACACTCGGGCCTAGAGAAAAATGCTCCACTTCCACTTGGGTGATCTCTATGCATACCGTCTTGGTTAGCTCCGCCTCTGTCAACCAGGCCTTGTACGAGGACTGACCTGGCATCAAACCCAGGCTCTCGGGGGTCGACTGGATATCTCCGCTCATCACCGTACGGTCGCCTGTCATCATACCGTTGGGGCGCGTACGAACCACCCCTCGGAGGGGGAGTAGGCACTCGACGACGGTCGTCTTGGTGATGTCGAGGATCAAACTGCCCGTGGCCTCGATCCAAGTACTGGTCCTGGCGATAACCACGATCTTCACGCCATGGAGGCAAACTTGGGCTGTGAGCAGACTATACTGTGTCTGCCCTGACGAACATGATGTGAATCATGTTACGCGATTGGGAAAAGGTTGAATTCTGTTCCCCAGCCGCTCAGAGCAACGCTCGGATCTGCCGAAGACCTTCTCCTGCTTTGGATTGGGATGGATGTATGGAATCCGCAATACGTGCAGCGGCGGCAACATTCTGAATCGGAGTGCAGAATACCTGATGCTCATTCTCAGATCCACTCGGAAAGAGTTGTCGCTATCATTGACTGGGATTTGGGGTGGTCTGGGAGCACGGTCGTCAAGTGACTTCTGGCGATCCTCCAGACGGACGCGCTCAGCCAAAGTGGCTACGCGCGCAGCTTCCAACGCATGAGCCTCGGTAGCCTCCCCAACGATGGGGCTATGAAGAGCCTGCTCGTTCTTGCGCTGCAGTTCTTGTCTCTATTATGCAGTGAGGGAATGTGGGTAGTACTCGTTGTTGCCGTGCGATGGATGACCACTTTCACCTTCGCTACGGGGAAATCCTGGTGGGCTACGCTCGGGGCCGACCATGAGGACATCTGCCACGGGATCATTGCTTTCGCACTCGGAAAGTGTATCCGAGTGATAAGACAATAGATCGAACCGGCCATAAAGAGACTCATCGGGCTCGATGCCGCGATCTGTGAAGTGGACGACTGACGAGCCACCGCGTGCTTCACCCACCACTGGAGCCACGAGCGACCGGATCGCTTGCAACGACGAGCAGCTGGGAGGGCAGATGCCACCGGAGCCGTCCGATACTGAGTCGACGGTTGCAGCAAGAGGATGCCCCAGGCATTCGCACGGAATTGCTCTGCCCCCCGAATAGGGAGTGCCTCGACGTCGATGGGGGCTTCCTGGAGCCAGGTCGGATCGTCGGCGATGAAACCGAGCGTGCCGAGACGGATGTCGCGGCGCAGAAACAATCCACCACAGGAAACCATGTCGAAGAAGTTCGAAGAACGCAACCTAACCGGAAGTCGCTTAGCCGCCTGCCCCATGGTGGGCGCCAACTGTCGTGGGAACGGATCATCCAGTAGATGTAAGGGGTATAGGAGAGGGCAGAGCCTAGCTACGGCGAGATTGTACACTCAGATTTACAAGTTCAGGCCCCTCTAGGAGGAGGTAATAGCCCTATGTCTCGATGCCTCAGGGGTTTTATTTTGATGGGAGTGTTGAGTTATAGGGGGTGTGAACCCATGTGCAAGAGGGGAGGGGTGGCTTATATAGAGTCCGCTGACCCCTCGCAATCCTCAGTTATGCAAGGGTTCAATGAGAGAATAAAGGTGCGAACGTTACTAGAAATGCCCGTATTTAATGATATTTATAGTGACAGAGTGAGTGCTTGGCCGCTGCCATCCTATGGTGGTCCTAGGCCTTCTGTACTCCGAGTGGAATCAGATGTTCCGAGTGAACGATGATGGTCGAGTGCGGGGGTAGAGTAGCCGAGTGGATCTTCTGTCGAGTGACTTCCATGCTGTGGTGATTCCAGTCGGCATCTCTTTTCTAACTTTGCATGTCTTGGATTCTTGAGTAGTGTCCTTGGGTAGGGCATGTAGGTCAGGCCTAGGACCCTACCCTAAGTACATGTCATCATCAGGTGCCCCCCCCTTTCCTTTCTCCCACAAGGGGGAAAGGTAGGTGGAGGTGGTGCCCCCCTTTCCTTCTTCTAGGGCCGGAGGCTAGGGGGAGGGTGTGCCAGCCCCTCTATGGGATGGTGTGTGCCTCTCCATGGGCCATTAGGCCCATAGACATCTCGGGGCCTCCCGGAACCCCTTCTAGTGATCCGATGACTACCCAATACCTCTCGACCATTTCTAGACTCCTCGTCATGTCTGTGATCTCATCTGAGACTCCGAACAACATTCGGTCACCAAATAACATAACTCATATAATAGTATATCGCCATTGAACGTTAAGCGTGCGGACCCTACAGATTCAAGAACTATGTAGACATGATAGGGACGCCTCTCTGATAAATAACAAATAGCGGAACCTGGATGCCCATATTGGTTCCTACATATTCTACGAAGATCTTTATCGGTCGGACCGTTATGACAACATACGCAATTCCCTTTGTCTGTCGGTATGTTACTTGCCTGTGATTCGATCGTCGGTATCTCTATACCTAGTTCAATCTCGTTACCGGAAAGTCTATTTACTCCTTCCACAATACATCATCTCGTAACTAACTCATTACTCATTTGCTTGCAAGGCTTCTTAAGATGTGTCTTACCGAGAGGGCCCAGAGATACCCCTTTGATACTCAAAGTGACAAATCCCAATCTCGATCGATGCCAACTCAACAAAAACCTTCAGGTATACCTATAGAGAATCTACGTTGTGACGTTTGATAGCACACCAGGTATTCCTCCAGTATCCGGGAGACGCATGATCTCATGGTCGAAGGAACATGTATTTCACAAACAAGAAAGCAGTAGCAATAAACTAAACGATCACATGCTAAGCTAACGGATGGGTCTTGTCCATCATATCATTCTCCTAATGATGTGATCCCATTATCATATGACAACACATGTCCATGGTTAGGAAACCAGAACCATCTTTGCTCAACGAGATAGTCTAGTAGAGGCTTACTATGGACATGGTATTTGTATATGTATTCACACATGTATTTAAGTTTCCGGTCAATACAATTATAGCATGAATAATAAATCTTTATCATGAACAAGGAAATATAAAATAATAACAACTTTATTATTGACTCTAGGCAGGGTCGTCTCCAGGAATTCGGGGCCCCGGTGCGAAAAGAAAAAATGGGGCCCTAACATTTAAAAACATATACAATAACGCAAGCATAATAACCTAATTATGTAATTAAAATTTATGTTACTTCATAGAATGCTTAGAAAATTCTGAAGTATCAATGCAAAATACTAAAACCAATAAACTGACATCATGCTCTATTGAAAAGTGTCAACCGTCTTGCGTTCCTTGAAATGAAATCTTCAATTACATCTTCATAATTAATCTTCTCCAAGACATCATTTTCAAGTGCTATTGTCTCCAAACCAATGAGTCTTTCTTGTGTCATACTAGAACGCAAATAGGATTTCAACAACTTGAGTTTAGAGAAACTCCTTTCCGCAGTTGCAATAGTTACAAGAATGGTTAACAAAATCCTGTACGCAATAATAGCATTAGGATAGAAGGGGCGCTTCATCAGAATCTCAAGAATATCGACAGGGCCCATAGATTTCTTAATTAAATCCTAGATGAAAATTAACTCGTAAAACAATTCAGCTCCATCAATGTCTTTGTGTTCTCCACTCTTAAGTGCATCCTCAAGATTAACACAAGCAGCCAGCAAACTCTTATCATCCAAAGATTGCAGCCTATCTGAAGTAAATAAGAAAACAAAAGTTTTTTCATACCCCTGATATTGCTCAAACCTCCTGGTAAGTGAAACTATAGCTTAATTGACCCCTTGCAGAAAATAATTGACTCTAAATGACTCCTCTACAGTTGTGAAACAATAGATGCATCATCTGCGAACTCATCGAATTGTCTTCTTCTTTTGATTTACCGCTTGGTGCGGAACTCTTGATGAATATCCATCTTAAGTGCAATTTCTTTTGCAGCTTCCAATGCTTTTGAAAAGCCCGTTTCTCTATACTTCTTGAAAAAGGAAGGTAGACCTTGTATAGACTCAATTGCAATATCAATAAGCATGTCCTTTGATTATAGCTGCTTGCTAATCAAATTAACAGCAGATATTACATCATAAAAGATAATTATTGACACTAAAAATTCAAAACTACCAAGTTCATTTTCTACCAATGATTGTGCTTCACTACTTGTCAACGGATCCTTATCAGTTTTAGCCACTTGTAGTAAAGCCTCCCTTATTTCTAGCATTTGAATCCGTATAGCCTTAACACTCTCAACATGACTCTCCCAACAAGTAGATGACAATGACTTGATAGTCAACTTCTTTAAGTTATCTTTGAGAATTTGCCATCGTTTAGTCGAATTAGCAAATATTGTATAGATGCGTTGTATAACTCCAAAGAAGCCTGTTGCTTTATGGCAAGACTTCGCCATATCGCACAGTGCCAGATTTAGACTATGACAACCACAAGCAGAATAAAATGCCCTTGGATTTTTTTCCAGAAATTTCTTTTGTACCCCTTTATTGTTTCCTTTCATATTTGACCCATTATCATAACCTTGTCCTCTCACATTGTCCACATCAAGGCTAAGATTATTCAACTCCTCTTCCAGAACATTAAATAAACCTTGCCCAGTGGTATCATTCACCTCCAAAAATCCTAAGAAAGATTCTTCAATGCAAATAGAAGCAGAAGATGTATCTACATCCCTAATTATCAAAGACATCTCTTGGTGGCTTGCATCAGGAGTACAATCAAGATTAACTGAGAAATATTTTGCTTCCTTTACCTTTTCAATGATTATAGACCTGATGGCAGTAGCGAGCATATTTATTAACTCATTCTATATAGAAGGGCCAAGGTAGTGATCACGAATTTTATCATTGGTGATGCGGTCAACATGGTCTTTGATAACTGGGTCAAATTCAGCCAACATTTCAATCAGTCCTAGGAAATTCCCATTGCTCTCTTGATACAACTTGCTATTGCTGCCATGAAATGCTATATTATGTTCTGCAAGAAATTTTACAATCAACAAAATCCCGAGCAAAACTTTTATCCAATGCTCCTTTTCTTTTTCAAGTTCTCGCTGAGCAACTTTATCAATTGTTTGATTCTTCTGCATCCTGAGAGGGAAGTCATACCATGCAGTCATATTTGTGATATGCTCTCTACTTGATTCATGCTCTTTTAGTCTAGCCCCAAGATGAATCCAGTCACTTAAACCCTCATTTGCTAGCTGTCCTCTCACATGCCCCCTTTTTAATATTTTGCAACAAAAACAAAATGCTTTATCGAGGTCCCTGTTGTACACAAGCCATTCTCTGTCAAACTTTTCTCCATTTGAGAGAATTCTACTAAATGATAATGCAGAAAACCTTCTAGAGAACTTGTCATAAGGACCATAGTCAATATCTTCTCTTTTAGGACCCTTTTGCAGCAAGATATCAATCTTTTTAGGATCAAGTCCATCCCAATTTCTGGGATCAAATATATCAGGCTGAACGGAATTATTCATGTCATCCGAAATATTAGGATCATGATCTTCATCAGAAATATTGACACCATTACCTTCATCAATTTCCATAGCAGCAACCTCAACCTCTTGTGCATTATCACCATGACCATGATCACCTTCATGAATTTCGGCAGTGACAACCTCAACCTCTACTGCATCATCATCGTGACCATCATCAATATTACCATCTGGAGTATGATTTTCAGAATTAGTTTGGGGTACTTTCACAACATATTTATCAAGAGCACCCCTTTGAGTTTGAGCATCTTCTTCTAATTTCTGTTTCTTCTTACGCTTGAAGGCACCAGAATCATACTTTCTTCTAGTACTAGAATGCATGATTGTTTATGTTTCAATGAAACATATACTATTTCAATTTATCTGAGCTGATGAGCTCATATGAAATATAGGCTTGTGACAAGTATAGGTAGTTCAAAAAACTTACAAGCAGAGAGAACCTTGATTTTGGACTTGGACGATAGTACGAGCAAGCACTGAAATTCTTGAACCTGTGACTACTTGTCTACTTTTGAACTTGAACGACTACACAAAAAAACGTTCCCAAGAATATTAACACAACTTTGTAATTTGGATCAAAACTAGAGAAAAGGGGAGAGCGTAGGAGCAGGGAGGGCACCACACCTGCTGGTCTTCTGTTCCTGTTGGGCGGCACCGCGGCAGTGTCCGCCGGCCGCCGGCACGCAGCGTCCAGCGCTCGAAAGTCGCGTGTAGTTCCGCTTCTGCCTGTTGCCTCGCTGCAACTTGTTGCCTGCAATGCGATGCGATCGCCGCCGAGCAGCCAATTCAGTCGGAAGCAAAGGCTAGGCCTGGCGAAGGGGATATGGAAAGCCAAGCGATCAGGCAGGGAATAGGAGACAGAAGTTACGGAACATACTGCGCTAGGTCTGTCGTTTTGTCTACGATCGATCTATCTACCTCATCCCCGCGATGATGGGCGCTCGAGACTTGACCGGACTAGGCCCAAGAAGGCCTAAAACTGATTTTTTTCTTCAGACTATACATATATGTATATGGACCCTAGTTGGGGGTCCTAGGATTTTGGGGGCCCTGTGCGAGCGCACAGCTCGCACAGGCCCTTCAACGGCCCTGCCTCTAGGATATATTTCCATCACTATCCTTGAAGCGAACAAATGAACATCAAGAAAAACCTATGGACAAACCCTTCAATATAACTCAAGGCAACCATTAGTCCATAGATATTGTCATCAATTACCAAAACCAAACATGGGGGCACTGCATGTTCTTCCAATATCCCCCCATTTTGGTAATTGACAACAATAACTTTCAAGAGAGTTTATACAAGGAATTATATATCACCAAACATTGAATGCAACAACCATTAATGCATGTGCATGGGATGCAAATACTTAGAAACAAAAACAAAGCGAGAGGAAATAACTCTCTAAACTTCTCCAGAAAACTCTCTGAAACTTCTCCCCCATTGGCATCGATTGCTAAAATGGGTGAAAAGCTTAGAAGGCCAATATAAAATGTGTTCCTCCATAAATTGTGTATTTCTCAAAAAGAGTGAAATGTAATACACATATATAAAGATAAATACTTGGAGGAAGACAAACTATATTGAGGATCCAAAGATTGCTAAAGGATGATATGCCACAAAGACATAACAAAGAGAGAAACAAGCAATCAAAAGATACCAATTGAAACAAGCAATCAAAAGATACCAATTGAACCAACTAAACCAATGATCATACGAGGCGCATGAATAAGAGATATTATGATATCATCATAGGAGTATTCTAAGGAACATAGAGAAGCTCCTCGTGATTTGTGTAATATTTAGTTCTGTATTTGGATACAATGTGCACACAATAGGCCTAGCACTTGAGCATACAGAATCTCACAAAATCAATAGAATCTCACAACAAGTGCAAGTGAGCATATATGAAATTAAGCCTAGCACTTGCAACAAACACATGGTGGCGCAACATGTAAAAGAGGCAACTTAAGAGTAGGCTCAACCAAAATGATGTGTGTGAGTCATGGCAAAGCACTCGAGAAGACTAATATAAGGATGAGCATTAAACATCAACATAGTATTGAGTAGTTGAGATACAAGGTGCATGACATGTCCTTCCCACACACATTCAACAAGTGAATGTGTTCATAAGCTCACTAAAATGTGAATTAACAACAAAGCTTGTGACAACCCATTGTGAATATAGAGAATGATACCTTTGTCAAATGGATACCAATTGACATGGCAAAATCCTTGTCAAGACAAGCATGAGAAAAAATAATCTCTAGCACAAAAGAGTGCATCAAGAGAAACGATATAAAACCCACACTCAAGGCACACACTTTCATGAAGCCACCAAAGAAATAATACAAGAAAGACAAGGTGGATGTGAAAGAAAAGTTATCATCTAGAGATGTAATTTCTCTCAAGCATATAAGGTTCTTTATAGATGAAAATCATGATGATATCAATCCACAAAGAACGGTATACACACAAAATAGTTACAACATGAAGGAGAAAGATATCCAAAAGTAAGTCATAAATATAGCAATAAGATATTTGCTTGAAAGCATAGCACATGGCTTAATATTGTCTTATTGTATATCAATGAACTCCACACACACAAACATCAAAGCCATCACAACTCGCAACAAAAGATCATTGTTGGGATGCTTTGAGAAAGGAAACAAGTAGCACAAGAACTAATCAAAAAGTTCATGCCATGATGCAATCTACACAAGGTTGAATGCAAGAAATGCATGGATGAATAGATACTTGCTACCAAGATAGCACTGGAAGGATGTAGTAGATGCCAATTTAATGTAGTATATAGTAGTTCATCGGTCATCCTAGCTTGTCTCCATTAAGCACATGGTGACAATACCTTTCGTGTGAGTGAGCCGAGAATCCAATGCATCTCCAATTGTTCCTAGAACAACAACACAAACAAAATGGTACCCAAACTCATTGGGACCAAAGAGTTAGAAACACCAATACATAGGACAAACTCCACATAGATATGTACATATAGATATAAAAATGAATTTCATGCACATCTCATCCAAATTGAGACTTGGTGGAGTTTCCACTATATATTGGGTCAAGGAAAGAACGTATGCCAAAGAAAATACATGAAATAAATACACATGCTCAAGACTTTCAAGAACCGATACCAGATGAAAAAGAAATACCAAGCGAAAATAGGATACCAAATAGAGAAATCATCACTTGAAAGATATCAGTTAAAAGATACAGCAAGGAATGAGATATCCGTTGAAACACGCAAAATGAAATATATAAAAGAGAGGATGGTTCCAAACAAACCAAGCACTCTACAAAGTGTCATGATGGCACAAAGTACCGAAAATAAATGGCTTGCCTTCCACCAACACATACTTGATAAGGATCACAAGATGAGTGCTCTATATAAAATAGGATAGCTCCCCCAAGAGTTGTGCACTGTAGAGAATTTGCATATGAATACACAATGCACAAGGTGGGATCATTGCTTTCACTATATATATAAAACACTAGACACGATCAAGAAATCAATAAGATCCACAGGCATGGAAGGCAATGGGAGTCGACACAATCCTTGGCAAGAGATAAGGTAAATGTATAAAAAAAAGCAAATGTAAAGATGACCAATAACTTCTACCACATAAGTGAGTACTAATTGTCAAACGACAAGGAGTATTTGCAAATAATTTCAGGTGGTAGATAGCAAAGATATCCAACATCACCTTCACACCAAACACATAAGCAAATTTGCAACTTGTAGAGCGAACATGTCACCTAGGAACATGATAATTTACAATATCAACTCTATGTGGCAATACCTCATATGTATACATTTTCTAGGCTCGTAATATGCACATAGCATATTACTCCCCCATAATGTGATACCAACAAAAACTTAACAAGAGGAAAATAAGATCCGACAAGAGATAATTAATGAACCATTTAGAATTTGAATTTCTCATGAGAAAACATACCACATAGAGACTAGATAATCTTGCAATATCAATACTTGGTGGTATTCCTCATGTACACGCATTTGTGGGATCGTGAGGTGCACAAAGCACATCACTCCCCCAAAATGGGATGTTCCATTAATCTCTCACAAGAGCCAAATAAGATACACACAACATGCAAAAAGGCTCAACACAAGACTCACATGTACATGATGTGCAAACCAACATACGCATACTTGATTACTCACTACTACGGAAAAGCCTAGCAATAGCGCGGGTCTAAGGGCTATCAGTAGTGCGGGGTCCCGCGCTACTGATACGGCGCTAAACTAAAGTTTAGCAGTAGCGCATTTTCGCTGGCGCTACTGCTATACCTACTTAGCAGTAGTGTTGTCCATACCAGCGCTACTGCTAAGTGGATTAGCAGTAGCGTTTTCCTGTCCAGCGCTAAAGAGCGCTACTACTATATTTTCACTTTTTGGGTACGTATTTGTGATGTTTTTACTGGTTTTATACAATATTCTAATCATATCACAAACATGCAATATGCTCATCAAATCATACACATAATAGTCTCATCATATCATCCAACACAAATCATGTTATCACATCATAATCACGATATAGCGATACAAGTTAAGTGACATGTATCATCATACATAATGTAATAATGTAGTACTTCCTGAGGCACCAGTTTGGATCCCTCTCTCGCACTAGCGTGAACCTAAACTAAATATTTTCCGCTTTGGCTCTGCTACCGGACCCTCTCTGGTTGTCGCTCTGAAACATGTACACATGCACCTGACACTCAGGCCACTCATCATATACTCCTGGCGTAGCACTTCTTCGCCATCGATGATATATGTACATGCATCGTCACATGAGTTGATAATATGCAACGACATATATAGTTGAGCAAAAGAAAGAGATGGAGTTGGCAAAAACAGAAGCAACATATCATAAGCATAAATAACAAAATTCATCGTATCCAAAATGACCTAACTAGAGTGATCTTCGCTAGTTGAGGAGGACGTTTAATTAAATCACAAAGTTTCATCGTGCATAACTCAAAGTTTCATCATAGAGAAAGTATGTACTAAATGGACACATTGCCATATATTGTCAATCACTCTAACATGTCGTGTCATCCATCCAAATCAGGGAGAGAGTCCCCAAGCGCAGTGAAAGGCTTCAGGTCACGATGCTGCGCGGCTACGCGTGTTCAGACATCTTCCTGCGACATTTGCCCTTCTTCGTAGAACACCCCTATTTTTTCGAGGACATCCTTCATGATGATTTGGGCAAGTTCACGCTGGATGTGATAGAACTCAGCTCGGAGTCGATGATCTGGGGCATCTCCTAGTTTCTTTGCCCATTGTACAACATTGGCATCACCGGATCTAGGTGACATGCAATGGTTCTGGTGATCCCGTCTGTACTCCAGCATGTGGTGGAGGACATGTTTCGGTGCCAGTCTCGACGCCGGTGTCGGTGCCGATGTCGGTCTCAGCACCGGTATTGATGTCGGTCTTAGTCTCATATGTGGATGTGATAGATGGGCACTGCAACAATTGTTGCTCCTCGAGATAGTTCAAATAGGCGTCTGCCGCCTCGTAGACGTTGCAATCACCAGAACCCTGTCCTTCATCGTTGCTAGCCATGTTTCCTACGATTAAATCTAGTCAATTAATTCTAGACCTAATAAAATGAATAATGACATAAAAATGCCTATGTTTTGCATGAATGTTGATTCATTCCCGTTGCGGCAAATCACAGGCACTCGATATGTCCTAGTTTGTAGCACAAGTCATGCTGAAATTCACGAAAATTACGGCATGACCTTTGCTACACAGTGGACAAATCGAGCGCCTGAAATTTGCCGGAACAAAAATGAATCAACATTCCGGCAAAAATAGGCCACACGGAATCATTCCCTACAAACAACAAAATGCCACTTGGGCACAATCGAACCACTTCAATGTTGCAGATAACAGGACCAATTAAGAACATGTACATGAGCAACTACAACAACAGACATACATGAGAAAACACTATTGAGGAATTTGCATATAACATGATCACTTCAAATTTGCATCTCCTAGTGTTTGACACTTCAAGAAAATCTACACAAATCTCATGCTCTCTCAAACTCAATTCAAAAACTAAATATAGATGTATGAACCCTAGAAAACTAGAACCTTTACATATTTCTGTCCTGGATTGTTGTCCTGAAATAAATTATGGACCCTAGAACTCGATTTTTGTCCTAAATTTCAAATTATGAACCCCAAAACTCAATTCAAATTATGTCCTAAATTCTATCATAATAAAAAATCGGTAAAAAAATAAGAACCTACTAGACTTGCAGCACTAATAGAAATTTATATTTTTAATTGTAAACTAAACCCTACTGCCCTAATTAACATTTTAAGCATATAAAAATCTGTCCTAAAACTTATATTTAGATAACTACTTAAGCATATACAAATTTGTCCCAAAAATTATATTTATTTAACTACTTAAGCATATACAAATTTGTCCTCAAAAATAAATTTAGTTAACTACATTGGGTGCACAACAACTACACAACTACTTAAGCATATACAAGTACTAGATAATTTGATGAACCCTAACTAATTAGATGAACCCTAGCTAATTTGATGAACCCTAGGAACCCTAGCTAGGCAGAGGTAGGGGAGGATGAGGAGGAGGAGGTGTAGGCGTGCTCACCTCGGGTGCCGGCGGAGTTAGGGAGGAGGAGGAGGCAGAGTGGCCGAGGGAGGGGTGCGCGGTGTCGAGGTCGGGGTCGGGGCTCGGGCGTGCAGTGAGGGCGAGCACCAAACGGCGTGTAGAGGGCAACGGGAGGGCGTGCGACAGCACACGACAACGGAGAGGGTGACGACGGCGGTGACAGTGCTACTTCTCGAGTTTGTGTTGTATTCCCTCGAAGAGGAAAGGGTGATGCAGCACAGTAGCGTAAGTAATTCCCTCAGTTTTTGAGAACCAAGGTATCAATCCAGTAGGAGACGCGCGAGTCCCTCGCACCTGCACAAACAAATAAGAACCTCACAGCCAACGCGATAAGGGGTTGTCAATCCCTTCACGGTCACTTACGAGAGTGAGATCTGATAGATATGATAAGATAATACTTTTGGTATAGAAACAAAAAGTAAATAATGCAAAGTAAAGTAGATGTAAGATTAATATGATGAGAATAGACCCGGGGGCCATAGGTTTCACTTGTGGCTTCTCTCATGATAGCAGAATTCTACGGCGGGTGAACAAATTACTGTCGAGCAATTGATAGAAAAACGCATAGTTATGAGAATATCTAGGCATGATCATTATATATAGGCATCACGTCCATGACAAGTAGACCGAAACGATTCTGCATCTACTACTATTACTCCACACATCGACCGCTATCCAGCATGCATCTAGAGTATTAAGTTCATAAGAACAGAGTAACGCCTTAAGCAAGATGACATGATGTAGAGGGATAAACTCAAGCAATATGATATAAACCCCATCTTTTTATCCTCGATGGCAATAATACTATACGTGCCTTCCTGCCCCTGCTGTCACTAGGAAAGGATACCGCAAGATTGAACCCAAAGCCAAGCACTTCTCCCATTGCAAGAACTATAGATCTAGTAGGCCAAACCAAACCAATAATTCGAAGAGACTTGCAACGATATTATAATCATACATAAAAGATTTCATAAAAGAATCAAATATTATGCATAGATAATCTTGATCATAAACCCACAATTCATCGGATCTCGACAAACACACCGCAAAAATATTACATCGAATAGATCTCCTCGAAGATCGAGAAAACTTTGTATTGAGATCCAAAGAGAGAGAAGAAGCCATCTAGCTAATAACTATAGACCCGAAGGTCTGTGGTAAACTACTCACAACTCATCGGAGGAGCTATGGTGTTGATGTAGAAGCCCGCCATGATCGATGCCCCCTCCGGTGGAGCTCCGGAATAGGCCCCAAGATGGGATCTCACGGTAACAGAAGGTTACGGCGGTGAAATTATGGTTTCTTCGTGCTCCTCGATGTTTTCGGGGTACGTGGATATATATAGGAGGAAAAAGTACGTCGGTGGAGCAACGTGGGCCCCACGAGGGTGGGGGCACGCCCTGCCCCCTCGTTGACACCTCGTTTCTTCTCTGACTTGTACTCCAAGTCTCTCGTGAAGATATCGTTCCAAAAATAACTCTCCCGAAGGTTTTATTCCGTTTGGACTCCGTTTGATATTCCTTTTCCGCGAAACACTGAAATAGGCAAAAAAACAGCAATTTCCAGTGGGCCTTGGGTTAGTAGGTTAGTCCCAAAAATAATATAAAAGTGTATAATAAAGCCCATTAAACATCCAAAACAGAATATATAATAGCATGGAACAATCAAAAACTATAGATACGTTGGAGACGTATCACACAGCTGAGGGGGATTTGGGGGAAGTGGCTGGGGTAAGGAATGCCGCGTGGGGCTTAAGTCAAAAAATAGCGGTAGCGCTAGCCTAGAAAAGCGCTATAGCTAATTTAGCTATAGCTCTGGCTACCAAAATGTGCTACTACTATAGGCAGTAGCTATTTATTTTCCTTTTTCTTTTCTTTTTTTCCTTTTCCTTTTCCTATTCTTATTCCTTTCTCCTTTATTTAAGGAATTATCTATAGTGGGGGTACACTACTGCAGGATGCTGCTAACGTGACACTACGATCACATACCCTTTGTTGAAACTCTGCGCGATGCAATAATCACAAACGGTGATGTAAAAAACCATCAAAAAGATGCAAAATGTTTGGGATGAAGGATACATGAAACAAGGTTTGGATTTTAGTTACGTGTGCAATGCGGGGCATACGGGTGATCCATACGAACTGTTTGCCATGAGACAGAACAACAGAAATGGGCAGCCATATCAAGGTGTGTGCGATATGTGGCATACAGTTCGCTCAGATGAATTGTTTGTTGTTAGGGAATAAAACATAAACGTTTAGTCAGATCAAGGTGTGTGTGATATACGGCATACGGTTCACTCGGGCGAACTGTTTTCGATTAGGGAACACAACAGAAACGGTTCAAGTTAACAAGATGTGTGTGATACGTGGCAAACAACCCACTTGAATGAACTGTTTGTGATGATAAATTATAACACAGACGGTTACTACAGTTAATTCGTGTGCAATTTTGTGTGTACAAAAAACTTGGAAAAAATGCAAATTAGTTGCTTGCAGTGGATAAGAGTATCACACACGATGCGTCTGCGAGTACTCATGTGCGATGATTAGTAAGTTGCACATACATTTCCTTATGTTAACACATGTGCGAATTTGCAATATGGACAATTAATATGCAAATGCCTTCTGGACATCGGTGCTGATCGCGATGTCAAAAACATGGACGTCCTCTACTCTACCGCTCTAACATATTTAAGAACTTGGATAAGAGCATTTGAGTAACATATATATAGTGGTTACACTATTCGACAAAAGGAGGATCTTCGTAACACGGTTTTGACAACCATATGGTCCATATCTACATACTTAACATAGTAACAACTATCACTTTTTACGAGTCTGAGGGCCAACAACCATATGTTCCATCTACATACTTAACATAGTAACAGCTAGCACATTTTAATAGTGAGGGCTAACAACCACGACTATCTGCTGGAAGCAGCTTGGTCACAGCCACTTGGCATATCGTTAATGAAAAGCAAGAACCCTCATGTGCCTTGGTAGAGCATGACTAGAATAGTGTCTCCAATTTTCCAATATGGATGCATTGCCACGACAAGCGAGAAATTGTTAATTTGAATGGTTCCATTTCTGCGGGAAATGTAGTACCTTGCAATTAATTTTGATGGTTGGGGACAAAGTGGGCGAGGGTTTTCTTTTTTCCTTTTGCATGTGTGGGTGAACACACACGGTTCGTAGAGGCGACGGAGAAGAATCGTGTGTGATAGTAAATCACTGAGATTGAAGGGGAATCCAATTTTTCTTTGTCCTTTGTCCATGAGTTTTTTTCTACGATGAACTTAAATCCTGCAAATAACCGTGTTCAAATTTGGCACTTTTTAGGGTTCATATACCATATTTAGGGGATTATGTGCATTTTCTAGGCATTAATGCACATAATTCAAATTCAAACAATCGGTGCATGAAAAGGTGCATGAGAACGGTCTGGAAAACCATCATGCTATTTAGTAAATTCTCATGCCTTTTACAAGGAATGGGCAGAGATTTCACGGAAATGTGTGGCAATAGTCAACCACAAACGCATCATTTATTGGTTTTTCAATTATAGAAAAATGAAATACATAATTGAAAAACATAAAGGTTGGCATGGTGCCATGGTATGGCCTCACCGTGCCCTTGTAAAAAATTGAGAAGGTTTGGCTTATGCCGTCGTGCACGCCCTTCATAGATCGAGGAAGTTTCACAGTTTCGAGGGGGAATTCACCAAGATTGAAGGGGCCAGGAATCCAAATTTCCTTCCTGGTTTGTCATTCAGTTTTTTTCTACGATCAACATACCCCCTCCAATGCAACGTGTTCAAATCTGGCATTTTTCCGGGCTCATTTACCATATTTAGGGGATTATGTGCATTTTCTATGCATTAATGCACATACTTCAAATTCAAACAATTGGTGCATGAAAAGGTGCACAGGAATGGTCTGGAAAAGCATGTTCGTGATATTTAGTAAATTATCATGCCTTTTACCAGGAATGGGCAAAGATTTCAAGGAAATGTGTGGCAATAGTCAACCACAAACGCGTCGTTAACTAGGTTATCAACTATAGAAAAATGAAATACATGCTTGGAAAACATGACATCTGGCGTGGTGCCATGGTATGGCCTCACCGTGCCCTAGTAAAAATTTGAGAATGTTTGCCTTATGTCATCATGCAGGCCTTCCATAAATCGAACCATCACCAAGGAAGTTTCATGGTTTCGAGGGGGAAATCACCAAGATTGAAGGGGAATCCAAATTTCTGTCCTAGTTTGTCATTCAGTTTTTCCAATGATCAACATACCCCTCCAATGCAATGTTTTCAAATTTGGCATTTTTCCGGGCTCATTTACCATATTTAGGGGATTATCTGTGTCGGTGTACTAAGATAGGGGTACCTTAGTACCCCAACTTGTGCACGGGCAGTAGCAGCTTCCCGCGGCAGGGCCTACCACGTGCTCGCCAAGAACCTTTCTGGTCCATATAAAGCCATTCAAGAACAAAGTATACAAGTCAGATGATCAAGGCCCCGGCAAGAGGAGCTTGCCGGGAAGGCCGCACCAGGCTCAAGGTTATCGCTTTAAGCACAAGACCCTGGCAAGAGGAGCTTGCCAGGAAGGCCAAGGAACACATTTCCCAAGAGATGCCTTGGCGCATCATGCACCCCATCAGGGCCCGGGGAGCGACAAGCTTCCGGGCCCGGCAAGGTCACGGCCCCGGCAAGGTGCTTGCCGGGGGAAACTTATGCTGTGTGCCCGCGCTCCAGCTCATCTGCCCACGCGTCGCCCTGGGGCCCTTCCAGGGACGCGTGGCGGACGGCTGTGCAGCCTGGGGCACACGGTGGCAAGCCACGGTGACGAGGCTACCGCCGTGGCGAACGGAGAAGCATGGACGGACACTTTTGGGGTCGACAGCGACGGGCATTTAATGCCCTTGTCCCCCACTGTCAAAGTTAGGTGAAGACCACTGTTCATCCACTGTTCATACACTATTCACGCACTGTTACAACTACCACCAAATTTACACTTTTACCCTCCTCTACGTTGACACCTGTTGGTGACCCCTTTGAGCTATAAAATAAGGCCCATGCACAACGTAGAGGAGGTTCGGAACCTAAGCAACTCTCTCGCTCGGTGTAGCTAGTACTGTAGCTCTTCAAGCTCCCGAGCTCAAGAACTCAATACAACCAAGGCAGGAGTAGGGTTTTACGCGTCCGCGCGGCCCGAACCTGGGTAAACTGCCCGCGTGTGCCCCTCGATCTGCTCTCCGTGCTCCCTCCGCTCCCTTACCGCAACGTAGAAGGGGCTCCGGTCCCATAGGTGCTTGTGGGAGGACAGTTTCCCCTGACATCTTTGGTAGGGGCACACGCGGGCAGTTTACCCAGGTCCGGGCCGCGCGGACGCGTAAAACCCTACTCCTCCTTGGTTATATTGAGTTCTTGAGCTTGGGAGCTTGAAGAGCTACAGTACTAGCTACACCGAGCGAGAGAGTTGCTTAGGTTCCGAACCTCCTCTACGTTGTGCATGGGCCTCCTTTTATAGCTCAAAGGGGTCACCAACAGGTGTCAACGTAGAGGAGGGTAAATGTGTAAATTTGGTGGTAGTTGTAACAGTGCGTGAATAGTGTATGAAAAGTGGATGAACAATGGTCTTCACCTAACTTTGACAGTGGGGGACAAGGGCATTAAATGCCCGTCGCCGTCGACCCCAAAAGTGTCCGTCCATGCTTCTCCGTTCGCCACGGCGGTAGCCTCGTCACCGTGGCTTGCCACCGTGTGCCCCAGGCTGCACATCCGTCCGCCACGCGTCCCTGGAAGGGCCCCAGGGCGACGCGTGGGCAGATGAGCTGGAGCGCGGGCACACAGCATAAGTTTCCCCCGGCAAGCACCTTGCCAGGGCCGTGACCTTGTCGGGCCCGGAAGCTTGTCGCTCCCCGGGCCCTGATGGGGTGCATGATGCGCCAAGGCATCTCTTGGGAAATGTGTTCCTTGGCCTTCCTGGCAAGCTCCTCTTGCCAGGGTCTTGTGCTTAAAGCGATAACCTTGAGCCTGGTGCGGCCTTCCCGGCAAGCTCCTCTTGCCGGGGCCTTGATCTTCTGACTTGTATACTTTGTTCTTGAATGGCTTTATATGGACTAGAAAGGTTCTTGGCGAGCACGTGGTAGGCCCTGCCGCGGGAAGCTTCTACTGCCCGTGCACAAGTTGGGGTACTAAGGTACCCCTATCTTAGTACACCGACAGGAGCCCCCGGGCCTGGGCCACACACGGTGCCGAGCGCTATTGGGCCAGGCCCAGAACAGTGCACGGGCACACGCGGCCCACGGCAAGCCGTATCCCCTTCCGCATCCGCCGCATCCCTCCCTAACGGCACGCGTCGATTGCGGCGTCGTGGGAGAGATCGTGGCCTGTTCTTTAATGGGAAATGCGGAGCGTCCCCCACCTCCCCCTTAAAAGCAGAGGAAGCAGGGGCAGTTCCCTCCATCGTCTTCATTGCGTCTTGACTCCCCAGAAATCTCCGTCGCCCTCCGCCTCCCAAAGGTCTACAGAGAGCTCAGCTCCACTCCTTCCTCCGCCGCCTCCCGCATCCGCAGCACCGTCGAGCTCCTCGCCTCCTTCCTCGCCGCCCCCGCCATGGCTCCGAAGAGCGACAAGGCGAAAGCGGACAAGGCCAAGAAGGAGAAGTCCGAGCAGGCGGCGAAGCTGGCTGCCCTGCGGAAGAAGTGCGTGGTCTTCGCGCCAAGGCTCGGTCCGAGGGAGCTGCGGGACAAATATTATTTGTTCTGGGCGAGGGAGACCAAAGCTCATCCTCGCTCCCACGTCTTCCCCGCCATGGCCAAAGATATGTTCCCCGGCGGGTACTTTTTCTTCGCTGCATTCTTCCATTGTGGACTATGCCCTCCGTCCTCGGAGTTTTTTTTTGTGATATCATGAACACATATGGCCTCCACCTCCTAGATTTTACCCCCAACGCCATCCTTACGATGGCCGTTTTCGTACATCTGTGCGAAAACTATGCTGGGATTCATCCAAACGTAGCCCTTTTCCGCCATTTCTTCATGCCTAGAGTAGAGGCTGGCGCTCCCCTCTTCGGCGGCATCTCCTGGATCTTTAGGCTGAACAAGAAGGATTCGTACCTGAAGGGAGAACTCCGCGGCAAGTGGGAGGAGTGGCGTGCTGATTGGTGCTGGGTGGTGGAAGATAGGCCCGAGCCCTTTACCTCGCCGCGCCAGACTGCCATAGTGCGCGGCAGAGATTGGAGTGAATTGGCCCCGGAGGACAACAAGCTCAGCATTGCCCTCATTAGGATTATTCGCCTCTGGGTCGCCAATCTGACTATCGGAGAGGTTGGGGTAGATTTCCTCCGCCGCCGCATCGCCCCTTTACAAGAAAGGAAAAGGCCCGCCTGGGAATTCGGCAATGCGGCAGATATCATGAGGCTGCGCCCTGGATTGAACTATAACTTTACTGCCTTGGAGTTGAAGGGGATGGTCCGAGAGCTCTTCAAGCATGACCCGGCCCACCCGGAGTGGTTCAGACCTTCCCGGGGAGTGGTGCCGCTGTGCAACAGCACCGCCCGCGATTCCTTACGAGCGATGATGCCCGCGTGCGACTCCCACGGCGTCGTCCCCACCTGGATAGAGCCTCCGCCGGATACCGTGCTGTCCTTCTTCGACAACCTGGTCGAGATGCCCCGCAACGCCGAGGAGAACAAAGGCCTCACCCGGGCCACCACTGGCCGGGATATAGCCTACATCGCCTCCAGGCTGGAGGAGGCCGCCGCAGCTGCGGCGGCGGGTGACTTTGGATATACTGTGGACGAGGCACAGGCCGCGGACGCGGTGAGCCAGGCAGAGGAGGCGGAAATCCTCAAGCTGCTCAAGCTTCTGCCCGAGGAGTTTGCCGGGGTGCCTTCCCTGAGGTTTGTCGGGACGAGCGAGGTTGCCGGAGGGAGCGAGGTCGCCGGAGGGAGCGAAGTCGCCGGACACGGCGCTGAGTCCAGCGGGCCTGCCAGGGAGGAGGAGGACGCCGAGGCCGATGAAGACTCTGGCGGATCCCTGAATCTCGATGACGACGCATCCTCGTCTTCAGAGAACTCCCCGCCTCCGGCAAGTCCCACGCAGCAGCCGAAGAAGCGCCTCCGCAAGGCAGCTGAGACGGCGAGGCCGCAGGCGCCTCGACAGCAGCCAGCGCGCCGTGCGACGCGCGCCACCAGGACGAGCGGAGTCGTCAAGGAAGCGCCTCGTGCTTGAGCGCCAAGCGGAGCGGGATCTTCCCGGAGCGGAACGGGTGCTCCTTCTGCTCCTCGGGCCTCGGCGATGACGGGGGCTGGGTCTTCACAGCCCGCAGCCCCGGAGACCGCCAAGCGCCCGAGGGAGCCTTCTCCTCCTGCTCCTCGCGCGGGAGCACCTCAGGCGGATTTTGACTTCTTCGCCCTCAGCTCCGACGACGAGGAAGAGGAGTAAGTACTTGCAACTTGTGGTTTCTTTGATTTTGCCTTGATTTTTCCTTGTTGATTCTGATCTTGTTTTTGTTTTGCTTTCAGGACCCTGACCCAGCGGATGGCGAAGAGGGCCAAGATCCCTGTGGTCGAGGTTGAAGACGACTCGCCCGCCGCGGCGACTGGAGACGTGCCAGCGGCAAACTTGCCGGACCAACCTGCTGCTCCGAGAAGCAGCCCCCAGCGCAGCCCCCAGCGTAAGTCTGGTTTTTATGTTTCTTCTTGACGGGCGCGCTTGAGGTGATCATCTTCATCTGACATTTTGATGTCTTGTTTGTCTTGTGCAGAGGTGGAGCCGCAACCGCAGGAGCGCCAGGAGGTCGCCCCCGACGAGCTACTTGCTCAACCCTCCCCGCCAAGGGTGAACTCCCCGGCGAGGGAGAATGCTCCGCCAAGGACGGGCACTCCGCCAAGGGCGAGTACCCCGCCAAGGGTGAGCAGCCCGACAAGGGTGAGCACCCCGCCAAGGGAGGGCGCGGGCGGCCCTCCGCCAGCAGGGGCCACTGCTCCGCCGCCAAGGGAGAACTCCCCGGCGAGGGACCCTGTCGTTGAAGAAGTCCGGGAAGGTGAGTCTTGTAATTTCTTCTTCTTGGACTTGTCTTTTTGAATATTTGCTTGACTCTTTCTTTTCTTTTTCTTCTGCTAGATCCTCCTGCCCCAGAGCGGATGGAAGCGGAGACCACCGCTGAGGAGGAGGTGCGCGGCGACGGCGGCAACGCCACTGCCACTGAAGGCATGGCTGGAGCCGACGTGCCTGCCGCTGAAGAGACCGCCCCGCCCGCAGACGCCGCGGCTGGGGAAGGGACCGGCGACCACACTGCTGGCCCGGAGGCAGCAGGAGCGTCAAGCGCTGCACCGGCCGCCGACCCCTCCGCCTCCACGGAGCGGCCGGGTGTCTATCTTGAGGCCCCCAACGGGGTCTTTATACAAGTCCCGTGGGCGCCCTCGTCTCGAGCTCCCGTGGAGGGAGAGACCTACGACAGAGAGGTCCTCGCCTCCGCGGGGTTGAAGGTTGTTGAAGCGCCCGGCGGTAGTGACGAGCCCGAAGAGGAGAAGCTCCTTCGCCGGCTCCTGGCCCTGTACCGGGCCAGGCAGGCGAAACTGGAGTCTCGGGAAGCTCTCACCGCCAAGGCTGGAGCTGATTTGGAGAAGCGCGCCGTGGAGCTCCGCGCCACCAACCAGGCAGCCCTCCGCAACTTGGAGGAGGAGCGTGAAGGGCTTGCCGAGGCGCAGCAAGACTTCCTCCTGGAGAAGGCTGAGGTCGAGGAGCAGCAGCGGCGGGCTGCCGAAGAGCTGTCTCAGCAGGAAGGAGCGCTCAACCAGCGGAAGGTCGATCTCGACAGCCACGAGGACGACCTCACCGCCCGGGAGCAGGCCATTGGCGGGGCCCTGAAGGAGGCAAAGGACGCCGCCGCCGCCGCGGAGACTGCTAAGAAGGATCTGACGGCCAAGGTGGAGCAGCTGGAGTTGTACCTGAAGGCGAGCGAGGACAGAGTCACCGCGCTCAACGTGGAGCGAGAGAAAGACGCCCACACCAACTCTGATTTGTAGGTACATCTCTCCAAGAAAGGCGACGAGCTCACTGCCGCCAAGGACTCCATTGCTGACTTAGAGTTGAAGGTCTCCACTCTGACTGATTCGCTCGACGCCGCCCGGGACCGCGAGACGAAGCTGAAGGACGAGCTCCGCAAGGAGCGGAACTTGGTGGAGAGCGCCGCTGTCTCAGCGAACAACTTCAGCCGGGCAGTGGAGCAATGGACTGATGATCTGGTCACCTCCGCTGCCAATATTGACAAGGAGATGGTGGCATTGAAGGCGGAGCACCTCGCGTACTCTCCGGACGAGAACCTCCCCCACAGCGCCAAGTTGAGTCTCTTCTTCAGGGGAATAGCACCGGCACTTGCGCGGCTGCACGAGAAGATCCCCGTGCAGCTGGCCGACGAGGCGCGTCGGCTCTGCATGGGCACCTTGGAGCGTGTCTTGACGAAGATCGTCTACCGCAACCCCGGCATCAACCTTGTCAACGTCCTCCGCACCTTGCCGGCCGAAGCTGATCAGGAGGCGTTGAAGGCGCAGGTCGCCCACATCGTCGCCAAGGTGAACAAGATCACGAGGCGTGAAGGCGACCGCGTAGATTAGATTCCCTTCCTTCTGTTTCCCTTGCCGCTGCAAGGCATGTTATGGACAAGAACCTGTTAGTTATTGCGGCAAGTTATCTTTGTAATATATAACCTTATTTTGAGCTATCAACGCAGTGTTATCTCCCTTGCTTTTGGTCCTTTCACTTTGTATGCTTTTTGCCCTACGCTTTTAGGGAACTTGCCGGCAAAGGACCCTTGCCGCGAGCGCTGAGTGCTCCCGAGCTCAAGAACTCAATACCACCAAGGCAGGAGTAGGGTTTTACGCGTCCGCGCGGCCCGAACCTGGGTAAACTGCCCGCGTGTGCCCCTCGATCTGCTCTCCGTGCTCCCTTCGCTCCCTTACCGCAACATAGAAGGGGCTCTGGTCCCATAGGTGCTCGTGGGAAAATAGTTTCCCCCGACATCTTTGGCGCGCCAGGTAGGGGGCGTCGAGGTTGTGCGAACCTGATCCGGCGCTCACGCGGGCGCATTCTTCATCAACCTCTCCAGCTTCGTCAACTTCGTCAGCAGCAACAACATGCCTCCGAAGAAGAAGGCTTCGAAGGTCAGAGGCCCGTCTGCGTCGATCCCGCCGCCACCAGAACCAACGGTTGGTGGAGGAGACGCCGGCGGAAGGGTGGTCGCCGGCGAGGAAACTCACGGCGCCACCAAATCCAAGGACAAGACGGACGACCGGGCGCATTCTAAAGCCTCGGTGTCCGTAGACGCACCACGCCTCTCTCGGGAGGTGCCAAGCCAGCAGCGCCGTGGTACAGGAGGTACCATTCGCTTGCTGGGGCAAGGACAAACCGGATGATCGCGGGACGCTCAAGGCCATCGTCCTGGTACGAGCAAGGCGCGGTCGCCGGGGCGAGAGACTGCTCCTTCTAACCCTGTTAGAAGTCCGAGCATATCTCGCTCCTCGCACCGCTCGCCACCGCTCCCCTCCTCTCCAGCAGAAGCTCTAGCAAGAGCGCAACTGCTCCTCGATTTCCCTCCAGCGGCAGATAAAGCCGAAGACTGGAGGGTGACGATCCAGAGCCTCATCGCCTTCGCCAACAACGACACGCCGCAGGAGCCGGCGACGTCGCGGCCGTGGCAAGTCGACCAGACGAAGGCCTATGGCGACAAAACCGCCGGGGGTGCAACCACCGTGCACTCCCCGTCGCGGAAGAAGAAGACGCCACCCCGCCGGATTAACGTCGACGACGACTCCACGGCATCGTCGGATCCGCGGGCTCGTCGGGACCAGCGCCAAGTCCTCGATGACCGGCGACAAGAAGACGCTCGGACTCGCATCGAGCGTCGACGAGAAACCCGAAGACAATCGGATCAGCGCGCTGGGACCACTGTCGACACGTACGCGCCCGGTGAGCCAGGCGACTTGCCGTACGCGGCAGGTTGCCCTGCGTTCACCCGTGAGCTGCGGCGAGTCCAGTGGCCCAGCATGAAGAATTTCAAGCCCGACGTACCCGAGAAGTACGACGGGAAGACGCACCCCTCGGAGTTCCTCAACATCTACACCATCGCGGTGCAGGATGTCGGGGGACACGACGAGAAGATACTAGCCAACTACTTCCCGCTAGTGCTTAAGCCAAACGTCCGGTCTTGGCTTATGCACTTGCCGGAAAACTCCATTTCTTCGTGGGCAGATCTGTGCCACCAATTTGTTGGCGCCTTCACAGGCGGCCACAAACCCCACGGCCAGGAGAGCGATCTCCACATCTTGGCCCAGAAGGAGGGAGAGTCCCTGCGCAAGTATATCCAGAGATTCAGCCGCGTACAACACAACATTCCCGACGTCCACCCTGCCGCGGTTATCAGCGCGTTCCACCAGAACGTGCGTAACCGCCGCATGAGGGAAGAGATGGCCATGACCAAGATCCGGGATGTCAGCGAGCTCTACGCTCTGGCTGACAAGTGTGCGCGCGCCGAAGAGGGGAGGAGACTCCCCGGAGAGGATACTGGCGCAGGAGGAAGCGACAGTGAGCACGCCGCCCCGGCGAAGAAGAGCCGGCGGCGGAACAACAGAAAGAAGAAGAGCAAGGAAGTGCTAGTTGTCGAGCAGTCCGGCAAGGAGGCTCCCGCCAAGAAGGCACAGGCTGGCGGTTCCGGCAAGGAGCCTGCCCCTGTAGCGGCAGCCGACAAGCAGGACGGCTCCGACAAGCAATACTGCAAGATCCACCGCACCAAGGGCCACGATCTTCAGAACTGCAAGCGAGTCGAGTACCTCGTAGAGCAGCAGAAGGCTGAATACGAGCGTCGCGACAAGGAGAAGGCCCAAGGAGGCGGAGGAGAGCCAAGCAGGAAGCGGCCATTCAATGGCCGGGGAGGACGTCGCGGCAAGGCCAAGCAGCGGCAAGGTGATAGACCTCCCCGGGGCCGCGACAAGGATGAGGAAGAAGACGACGACGACGACATGGAAGAAGGAGATAACAGCGAGCAGGAGTTCCAGAAGGCCACAGAGGTCCTGTGTGTCGACGGAGGTGCCTCTCTGCACACTTCCCACCGCCAACTCAAGCAGTGGGTGCGGGAAGTGAACGCAGCTGAGCCGCCCGTCGAGTCACGCAGGCTGCTGAAGTGGTCCAGCACGCCCATCATTTTTGACCTTGAGGATCACCCTGACCGCACAACGGCGGTCGGGTGCTTGCCGATGTTGGTCTCACCAACTATCCGCAACCTCAAGGTCACCAAGATGTTGGTTGACGGCGGGGCCGGCCTGAACTTGATCTCCTCAGCTGTGATCAAGAAGCTACAGATCCCCGACAGCGAGCTCAAGGAAACCGGGTCGTTCCAAGGAATCAACCCGGGAAGGAGCAAGCCGAAGGGGAAGATTATGTTGCCAGTGACCTTTGGCGGGGAACTCAACTTCAGGATGGAGAGGATAACCTTTGATGTTGCCGATATCCCATTGCCATACAATGGGATACTTGGCCGCCTTGCCCTCGCCAAGTTCATGGCAGCTTCCCACCATGCCTACAACGTACTCAAGATGCCGGGGCCGATAAGCTCATCTCTGTCCCTGGTGACAAGAAGGACGCGCTTATCTGCGCCGACAAGATCTACCGGGATGCAGTAGCCGCAGCAGAAAGCAACACACTTGCCGCTGAAGCTCCTGGGGGGAAGACCAAGACCAAGTCCGGCAAGAGCTCTGGGGCCCACTTCGGCAAACGCACCTCTTCGGAGTGCTGCGCTGCCGTCGAGGACGCACCATCGAGCTCCACCGGCAAGTGCAAGAGAGGAATGGCAGCTCCACCGGCAACCAAGAAGGTGTCCGCCAAGGAGGACGGCACTGGTGGTACCTTCACCATCAGTGCTACGCTCGACAACAAATAGGAAAGCGCGCTCGTTGCCTTCCTGCGGGCGAATGTCGATGTGTTTGCATGGCAACCATCTGACATCCCCGGCGTTCCCAGGAAGGTAATTGAGCACAAGCTTGCTGTTTGTCCTCAGGCGCGGCCCGTCAAGCAGAAGGTCAGGAAGCAAGCCGTGGAGCGCCAAGAATTCATCGCCGAAGAGATAAAGAAGTTGGAAGCAGCAGGCCTAGTTAGAGGCGTGATCCATCCTACGTGGTTAGCCAATCCAGTCGTCGTATGCAAGGCCAATGGGAAGTGGAGACTTTGTATAGACTTCACCGATGTGAATAAAGCATGTCCCAAGGATCCATTTCCCTTGCCGCGTATTGACCAGATTGTTGACTCCACCGCCGGATGTGAGCTGCTTTCCTTCCTTGATGCATACTCAGGGTACCACCAGATTTTCATGGCCAAGGAAGATGAAGAGAAGACTGCATTCATTACTCCATGCGGCACATACTGCTTCATACGCATGCCCTTCGGATTGAAGAATGCAGGCTCAACGTTTGCAAGGGTGGTGCACACTGCTTTTGAGCCACAGATCCACAGAAATGTAGAGGCCTACATGGATGATATAGTGGTCAAGAGCAAGAGCAAAGATACCCTGATACAGGATTTGGAAGAAACTTTTGAGAATCTGCGCAAGATCCAACTCAAGTTGAACCCCGAGAAGTGCGTCTTCGGAGTCCCCTCCGGCAAGCTTCTCGGGTTCTTTGTGTCCCAGAGGGGGATTGAAGCCAATCCCGACAAGATAAAAGCCATCGAGCAGATTGAGGCCCCGAAGCGCGTCAAGGACGTAAGGAGACTTGCTGGTTGTGTGGCTGCCCTCAGCAGGTTCATTTCAAAGTCTGCAGAGCGCGCCCTGGCTTTCTTCAAGATCTTGAAAAAGGCAGGTCCTATGAAATGGACTCCGGAAGCGGAGGCAGCGCTGCAAGACTTGAAAGGATACCTGTCCTCTACTCCAATACTTGTCGCACCTAAGCCACAAGAGAAGTTGCTGCTGTACCTAGCAGCAACCAATCAAGTGGTTAGTGCTGCGTTAGTAGCAGAGAGGGAGGCAGATGAGGAACCCACGGCACCGGCAAGTGAATCCAGCGACAAGCAGGGGGCTTCCCCGACAAGCTCTGGCCCCGACAAGGACAAGTCTGCGCAGGAACAAGGAGAAGTGCGAAGGAATATGGTGCAACGCCCAGTGTATTTTGTGAGTTCCCTTCTGCAGGGGGCTAGATCAAGATACTCTGGGGTGCAGAAGTTGCTGTTCGGCCTCCTCATGGCCTCATGGAAGCTGCGCCATTACTTCCAAGCACACGAGATAACAGTGGTCACTCGCTTTCCGCTGAAAAGGATATTGCAGAATCCCGAAGCAACAGGCAGGATCGTTGAGTGGGCACTGGAGCTGTCAAGCTTTGGTCTCAAGTTTGAAAGTACCTCAACCATACAGAGCAGAGCTTTGGCAGAATTCATAGCTGAATGGACCCCAACGCCAGATGAAGAGGTCCCAGAGACAAGCGTCCCCGTCCAAGAAGCAAGCAGTGAATGGGTAATGTACTTCGGTGGTGCTTTCTCGCTGCAAGGCGCCGGTGCCGGCGTGGTACTCATAGCGCCCACCGAAGAGCACCTCAAGTATGTTGTCCAGATGCACTTTCCCAAGGAACAAGCGACAAACAATACTGCTGAGTATGAAGGTTTGCTTGCCGGCCTCAGAATTGCGGCCGAGCTTGGGATCAAGAAGTTGATTGTGCGGGGAGATTCACAGTTGGTGGTCCGGCAAGTGAATAAGAGTTACCAGAGCCCTTTGATGGAAGCTTATGTTGATGAAGTGAGGAAGCTTGAAGAACACTTTGAAGGTCTGCAAATGGAGCACGTCCCAAGAGCTCAGAATGATATTGCAGATGGCCTCTCAAAGTGTGCTGCAATGAAGTTACCTGTGGAACCAGGGACCTTCCCGCTCAAGCTAACTCAGCCATCCGTTACACCATCAGTTGGGCAAAGTAAGAAGAGAAAGTTGGTCTCCAGCGACTACTTGCCGGCGGATCTTCCCGAAGCCGCCGCCAAGGTCCCCAAGATCAGCAGCCAAGACGCTGAGGAATAGTTTGCTCCTGCAGATCCAAGGGTCTGTACAGTTGAAGCAAGCGTTCCCGACAAGCCTTGCCCCGGCAGGCTTGCCGGGGGACCATCAGCTCCGGCAGAGCCGCAGGTTCTTGCCGTAGAAGCTGATGTTCCCGCAGCAGCCCTCATGCCTTTAGCCCTTGTTGTTGAGCCTCAGGCTCCAGCATGGGCACAACAAATCGTCCGTTTTCTGCAAACTGGAGAACTTCCCGACGACCCAGAAGAGATAGAAAAAATAACCAGACAGTCAAGTATGTACCAGTTCGTTGGCAATGAACTGTACAGAAGAAGACTCAATGGTGTCAGGTTGAAGTGCATTTCCAGGGAAGATGGACAGAAGCTGTTGGCAGAGATACATGGAGGCATATGTGGCCACCACATTGGCGCAAGGGCACTTGCCGGGAAGGCGTTCCGGCAAGGGTTCTTCTGGCCAGAAGCCCTCCAAGATGCAACTGCACAAGTAACCAAGTGTGAAGCGTGCCAGTTCCATGCCAAGCAAATTCACCAGCTAGCTCAAGCTCTCCAGACGATCCCTTTGTCCTGGCCCTTCTCGGTCTGGGGGCTCGATATCCTCGGCCCCTTTCCCCGCGCAGTCGGGGGCTTTGAGTACTTGTACGTAGCAATCGACAAGTTCACAAAGTGGCCAGAAGTGGAACCGGTGAGAAAGGTGACAGCACAGTCAGCAGTCAGGTTCTTCAGGTCAATTGTTTGCCGTTTCGGAATCCCTAACAGGATCATCACCGACAACGGCACATAGTTCACAAGTCGCACCTTCATGCAGTACGTCCAAGACCTTGGCGCCAAGGTCTGCTTCGCTTCTGTTGCTCACCCGAGAAGCAATGGTCAAGCGGAGAGGGCCAATGCTGAAGTGCTGCGCAGACTCAAGACAAGAACCTTCGACAGGCTGCACAAGTGCGGAAGAAACTGGATAGAGGAGTTGCCGGCGGCTCTTTGGTCAATCAGGACGACACCAAGTCGAGCCACCGGACAGACACCCTTTGCCCTAGTCTATGGGGCAGAGGCAGTTCTCCCCACGGAACTCATATACGGATCTCCTCGGGTGCTCACTTATGATGAGCTCGAGCAAGAGCAACTGCGGCAAGATGACGCATTGCTCCTCGAGGAGGAACGTCTCCAGGCTGCTGTACGAGATGCTCGATACCAGCAAGCCTTGCGTCGCTATCATAGCCGCAAGGTTAAGGCCATAAGTCTCGAGGAAGGCGACCTTGTTCTTCGGCGTGTTCAGTACGCCAAGAATTCCAACAAGTTGACGCCAAAGTGGGAAGGCCCTTATCGGGTGAAACAAGTCACAAGGCCCGGCGCTGTCCGCCTTGAGACCGAAGAAGGCTTACCGGTGAGCAACTCCTGGAACATAGAGCATCTTCGCAAGTTTCACCCATAAGGCGCGGTTGCCGTGATCCGCTCCGACAACCACCTTTTGTACAAGTCTTGCCGCTGTTGCATGTAAACCTTTGTACAAAGCCGGGCGCAGATCCCGTGCATCAGTAAAGCTTTTGTGCTTCGCACTACTTGTCATTTCCATGCTTTTCTTTGTTATTTGCATGCATTATCTGACACTTTGTGCAATGCACATCCCCGGTAAGCACTAGCAAGCCGTGAGGCCCTATACTTGTTTTTTCTCCTCTTTTTCTTTCCCTCTTAAGCAGAAGGAGTATTCCTCGCGCACAAGTTTGCCGGGGGGAAGGAGATGGAGGTATGAACCAAGTGCTATTCAAGAAAGAGAAGCCTTATCGGGGAACAAACAATGAAAGCTAAGTTACCAGAGTTTGAGCATTCAAAATTTTAAATTCTAGTTATCTTCCTTGAACAACCACACTTTGTATGGAAAACCTGTGCGCGGAGGAACCTACCCGTGACTAGCCGCGCCCTTACTCTGTTTCGAGCACGCTCAACGGCTTAAGTGAGTTGCGACAAGTGTCGCGCCCTTACTTCGTTTTCGAGTTCGCTCAGCAGTTTAAGTGTGCTGCGACTAGCTGCGACAAGGTTACTTGCCGACAAGGATCTTTGCCAGCAGGCTGCTAAGAGTCCAGCACTCAGCGCTCGCGGCAAGGGTCCTTTGCCGGCAAGTTCCCTAAAAGCGTAGGGTGGAATGCATACAAAGTGAAAGGACCAAAAGCAAGGGAGATAACATCGCATTGGTTGTTCAAAATAAGGTTATATATTACAAAGATAACTTGCCGCAATAACTAACAGGTTCTTGTCCATAACATGCCTTGCAGCAGCAAGGGAAACAGAAGGAAGGGAATCTAATCTACGCGGTCGCCTTCACGCCTTGTGATCTTGTTCACCTTGGCGACGATGTGGGCGACCAGCGCCTTCAACGCCTCCTGATCAGCTTCGGCCGGCAAGGTGCGGAGGACGTTGACAAGGTTGATGCTGGGGTTGCGGTAGACGATCTTCGTCAAGACACGCTCCAAGGTGCCCATGTAGAGCCGACGCGCCTCGTCGGCCAGCTGCACGGGGATCTTCTCCTGCAGCCGCGCAAGTGCCGGTGCTATTCCCCTGAAGAAGAGACTCAACTTGGCGCTGTGGGGGAGGTTCTCGTCCGGAGAGTACGCGAGGTGCTCCGCCTTCAGTGCCACCATCTCCTTGTCAATATTGGCAGCGGAGGTGACCAGATCATCAGTCCATTGCTCCACTGCCCGGCTGAAGTTGTTCGCTGAGGGAGTTCACCCTTGGCGGGGAGGGTTGAGCAAGTAGCTCGTCGGGGGCGACCTCCTGGCGCTCCTGCGGCTGCGGCTCCACCTCTGCACAAGACAAACAAGACATCAAAATGTCAGATGAAGATGATCACCTCAAGCGCGCCCGTCAAGCAGAAACATAAAAACCAGACTTATGCTGGGGGCTGCGCTGGGGGCTGCTTCTCGGAGTAGCAGGTTGGTCCGGCAAGTTTGCCGCTGGCACGTCTCCGGTCGCCGCAGCGGGTGAGTCGTCTTCAACCTGGACCACAGGGATCTTGGCCCTCTTCGCCATCCGCTGGGTCAGGGTCCTGAAAGCAAAACAAAAACAAGATCAGAATCAACAAGGAAAAATCAAGGCAAAATCAAAGAAACCACAAGTTGCAAGTACTTACTCCTCTTCCTCGTCGTCGGAGCTGAGGGCGGAGAAGTCAAAATCCGCCTGAGGTGCTCCCGCGCGAGGAGCAGGAGGAGAAGGCTCCCTCGGGCGATTGGCGGTCTCCGGGGCTGCAAGCTGTGAAGACCCAGCCCCCGTCATCGCCGAGGCCCGAGGAGCAGAAGGAGCACCCGTTCCGCTCCGGGAAGATCCCGCTCCGCTTGGCGCTCGAGCACGAGGCGCTTCCTTGACGACTCCGCTCGTCCTGGTGGCGCGTGTCGCACGGTGCGCTGGCTGCTGTCGAGGCGCCTGCGGCCTCGTCGTCTCAGCTGCCTTGCGGAGGCGCTTCTTCGGCTGCTGCGTGGGACTTGCCGGAGGCGAGGAGTTCTCTGAAGACGAGGAGGCGTCGTCATCGAGATTCAGGGATCCGCCAGAGTCTTCATCAGCCTCGGCGTCCTCCTCCTCCTCGGCAGGCCCGCTGGACACAGCGCCGTGACCGGCGACCTCGCTCCCTCCGGCGACCTCGCTCCCTCCAGCAACCTCGCTCGTCCCGGCAAACCTCAGGGAAGGCACCCCGGCAAACTCCTCGGGCGGAAGCTTGAGCAGCTTGAGGATTTCCGCCTCCTCTGCCTGGCTCACCGCGTCCGCGGCCTGTGCCTCGTCCACAGTATATCCAAAGTCACCCGCCGCCGCAGCTGCGGCGGCCTCCTCCAGCCTGGAGGCGATGTAGGCTATATCCCGGCCAGTGGTGGCCCGGGTGAGGCCTTTGTTCTCCTCGGCGTTGCGGGGCGTCTCGACCAGGTTGTCGAAGAAGGACAGCTGAAAGTGCAACTAATCCCCGGGTGGTTTTGGCAATTAATAACAACATATATATCATTGAACTAATAGTTACTTAAGAATCATTTCAGAGAAGTTCAGTGATATGGGTATGGCAATGACTGAAGAAGTGGACCCCTCAAAATGCTAAGGCAAGCATTGGCAAAAGCTCAAGACTCCATTTTTGGTTTAGTGATCCAAGATCACATTGAGTCCATAGGAAAAGCCAATACTATTAAAAGGGGATGAGGTTGTGTTGATGATCTGGTTGCTCAAGTGCTTAGTGATATATCTCCTTCAACTTTCAGCAACTTTCACTACAAAACACACTCATATGTAATCTCGGACCAACCGATTTTCCAAACTCAGTCACACCGAGATGAACCACCTCAGCCATAAGCCAAACCCTAGAAAAATCGGTCATTCCGAGTTTGAGATCGGTCTCACCGAAACACGGGCTGCCAAGCTTCTGTAACCGTTTGTCATCATATCGGAATAACCGAGATGATATTTTCGGTCTCACCGAAACTGGCAAGCTCATGTCTTTGCTCAAATCGGACTAACCGAGATGGTATTTTCGGTCCCACCGAAAACCCCAACGTTCACTATATTTGAACTTTCGGTCTGACCGAGTTGTCCACTTCGGTCACACCGAGATTGCTCAATTATGTGCGTAACGGTTGGATTTTTGTGTGGAGGCTATATATACCCCTCCACCCCCTCTTCATTCGTGGAGAGAGCCATCAGAAAGAACTACCACTCCTACCTTACACTTTCTGAGAAGAGAACTACCTACCCTTGTGTTGAGATCAAGTTGCTCCACTCCCACCATATGAAACTTGATTTGTAACCTTCCCAAGTTGCTTTCCACTCAATCCTTTCTTCCACCACAGCCAAATCAGTGAGGAGAGTTGAGTGTTGGGGAGATTATCATTTGAAGCACAAGAGCAAGGAGTTCATCATCATCTACAACATCTATTACCTTTTGGAGGGTGGTGCCTCCTAGATTGGTTAGGTGTCGCTTGGGAGCCTCCGTCATCGAGATGTGGAGTTGAACCAAGAAGTTTGTAAGGGCAAGGAGATCGCCAACTTCGTGAAGATCTACCCCGAGTAAGGCTAGCCCTCCGTGGGTGTAGGCCATGATGGAATAGACAAGGTTGCTTCTTCGTGGACCCTTCGTGGGTGGAGCCCTCCGTGGACTCGCACAGCCGTTACCCTCCGTGGGTTGAAGTCTCCATCAACGTGGATGTACGATAGCACCACCTATCGGAACCACGGGAAAAATCACCGCGTCTCCAAATTGCGTTTGCTCTTCTCCACCTCTCTTTACTACATGTGCAATTTACTTTCCGCTGCTTATACTCTAGAATTGCATGTGTAGGGTGATGCTTGAATTGATCATAATTGAGAATCTGCCAAAAACTGTTCATGATCAAAAGGCAGAATTTTTATAATTACAAGTAGTCTAATCACCCCCCCTCTAGACATACTTTTGATCCTACAAGTGGTATCAGAGCTTTTGTCTCCATTGTATTGGTTTCCATTGCATTGGACTCCATAAGCTTTGTTTCACAACCTAGGAGAGTATGGCGTCTAGTGAGGGTAATTATCGTAGAGGTCCTTACTTTGATGGTACAAATTTTGCTAGTTGGAAGCATAAAATGAAAATGCATATTCTTGGTCATAACCCAGCCGCATGGGGCATTATTTGTGTTGGCATGCAAGGTGAATTCTTCGAGGAAGGAAAAGTTCCGGATTGTGAAGCTACATCGGAAGAGTTGCGGATGTTGCAAAACAATGCTCAAGCTTGTGACATTCTCTTCAATGCTTTGTGTCCCGAGGAGTTCAACAAAATCAGCCGTCTTGAGAATGCTAAAGAGATTTGGGATACTTTGATTGAAATGCACGAAGGTACCGAGTCTGTGAAGGAATCAAAGCTAGATATTCTTCAAGGTCAACTTGACAAGTTCAAGATGAAGGATGGTGAAGGAGTCGCTGAAATGTACTCTAGGCTTGCTCTCATCACAAATGAGATTGCCGGCTTAGGAAGCGAAGAAATGACCGACCGATTCATCATCAAGAAGATTCTAAGAGCTTTGGATGGAAAGTATGACACCGTGTGCACTTTGATCCAAATGATGCCAAACTACAAGACTCTCAAGCCAACTGAAGTCATTGGAAGAATTGTTGCTCATGAGATGACACTTAAGGATGAGGAAGAGCTTCACAACAAGTCAAGTGGTGCTTACAAAGCTACAAGTGATGCTCCCACAACCTCAAGTGACAAGTTAATTTCCAATGAAGAGATAAGCCTAATGGTTAAGAACTTCAACAAATTCTACAAGAATAGAGGCAAAGAGAGAAGCTCAAAGTCTAGATCATATGATGAAAAGAGATCTTCTAGTCGTGATCGAAACTGCTACAATTGTGGAAGACCCGGACACTTCTCAAATGAGTGTACGACTCCCCACAAGAGAAGAGAAGAATCTCCAAGAAGAAGATCAAGAGATGAGTCACCTCGGAAAGAGAGAAGGAGTGGAGATGATCGTTATGAACGAAGACCCTCTCGGAGAAGCAAGGATTCGGAGAGGAGAGAGAAGTCATCAAGGAGCTACACAAGAAGAAGACATCAAGCTCATGTAGGTGAATGGGTCTCCGGCTCCGACTCCGACAATCAATCCGATGGAAGCTATCACTCCGACTCCGACTACAGTCAAGATGAAGGTGTTGCCGGTCTTGCTCTCGTATCCTCCAACTCCAACTCCTACGACTTATTTGATTCACCAAATGAGGGAATTGGAAGATGCTTCATGGCTAAAGTCCCCAAGGTATCACACCCTGAATTCATTGACTTCAATAGTGATGAGGATGACTTGCTTGGTGAAGATGAGCTCTTGCATGATAAATCTAGTGAGCTTAGTAACGATGAAAATGCTAGTAGTCTTTATAGTCGAGAAGAGTCGAATGACAATGCTATGAAGGAGATTGAGCGTCTAACTAAAGAACTAAACACTCTTAAGTTAGCTCATGAAACAACTCAAGAAGATCATAGAGAGCTCCTAAGATCTCATGAGAAGCTACGCTTCGAGAAGCTCACTCTAGAGCAAGAACATGAGTTTCTAAAAGCGATCAATGACGATCTTCGAAAGAAGAGTTCTTCATATCTTGCCAAACGACTTCTCTTGTCTAATTTCTTGCCACCTATTAAGACTAAGCATGACAAGCATAAGAAAAATTCTTCCTCTAGTAGTAACAATAACCATGTTAAATCTAATGTTGTTGCTTCTAGTAGTTCTCTTGATTCCACTAACAATGTTTCAAGCCAAGTTACACTTGAGCAAGAGAATAGCTTATTGAAGGAAATCATAGAGAAAGGTGTCTACAAGAGCCTTGCCGGAAGCAAGAACTTTGAGGAAATTGTGCGCAAACAAGGAAGGCACCGGAAGAATCAAGGGATTGGTTTTGAGCGAAAGTTCAACGCCGAAGGTGTTGAGTGGGAAGAAGGTCAATACCCTACTCCACAGTTTGTTTCTCAAAAGGAGAAGTATGATCCTACTTCTTCCAATGTGGAACAAGCTCAAGATGACCTTCCACCACAAGACCACAAGCTAAAAGCCAAGGACAAGCTTCAAGAGGAGATTGATGCATTCATTGAAGCACCTCAAGCCATGGTCAAGTGGGTTCCCAAGGAAACATCAAGTTCTACTTCGTCAAGCTCAACTACAACCCCAAGGATTCCCATCAAGATGATGTGGATCCCGAAGAAGAAGAACTAGAAAGTTCTTGAGGGTGACTCCGCCAACATACTTCACTCACATTCATTTTGGCAAAGAACTTGTGCAATCAACTTCCACATCATGCACTAGTTCATGGAGTCACAAACCCTCTTGTTGGTAAGTCAAGGGACAAGGTAATCATTGCTTTCATGGACATCATCTATTGTGAACTTCAATCTATGTCTATGGATATCCTTGTTTGTTCCTTGTGGGACTAACCCATGTAGGTATTGAAAGTGCCCTAATCCAAAGGATAGCTCCCAACTCTTGATGATCTACATCAACATTGAGCATCCACATCTTCAACATCTACATGAAGTCTTCTACGACAACCCAAGGTTAGTTTGACCCTTTAAAAGGGGTTCTCACATCTAGGGGGAGCTTTACTCTAAAAATTGAGTTAAAGCATCTCCAAATGATGTGAACACATCAATGCTTTATGTAAAAGTGGTAACCCCACTTGTGCTTAAACGATGAGTATGACCTATGATCAAATGTTCTCATTTGGCTCCTAAGTCAAAATACTCATATATAGATGACCTAGTCATCGACAAATTGTGTGCTAGTAGCTAGAGTGTTGGTTGTGCATGTTTGACACATATTTCATTTGCTATCTTATTGTGTGAGCATGTTGAATGCATGATTTTATCCATTCGAGGACATCCATTTGTTGTTTTGGTTGTTTTGATTTTTCTGGCCAAATGGATGGACAAGAATGCCTAAGTACCTCCCCTAGCTATCTATGCTTTCTTGTCTCAAATTCTATTCATGCTTATATCACAAACTTTGAACAAGTCATTTTTGGACCCTCCGAGTGAGGAGCACTCGGAGCCACCGATCCGTCTAGGGCTAACTTCCAAAACCTTCTAAGTGATTTTCGGACAGACCAACTTTCTCCCACTCGGTCAAACCGAAAAGCACTTAGACTGATCTAGGTTTCATCTCGGTGAAACCGAGTTCTAAATCTCGGCGTGACCGAAATGCGTAACTGCATAGCAGTTATCCATCTCGGTGTCACCGAGTTTTTCAACTCGGTCCCACCGACAGCAAAGGGATATAAATACTGAGGGCAGCGCGCGTTGATTATTCCTTCAAACGTTTTCGCTCCCACGTCCCTTGCTGCCGTCGCCCTCATCTCCGGATCGTCGCCGTCGTCGCATGTGCGCCCTTGCCGCAGGTCTCCGCCGCCGTCAACGGTCTTCTCCTCCACGCCGTTGCCGCCGTAGAGGGACTCCACCAAGTTAGGGTGAGTCTCGATCCCTCTCGTGCTCCCCATCTGATTCAATGCACGTTTGGTTTGCCCTATATCTGGCCACGTTTGAAATCTTCCTTAACATCAGATCGGTTCGTTTCAACTAGCTTCGAGTAAAATTCTTAGGGTTAGGTTTCCACGGAATACATCTCGGTGAAACCGATTTTAAAAACTCGGAATGACCGATTTGGCCTCTGGCCATTGCACTGCACCTTTCGGTCCAACCGAGTCGTGCAAATCGGTGTGACCGAAGTAGAGTCTTAGTGAAACCCTAGTGTTTCGGCAGGACCGAAACCCACTTCGGTCTGACCGAAAGTGGTGTGGTAAGTTTCTGTTATACACTTCGGATTCACCGAAACTGAAAATCGGTTTCACCGAAATGCATTCTGTGAAAACTTAAAACTAAGATTTGAACTCATTTTTTTTGCAAAAACCTCTGTAGTTTGTGATAACTCTTCTTTTCTGCCTATACCTTATCTATTCACAGGTTGTCAGCCATGTCAAATGCCAGTGACAGCCAGAACAGGTCTGAGTCACCTTTTGCGGACATTCCGGAAGCAGACACTAGTCCTGAGGCTAGTAGTCCAGTTGATGATGGTGAGAGGAGTACACCTAGTGGCTTGCCTCCTGCAGCCACCAGAGCCAGAAAGGAGAGGAACTCCGATGATGAGGATTCTGATTTTGTAGCTGAGGAAGAGGTGTCCTCCAGGCCTAAGAGAAAGGTTGTTGCCAAAGAGCAACAAGGTCAGCAGTCAAAGAAGGGCACCAGCAAGGTCAAGCAGTCAGCTGTTGCCAAGAAGCTGAACTTGGGAGAGCCAGCCCCAAGTAAAGTGAAGAAAACTTCCAAGAGGAAGAGGGTTGTGTATAGTGATCCTCATGAAGATGCAGCAGTGGATGATGAAGAAGAAGAAGATGCACCCCAGCCTCCTCCTCAGAAGGCTAAGCTCATGGGTGATGCTATTAGGGCTGGAGCCACTTCAAAGCCCAAGAAATCTGCTCAAGCCAAGGCAGCTCCAGCAAAGCCTACTGCCAAGCCCAAGAGGACTACCAGGAACATTCCAGCATCTGAGAAGAACAAGGGTGATGTGCCACCAGCTGATTCTGATGAAGAAGAACAAGTGTTGCTGAAACTCCGTCCAAAACTGCCACTTCACAATGATGCTCATCCTCAAGCCGAGGATATGAAGGCAAGGAAAGATAGAGGTCTCAGGCTATGGAGACAATCTGATCCATATGCCGTGAGGAGAAGGACTGCTGTGGATCCCAGATTTCACACCAGAGAGCAGCAGGACTTCTATGAGACTGTGCTGATGGACAAGAAGCCCATAGTTGCAGACACCAGGTACGTTGACTGGAAATACATTGACAGTGAAGAGCACAGAGACTTCTTTCCCCATGTGCATGAGAGCTTCACTGCATGTGGAGTTGCTGAGTTTGTGGGTCAGAAGCTGACAGATTGGAACGACGAGATGATTATGCAGTTCTATGCCACAGCTCATTTCTATCCTGATGGGAAGATCACCTGGATGACTGAAGGTCAAAGGTTTTCTTCTTCTGTTGAAGAATGGGCAGAACTTCTGAATGCTCCAGTGCAGCGAGAGGATGACATTGATGTCTATGGGATTCCTAAGAAGAACCATGATTCCATGAAGAACATGTACAAGGAGATCCCCGCAACAGATTTGGAAGTGTGGAAGCTCGGCTCAGTTTACTATCTCCAGGCAGGTTTACCTACCACTAACACTATTCTGAGGCATACCTTGATGCCCAAGTCTGGAGATCATCGCATGATCAGAGGCTATTCTATCAACATGCTGCATATACTTGATGAGAAGGCACCTTTCAAGGTGATGGACTTAATGGTAGAGACCATTAAGAGGACTGCAGCTGACCAGAAGAGGTCATGTGGATTTGCCCCACAGATTCAGATGCTTATCAATGCCAAGTTTGACACGGGCAAATTCTTGTTGGATAGGAAGCACTTACCCCTGCAGCCAGAGCATGAAGACAATGTTGTTGTGATGGACGAGGAGGATCCAACGTCTGTTGAAGGTCAAGCCAAGATTGAAGCTGCTAGGAAAGCCAAAGCTGATAAAGAGGCAGCAACAACAGCAGCTAAACCAAAGAGCTTCGGAGAGCAGATTCTTGAAGCTACTCAAAGGATTGAACAACGCCTGGCCAGCATTGAACAATCTCAGGAGAGCCTAGAGAGGATTGTTGACGAGAAGATCCACGCTCTGGACGTGAAGCTGACTGAGATTCAGGTGACCGTCAACAAGTTTGAGGCAGACATGGAGGAAGCAAAGCAGGACAGGGCAGAGCTCATGCAGGATGACCTAGTCCAGGACTCTCATCGCCAGACTGCTCCGGTTCCTAGAGGATCCCGATCAGCTGCTATTCCAGTGACTGACTCCAGGACTACCACTTCAGCACCTCCTACAGCTCCAGCAGTCACTCCAGCTACAGCTCCAGTATCCACTCCTCCAGCACAGACTTCAGCTGAAGTCTTCGCCGATGCCGTCATATCTACTCCGACATCTACCCAGACGGGAGCCGCCAGCAGAGCCCACAGTGACGTTTAGCTCTATGCTTTTTCAAACTTTTTGGTAACTTGTTGCCAAAGGGGGAGAAATTGTATAGATCATAGGGCTTCGAGAGAGAGAGTGCTCTTTCATTCTTTTGCGGTTTCTTTTGGTACTTTTGGTTTTTCGATACTTTCAGTGTGCTTGATACTATGTTTGATGCTACCTTAATGAGTGCTTGGTCATACTATGCTTTAATGTGTGCTTAATGCTTATCATATGCTATTCCTATCTTGTATGATCATTTACTCATGTCTTGGTGATTGGGTGCATGTTATTCATTCTTATCATTTTGTGCGCTCCACCAAGATGTATGTGACATGGAAGAGTGACCCATGATCCTAATCGATTGTGCATTTGCATTCAAACGCAAATTTTAAATAATGCACAAATTTAGGGGGAGCTCTTGCTTATCACATACTTCTCAAAGCGACGATATTATTCATTGATTATATCTTTTGTCGAAGCTTTGATCTATATGTTGTCATCAATTACCAAAAAGGGGGAGATTGAAAGTGCAACTAATCCCCGGGTGGTTTTGGCAATTAATAACAACATATATATCATTGAACTAATAGTTACTTAAGAATCATTTCAGAGAAGTTCAGTGATATGGGTATGGCAATGACTGAAGAAGTGGACCCCTCAAAATGCTAAGGCAAGCATTGGCAAAAGCTCAAGACTCCATTGTTGGTTTAGTGATCCAAGATCACATTGAGTCCATAGGAAAAGCCAATACTAATAAAAGGGGATGAGGTTGTGTTGATGATCTGGTTGCTCAAGTGCTTAGTGATATATCTCCTTCAACTTTCAGCAACTTTCACTACAAAACACACTCATAAGTAATCTCGGACCAACCGATTTTCCAAACTCAGTCACACCGAGATGAACCACCTCAGCCATAAGCCAAACCCTAGAAAAATCGGTCATTCCGAGTTTGAGATCGGTCTCACCGAAACACGGGCTGCCAAGCTTCTGTAACCGTTTGTCATCATATCGGAATAACCGAGATGATATTTTCGGTCTCACCGAAACTGGCAAGCTCATGTCTTTGCTCAAATCGGACTAACCGAGATGGTATTTTCGGTCCCACCGAAAACCCCAACGTTCACTATATTTGAACTTTCGGTCTGACCGAGTTGTCCACTTCGGTCACACCGAGATTGCTCAATTATGTGTGTAACGGTTGGATTTTTGTGTGGAGGCTATATATACCCCTCCACCCCCTCTTCATTCGTGGAGAGAGCCATCAGAAAGAACTACCACTCCTACCTTACACTTTCTGAGATGAGAACTACCTATTCTTGTGTTGAGATCAAGTTGCTCCACTCCCACCATATGAAACTTGATTTGTAACCTTCCCAAGTTGCTTTCCACTCAATCCTTTCTTCCACCACAGCCAAATCAGTGAGGAGAGTTGAGTGTTGGGGAGATTATCATTTGAAGCACAAGAGCAAGGAGTTCATCATCATCTACAACATCTATTACCTTTTGGAGGGTGGTGCCTCCTAGATTGGTTAGGTGTCGCTTGGGAGCCTCCGTCATCGAGATGTGGAGTTGAACCAAGAAGTTTGTAAGGGCAAGGAGATCGCCTACTTCATGAAGATCTACCCCGAGTAAGGCTAGCCCTCCGTGGGCGTAGGCCATGATGGAATAGACAAGGTTGCTTCTTCATGGACCCTTCGTGGGTGGAGCCCTCCGTGGACTCGCGCAGCCGTTACCCTCCGTGGGTTGAAGTCTCCATCAACGTGGATGTACGATAGCACCACCTATCGGAACCACGGGAAAAATCACCGCGTCTCCAAATTGTGTTTGCTCTTCTCCACCTCTCTTTACTACATGTGCAATTTACTTTCCGCTGCTTATACTCTAGAATTGCATGTGTAGGGTGATGCTTGAATTGATCATAATTGAGAATCTGCCAAAAACTGTTCATGATCAAAAGGCAGAATTTTTATAATTACAAGTAGTCTAATCACCCCCCCCCCCTCTAGACATACTTTCGATCCTACAACAGCACGGTATCCGGCGGAGGCTCTATCCAGGTGGGGACGACGCCGTGGGAGTCGCACGCGGGCATCATCGCTCGTAAGGAATCGCGGGCGGTGCTGTTGCACAGCGGCACCACTCCCCGGGAAGGTCTGAACTACTCCGGGTGGGCCGGGTCATGCTTGAAGAGCTCTCGGACCATCCCCTTCAACTCCAGGGCAGTAAAGTTATAGTTCAATCCAGGGCGCAGCCTCATGATATCTGCCGCATTGCCGAATTCCCAGGCGGGCCTTTTCCTTTCTTGTAAAGGGGCAATGCGGCGGCGGAGGAATTTTGCCCCAACCTCTCCAATAGTCAGATTGGCGACCTGGAGGCGAATAATCCTAATGAGGGCAATGCTGAGCTTGTTGTCCTCCGGGGCCAATTCACTCCAGTCTCTGCCGCGCACTATGGCAGTTGTGCGCGGCGAGGTAAAGGGCTCAGGTTTATCTTCCACCACCCAGCACCAATCAGCTCGCCACTCCTCCCACTTGCCGCGGAGTTCTCCCTTCAGGTACGAATCCTTCTTGTTCAGCCTGAAGATCCAGGAGATGCCGCCGGAGAGGGGAGCGCCAGCCTCTACTCTAGGCATGAAGAAATGGCGGAAAAGGGCTACGTTTGGATGAATCCCAATATAGTTTTCGCACAGATGTACGAAAACGGCCATCGTAAGGATAGCGTTGGGGGTAAAATCTAGGAGGTGGAGGCCATATGTGTTCATGATATCACAAAAGAACTCCGAGAACGGAGGGCACAGTCCACAATGGAAGAATGCAGCGAAGAAAAAGTACCCGCCGGGGAACATATCTTTGGCCATGGCGGGGAAGACGTGGGAGCGAGGATGAGCTTTGGTCTCCCTCGCCCAGAACAAATAATATTTGTCCCACAGCTCCCTCGGACCGAGCCTTGGCGCGAAGACCACGCACTTCTTCCGCAGGGCAGCCATCTTCGCTGCCTGCTCAGACTTCTCCTTCTTGGCCTTGTCCGCTTTCTCCTTGTCGCTCTTTGGAGCCATGGCGGGGGCGGCGAGGAAGGAGGCGAGGAGCTCGACGGTGCCGCTGATGCGGGAGGTGGCGGAGGAAGGAGTGGAGCTGAGCTCTCTGTCGACCTTTGGGAGGCGGAGGGCGACGGAGATTTCTGGGGAGTCAAGACGCAATGAAGACGATGGAGGGAACTGCCCCTGCTTCCTCTGCTTTTAAGGGGGAAGTGGGGGACGCTCCGCATTTCCCATTAAAGAACAAGCCACGATCTCTCCCACGATGCCGCAATCGACGCGTGCCGTTAGGGAGGGATGCGGCGGATACGGAAGGGGATACGGCTTGCCGTGGGCCGCGTGTACCCGTGCACTGTTTTGGGCCTGGCCCAACAGCGCTCGGCACCGTGTGTGGCCCAGGCCCGGGGGCTCCTGTCGGTGTACTAAGATAGGGGTACCTTAGTACCCCAACTTGTGCACGGGCGGTAGCAACTTCCCGTGGCAGGGTTTACCACGTGCTTGTCGGAAACCTTTCTGGTCCCTATGAAGCCATTCAAGAACAAAGTATACAAGTCAGAAGATCAAGGCCCCGGCAAGAGGAGCTTGCCGGGAAGGCCGCACCAGGCTCAAGGTTATCACTTTAAATACAAGACCCTGGCAAGAGGAGCTTGTCAGGAAGGCCAAGGAATGCACACCTCAAGAAATGCCTCGGCGCATCATGCGCCCCGGCGGGACCCGGAGAGCGACAAGCTTCCGGGCCCGGCAAGATCATGACCCCGGCAAGGTGCTTGCCGGGGGAGGGAACCTGTGTTGTGTGCCTGCGCTCCAGCTCATCTGCCCACGCGTCGCCCTGGGGCCCTTCCAGGGACGCGTGGCGGACGGCTGTGCAGCCTGGGGGACACGATGGCAATCCACGGTGACGAGGCTACCGCCGTGTCGAACGGAGAAGCATGGACGGACACTTTTGGGGTCGACGGTGACAGGCATTTAATGCCCTTGTCCCCCACTGTCAAAGTTAGGTGAAGATCACTGTTCATCCACTGTTCATACACTATTCACGCACTGTTACAACTACCACCAAATTTACACTTTTACCCTCCTCTACGTTGACACCTGTTGGTGACCCCTTTGAGCTATAAAAGGAGGCCCATGCACAACGTAGAGGAGGTTCGGAACCTAAGCAACTCTCTCGCTCGGTGTAGCTAGTACTGTAGCTCTTCAAGCTCCCGAGCTCAAGAACTCAATACAACCAAGGCAGGAGTAGGGTTTTACGCATCCGCGCGGCCCGAACCTGGGTAAACTGCCCGCGTGTGCCCCTCGATCTGCTCTCCGTGCTCCCTCCGCTCCCTTACCGCAACGTAGAAGGGGCTCCGGTCCCATAGGTGCTCGTGGGAGGACAGTTTCCCCCGACAATCTGCATTTTCTAGGCATTAATGTACATAATTCAAATTCAAACGATCGGTGCGTGAAAAGGTGCACAAGAATGGTCTGGAAAACCATGCTCGTGCTACCTAGTAAATTCGCATGCCTTTTATAAGGAATGGGCAGAGATTCCACGGAAATGTGTGGCAATAGTCAACCACAAACGCATCGTTTACTGGATTATCAACTATAGAAAAATTAAATACATGCTTAGAAAACATGACGCCTGGCGTGGTGCCATGGTATGGCATCACCGTGCCCTGGTAAAAATTTGAGAATGTTTGTATTATGTCGCCATCCACGTCTTTCATAAATCCAACCATCACCGATGAAGTTTCATGGTTTCGAGGGGGAAATCACAAAGATTGAAGGGGAATCCAAATTTCCTTTGTCCATTGTACATGATTTTTTTCCTATGGTGAACATACACCCTGCAAATCACCGTGTTCAAATTTGGTGCTTTTCCAGGTTCATTTACCATATTTAGGGGATTATGTGCATTTTCTAGTTATTAATGCACATAATTCAAATTCAAACAATCGATGCATGAAAGAGTGCACAAGAACGGTTTGGAAAACCATGCTCATGCTATTTAGTAAATTCTCATGCCTTTTACAAGGAATGGGCAGATATTTCAATGAAATGTGTGGAAATAGTCAACCACAAAAGTTTTTTATTAGGTTTTCAATTATAGAAAAATGAAATAAATGCTTGAAAAACATGACGCCTGGTATGGTGCCATGGTAAGGCCTCACCATGCCCAGGTAAAAAATTGAGAAGGTTTGGCTTATGTCATGATGCACGCCCTTCATAAATAGAACCATCACCGAGGAAGTTCCATGCTTTTGAGAGGGAAATCACCAAGATCGAAGGGGAATCCAAATTTTCTTCATTCTTTTCACTTGAGTTCTTTTCTACGATGAACATACACCCTGCAAATCACCATGTTCAAATTTGGCACTTTTCTGGGCCCATTTACCATATTTAGGGGATTATGTGCATTTTCTAGGCATCTAGGGCATATAAATCCAATCCTGCTACAACTGCACAGGTGTGATGCGAGGGACATGGATTGCCATTCGATCGCGGTGCATCCTACAGTGCACATGCGCGATCCGCGTGACTGGGGTTCCGGCCAATCATAATGCAACAAACAATAGGCTCAGCGCACACTGTTTCGGGACGCGATGGAGATGAACCGTGTGCGATAATGAATGATCAAGATTATGAGGGAAGGCAAATTTCCTTCGTCGTTTGTCGTTGAGCTCTTAAAAACCACCGCACTATACGGTTATCCGGCCACTCCGTCCTAGAGCTCTCTCCAAGCGTCATTCATGGAACCACGACGCACAGTAACTGGTAAGGAAGCGATGGTATGCCGACACGCCATGTTCCTTGCCGCCTGCGACCGCACACATGATAAGGAAGCGATGGCATCCCGCCATGCCGAGTTCATCGCCGTCGGCGGCCGCACAAGTACATGGGCGGACTTTGATGCTGCCATGGCCGAATGGGCGATGGATCTAGAGGGGGCCAAAGCCGCACAGAAGGAGTGGAAAAGGCAGAAAGCAGTCAAGAACAGAGAGTCCTACCGCTTCAAGAAAGAAGAGGCCACACGCCGTGCTAAGGATAGCTCGCCGGAGATCGAAGCACGGTGGGCTACCGCCTACAAGGCCGGGAAGGAGAACAGCGGCGTCTGGCCAGCTTGCCCCGATGTCAACATGTGAGAAGTAGTTAGTGCGTGTGTCACCCGTAAGTTTGTATAATTAATTACGAGCATCTACCATTACTACATACGTACTAGTTTTAGAGCAAATTACCAGTAGTACTTTAAGTTGGTACTATCTATTATTAATGTACAATGTCGGTAAGCGCATCCTTTGACGCCTTTGAGCATTGATTAGCATGTGTTCACTGAAGTTTTGTAGCTGCGCCCTGGCCCTAGATACTCCCGAAACTTCCGCCCGCAGCCATCGAAGACTAGAGTTAGCCACAGCTGGTTTTTAGTCCCACCTCGTCATGCGAGTTGGCCGCACACCGGCTTAAATTGGCGCGGCTTGCATAGTATCAAATCTGGCTATGCGAGCGAGTCAGGTTGACACTTGATTGCATGTCATAAACTGAAGATTGTTCATCGGGTGTCGCCTAGCCTCGTTCAAGTACATTGAATAATCCTGATACAATGAAAGAGATTTTGAAATTAGGTGTAGTTGGAGATGCTGATAGATATAAGAACTATTAGAAGATCACAAAACACACAGTTTCTATAGCGTATATGTGTGCGTTTTTTGCATTAATGATCCATAATTGAGTTACATGTGCGATATTTTCTAATAAAGCAAGCGTACCATTGGCCGAAAAAATCAACTACACGTGTACATTTTTTGGAGACGGGATCTGCCAATTTTCTCTTTTCTCACACACAGGTATTTTACGAGCTTCTTCTGCATTGTGTATTTCCCCGCCCAAGTTTCAAGTTTTGTAGTGAAATTTTCATTAGGCGCGTGATTTTAGAATTTATTCCTCCCACCACAACCCCACCAATCAAATTTCCTTAGTATCTCTCCCCCTTCACCTCTACTAGTAGCTCAAACCGTCGCCGCCCCAACCACAGGTTCAACCACATCTATGTCCTGCCCGAGCATCGTCGATCCAGTCAGGTAACCCACCGATCTCTATCACGGCCCTGACCTGATTGCTTAAATGGCGCCTGCGAAACATCCTCATGCCTCCAAATCCCCACCGCCCTACCTCCAGAGCATCGCCGTGCAAGCCAAACCATATATCACGTGGAGGTCGAGGAGCTGATGGCAGTCGATGGCACGATGTCCACTATGCGTGTTGACCCGGAGGAACACCTTGCCTTCGTCGCCGCCGACTTGGTGCAGACTCTGGCCCAGGTGAAGTGCCCCAGCGACTACCCCCCCCCCCAGGACTTACCAGGTATGATCTGACCATCTCAATCTTACCAATACCACTTGCAATGGCTATGTTTTGTACGGCCGATGTATTAAGCATGTTTGTGCATTGTTTATTTCAGTACTGCACACTGTGTGATGTTCAAGTATTAACTGTCCAACTCAATTTCACCAATACCAGCAACAAACTTACAATACATGACTCAGGATATCACTAGAGATGCTGCCCATTTGCTATTTTTGGTGGATGCTAACCATGTTGTACTTAATATGCATGTCCATGTACTTACGCAAGGTCATAACGGGTGATGTTGTTGTTTGCCGTCGAGGTTAGCTGCATCCCATGTAGTACAGTATTTCACATCATTTGTGCAATTACAGTTTAACTTCTAACATTTACTCGTTACATGTAGGTACATATGTCAGGGCACTGATCCACGCTTTGACCAGGAGGAATAGCTCACCTCCGCCGCCACTGACTTTGGGCGGGCCCTGGCCAAAATGAAGTGCCCCAACAACTACCTCTCAGGACTTACCAAGTATGAACACATCAGTTCAATCTTACCAATACCAGTTGCAATTAATGGCTATGTTTTGTACGGTTGACGTATTAAGCATGTTTTAGTAAACATGCCTAACACGTTTTAGCTATTTCCCTACCTTTTTATAGACAACTGGGCCATTCTCTGCTCTGGTAGCACCTGCCTTGCGATGTTTAACTCTGCCAATTGCATTTTTATCAGTATCGGTTTCAATGGCTATTAAGCATGTTGCAATTAACAATTGTATCCATTTTTTAACAGTTGTATTTCAATGTCTACAAACTTACAAAACATGACTTAGGATGTTGTTAAGCCTGTTGCAATTAACAGTTGTATCCATTCTTTAATATGTCCCTTTGGTACCATGCTACTCTCCGCAATGAAGATATACTAGAGATGTTGCACATTTGCTAATTTTAGTGGATGCTAACCATGTTGTAATTAACATGCCTTTCCATGTACTTACGCAGCGCCATAACGGGCTATGTTGTTGTTTGCCATCGAGGTTAGCTACATCCCATGTCTTACAGTATTTTACATCATTTGTGCAATTGCAGTTTGGCTTCTAACATTTACTTGCTTCTTGTAGGTACACATGTCTCCAGCACTGATCCACTCTTCGACCCGGAGGAACACCTCGCCTCTGCTGCGGCAAACTTGGGGTAGGCTCTTGTCCACATGAATTGCCCCAGCAACTACCCCTCATGACTTACCAAGTAGGAACTCACCAGTTGAATCTTACCAATACTAGTTGCAATGGCCATGTTTTGTATGGTTCATGTATTAAGCGTGTTGTCGTAAACATACCTAGCTCATCTTATCTATTTTCCTTACCTTTTATATACAACACGGCCATTCTCTTCTCTAGCAACACGTGCCTTGCGATGTTTAACTCTGACAATTTCATTTATATCAGTACCAGTTTCAATGGCTATACTAGGTTGTTTGTTGCAGTAAACAATTCTATCAATTTTTTAATCTGTCCCTTTGCTATTGTGCTACTCTTTCGCAATGAAGATATCACTACAGATGATGTCATTTTATTACCATTTGCTACTTTTGGTGGATGTTAACCCTGTTGTAGTTAACATTGGCTTTCCATGTACTTACACAGGGCTACAATGGGCGATGTTGTTGTTTGACGTCGAGTTTAGCTGCATCCCATGTCTTATACACCATTTGTTCCTAAATATAAGTATTTTTAGATATTCCAGTACAGACTACATACAGAGAAAAATGAGTGAATCTTGATTCTAATATAAACTATGTCTATGATTCTATATACAACCGTATGCAGTTCATATTGAAATCTCTAAAAATACTTGTACTTGGGAACGTAGGTAGTTGTGTTTTACATCATTTGTGCAATCTCAGTTTAGCTTCTAACATTTACTGGTACTTGTAGGTACATATATGAGCGGTACTGATCCACGCTTCGATCCCTTTTGTGTACGGGGCAATGAGATATTCATGAACAAGCGTCAAGTTAGGAAACTAAGAAAGATTGTTAGGCAAAAGAAATAGGTGATGGGAATTAAGCTCTTTATTTACACTTTGTCCAAGACAGCAGCGAACTTTAGGATGGTAAGTAATGTGTTGCCTTTTTCCCCTGCCCACAACAAGTTACTCTATTAGACCCGAGTATCTGAAATAGTTCTCTTTTCAGTGGTTTCCGAAGCTATTTACTGATGATTACCTTGCAAACTACATGACCGGAGTGGAGACAACTAAGGTTAAAGTATATAATTCATGCTACCATGATAATGCTCTAGAAGTCTTCCCGAAGGCGGTGAAGGATGGGCAGGCAATCGTCACAAGGGGTTGGACAAAAGTTGTTCGTGCATATGGCATATAGGAGGGCACATTATGGGCATTCAGCTTTTTCAACACCATCGGCAGGCAAAATGATTTATACTTGTCTCTTCACCTTTACTGCTTCTAAATATTGTGGTTCATCATAATTAATTGTTGTCTAATTCTGTAATTACCGAACATACTGTACTGTGAATTTTTTTTATGGATCGGTTGTTGAACCATTGTGGTGAGAATTTGAATTCCATGTTTCATATTTCAAAATTTCCAATTCGAATAATAAATTACAGGGAAAAATAAAATTATACAAGAGCGAATAAAATAATGTGCACACGGTTAGAAAGAAAACAATGTGTGTGATGAAAAATAGAGAACAGACAGTTCTTTGACGTGAAACGTTTGCGATGCCCGACGGACACACACACGGTTTCGTCTCATATGTGTGTGTGATTCATGGTAACACGACAAATGGTTCAAACATGTGTGCATGTGTGGTAGGAATACCTATCTCACGCAGTTATGAAAATGGACACATTGGCGTTAGTAGAGGCACCAGACAGATTTTACATTCTTGAGTTGTGTGTGATAGCGTACCTATCGCAAACACATCGGTAGATTAAATGTTGATGTCCACTTTTTTCACACAACTATAGCAGCATAATCGTTTGGGGTGTCTCTCGTATCAGAAACGTAACGTCAAAACGTAACGTGTGGGACCGGGGCGACTTCTCATACGTTTATTCTATGGCGATCGTCGGTAGCCGCTCGCCTATCCCCAACGGTTTTTTGGGTCGTGCGGGAAGGATCCCCCTATCGCAATCACTCACTCGACGGCGGTTCAGAATGTCTTCGCGGAAAGGGGTTAAAAACCGTTTGTATAGCATGTTACAGTACTAGTGGTACAAAGAACATGCTACGGCTACATTATCTATAGCGCTTGTACTGACAGCATGCTATCGCTATGCCTTTCTCCTTTATTTTTATTTTTCTTTTAGTCCTTTACATTTCTTTTTTCCTTTCTCATTTTTCTATTTCTTTCATTTTCATTTGCTTTTCTATATGTTTTACATTTTATTTTATTTTATTTCCATTAGCAGTAGCACTTTTCCCAGAAAACGCGCTGCAACAACCAACTTAGCAGCAGCACGCCTAAACTCGCTACTACTATTCCTAGCCTGCCGAGAACAGTGTGGGAATTGTAGTAGTAGTAGTGCTTTTTCTTGTAGAGGCGCTACTGTTATAACCTTAGTTGTAGCGCGTTTTGTTACCAGGCGCTACAGGTAGATAGCAGTAACGCTTTTTTTTACCATCGCTACTGGTAAGCTTCTATGTATAAGGTTTTCCCTAGTAGATAAGCAAATTGGAAGCACAACATATACAAACACATGCAAGGTACAAAACCACAACATGCTATGGGTCAAGTAACTTTCAATGTAAATAATTTAAGTACACATTGCCGCAAGGAGGCACATTGGATATGAGATAGGCACATGATAATCCAAATGACTTGGCTTGTGAAAAGATAATTAATGAAGATCCCTTAAGTATTCATGAGGTAGCCAAGTCTCCAATGCCCTCCAACAACACCTATTGATCAAGTTTGATCTTGTTGGTCCCCAACCAAGTTGGCTCCTAAGAGGTTAGTCACAATAGGCTTGGCTACCCAAATGGTTCTTTTCTTGACACCACTTTGAGTACCAACAAACTTGGCAAACACACTACCAACTGTATCCTTCCTAAGAGAATATATATCATCAATTATAATAGGGTTGGATAAGGTACCATTCGTGCATGAAGAAGCGACGTGACCTTTCTTACAACATAAATAGCAACGTATACTCTTCACTTTCTTCTCACTTAATTTCTCAACATGAGAAGCATTAACTTGAGTCTTCTTAGGACATGGCCTTTCATCAACTTGTGGTTGAGCATGAGATTGAACTTGTGGCCGCTTCCCTTGTTGCTTGTCACTATAAGGCTTCTTCTTCAATGGGCAAGATCTAACATGATTCCCTTAAATTTTGCACTTGAAACAAACAATCTTGGCCGAAGTCTTGACTTGTTCTTGGCCCTTCTTCTTGTTGATCTTGGACGTTGTGGCACCCCAGCTCAGAGCGACCGGTTTACCCTGCATTGCCAGCTCAGAGACCTTGTTTTCTGGCAACACACAACATCTTGGTACAGAAAACAACCGCTTTATTGATACTAGCGGATCAGAGTTTTACATTACAATAGGTAGCGAGGCCAAGCGGCACACACGGTGCGGCTGAACAATATGTACATTATTTAGTGAACATATAAGGCATCGGTCATAACATCTACGCGGCAGCGGAACGACTTCGTAGAGGAACTCCATAGCACAGGGACACTGATGTGGACACGATCTAGACTCGGACGGCACTCCTTTCCAGCAAAACTTTCCTGAAATCTAGCATGACACGCTAGTACATTGAATGTACTTGCAAGCTTACAACAAACATAGACATAATGACAAACAATATCATGATAATTATTCAATTATTAAAATGCAACAACATACATGTGCATGAATATAACCAACATGCTGTGCTCATGCCTTTGTGAAAACAGTCCCTCGGACTGACTTACCAACGGTGATCCTTCTTAACATACCAACTTGTCTATCTCAAAACAGATTATCTCGTGATCTTTCCGGCGATCACAACCCTGACCGACACTTGGTCTCAAACATCTCGGTGGCCTTTCCACCATCTCTGATAGTGCAACATTCATGACTTAGTGAGCAAATTTTTAATTAAATGTTGACCCATGGTGTGACCTACTTTCGAGCGTGTCCGTGACCGTGGACTCGGCTATCGATAGATTAATTACACTCTGCAGAGGTAGTGCACTGTACCCACACCACGGAACCCACGGCCTCGCTTTCCCATTCGGGTGGACCAACGGCGTTCCGACGAAACCCCTCCATTGCCATGACACTCTCTCGACCACTCCGACTCATTTCCCATCGGAATAGTCCTGGGTGGCCCCATGCCTACCAAAGGCACAACGACCATCGTTATGGCCAAACATAAACTGTCCCAAATGAGGACTCGGTACCATAAACTCAACAACGGGCACACAAGGTTATGTCTGTTTACCGAGCTAGGGTACCGCACGCCCATAACCTTCCCTAGTTGGAGGTTCCGACGAGAAGCATGACAACGGATCGAATAAAGGCCTTCCCATAAAGGCAAATGTGGTTGCACTGGGAAAAACATGATTCAGTGGCACCATGACCCAGTCAACGATATATTCAAGTTGAGTTATTAGCAGGTTCAACTTAAAAATAACCAGTGTCATAAAATGCCATGCAAATGTAACACAAAAACATACATCACTGCAAAAACTGGGTCAGCTCTACCACACTAAGTATAAGCATCAACAACTTCTAATAATCCTCTGGTTAGGATTTAATCTCAATTAAAATAGAATCTTTTCTATCAAAATTTTATCATATTATTTATGCAAGAACATAACTCCAAATAATTATTTATACCCATAACCATATTAGTTCTTCATAACCCAAACTTTCTTCTAGTTACATCAACAACTTAAATCAACTTCCAACTTTCTGTAAACTAAATATAACAACCAAATCAAGCAACCAACAGAATAAAAATAACAATAATAATTTATATGCATGGATTAAATCATTTATTCAAGTTGGAAAATCACAAATATTGAAATGGCACCATGAAAATGTTGATGTGGCTTGCCTTAGTGCATGTGTGGTTCACAAACCTCCTGGTGATCCTCAAGACAAGCTTCGCCTTCTGAAAAGATTTAAAAGCACAAAAAGAAAATATCAAGAACCATTCTGAAATTCACCAGAAAATCTACACAGCACAAAAAAATCTCATTTTTGGTGTGCTGCAAGATTTCTTTACAAAGAACACAATGCAAAAAGAATCAATTCATTTGGACTTATGGTTAAAAAGTTATTGCAGTTTGAAGTTCTCTGGAATATATATAAATTCGAATTTAAATAAACAAACTGGGGAGGGGGTGACGTCGAAGGCGTAAAGCCTCAGAGCGCCACCACTCATACCGCTTCGCGCGAGTACAAAGTGGCTGACTAGCGGGCCCCGCTAGTCAGGTGAGGGGGAGAGGGAGAGGGAAACCGACGCCGGAGCGCACGCCGGCGACTAGAGCTCCTTGGCCAAAACGAGAGGGATAGATCTATAGAGGGGATGGAGGTGCACCTGCGCGTACCCGTAGAGTAGCTAGGGTTGGTCGGACGGTGTCAGAGTCGACCTCGCAAGCGGAGGCAGCGGGGTGGTCGCCGGAGATGAAGACGACGATGAGCATCGGCGACTCCAGAGGCTCTAACTAGGTAGAACAACACCACCAGAAAGTGGCGGAGGCTCTGGAAGGGATGCCCTGGCCTGAGAGGGGCTAGAGCTACCGCGACGACCCGAGGGGATTGCCGGCGAGCTCAAGCTCGGGGACGGCGGCATGCGGCCTGCCCGGCCGGGCTACGGGTTCCTACCCAGTTGTGGGGCGTGTGAGAGTGGATTGAGGTGCTCGAGAAGGCTGGGAGGGGCTCCATTTATAGGCGAGCCGAGAGGGGGGTTTGGGGCTTCGTTGGCGACACCTGGACACTGCGCCCAGCGACGAACAACATCAGTGAGAGGGGGAGAAGGCGGCATGGTTCACGCGAGGACTGTGGACGAACAAAGACGAGCACAGGATCACTGCGAAGGCGACGAGCACAGTGCGCACCGCACTGTTGCCTTGGCCGGACCGCACCCGTTCTCGCTGCAGCGAGCTCCGGCGTCGGCGAGTGCTAGGAGGAGCTGCAGGGGTCGAGACGAAGATGGTGGCAAGGTTTGGAAAGCTCTGGTAGGCCGGGAAGCGAGCACGCGTGAAACAGAGCGCTTGGCGGCACTCAGAGCGCATCGACTAGCAGGCTGGCAGGGTGCACACGCGTGGTCGCCGCATGAACTCTGCCCCCAGGCTGACTTGGGGCCAAAGATCATGTTTGGCGTGTTGCTCGTGGTAGATTTGAATGTTACCATGGTTTGGTTTGGACTCAGACGCAGTAGAAGAGATTTCACCAGCCTGGTAAGTTTCTAGACAGTAACTTTGAAACCTTACTGGGATCAACTGGCTGGGAGTTGGGAGCTGTGCTTTGGAGGCTAGCCATAAGTTACTAAGGTAAAGATGCACAAGAAGTTTCAGCTACAATGGAGCAAGTAAAATGGTAGTTTCTATAGAAACTACCATTTCTGTCCAGAACTGAAAATATTTTCTGTAGCAAAAATATTCCAAAAGGTGGTGCAATATTTTTGTTCAGGAAGGTGTCCTAGGGTTCAAAGAATATTTGTGAATTTTCTCAGATTTTTGTGGGCAAGAAAAAATGGGGTTGCTTTGGAGCACAATGAGCTAACTAGGGTTTTGGAGGGGAAAATGAATATTTTTCAATAAAAAAATTATTCCAATTATTATTTTAGGGTCAACCAGAGAGAAAAAGATGATTTGATATGTAGATGAGGCACTTGGGTGAAAGCCAAGGGTACCCAAGTGTCTAAGTCCATATGAAAAGATTCAAAAAATCCAAGTTTTAAACTAAATCCAAATGTAACTCGGGAAAATAAATGAGGGCAAAAATCAGGCTGTCACAAACCTCCCCCACTTAGAATGAATCTCGTCCTCCAGATTCATCGGGTTGGGAAAACCATTCTGGATAATGTGTCCTTAGGAATTCTTCCCGTTCCCAGGTTGATTCTGACTCGGTGTGATGCTCCCACTGGACTTTGTAAAACTTCCTCACTTTACTGCGAGTGGCCCTTTCCATCTGATCCAAAATTTTGAACAATCTCTCTTCGTACGTTAAATTCTTTGCCAACTCTATGTTGGTCATGGCAGTCCTTTTCTCAGGAGGCGATATGCATCGCCTCAACTGTGAGACATGAAACACGTTGTGCACGTCGGACAATTCTGGGGGTAATTCCAACTGATAAGCAACAATGCCCACTCGAGAAATAACTGGAAATGGGCCAATAAATCTAGGTGCCAACTTTCCACGAGTCCGGAATCTCTTGACTCCTTTCATAGGAGTGACTCGGAGGTATACGTGTTCTCCGGGCTCAAAACTGATTTATCGGTGATTTGCATCATAATAACTCTTCTGCCGAGATTTGGCCAATTGTAATCTGTCTTTGACCTTCTTAACTTGTTTCTCAGCTTCCATTATGAGATTTGTCCCGAAGATACGGCTATCCCCAGTCTGAGACCAATTTAAAGGGGTGCAGCACTTACGACCATACAAAGCCTCGTACGGTGACATCTTCAGACTGGTTTGGAAGTTGTTGTTGTAGGAGTACTCGGCATAAGGCAAACAATCTTCCCACTTAGATCCTTGGGCCAAGACGCAGGCTCGTAGCATATCTTCAAGTATTTGGTTTACCCGCTCTGTCTGTCCATCAGTCTCAGGATGATAAGTGGTACTGTATTTTAGCGTTGTCCCTAAGGCTTGATGGAGACGCGACCAAAAAGCGGAGGTAAAGAGTGACCCTCGATCGAAAGTGATGGTTCGAGGTACTCCATGCAGACTGACTATTTTGGACACATACAGCTGTGCAAGTTGATCTGCTCAATATGTGGTCCTGACCGGGATAAAGTGAGCGACCTTGGTTAAAGTGTCCACTATGACCCATATTGCATCATTGCCTCGCTGAGTCTTGGGTAGTCCAGTGATGAAATCCATGCAGACGTCATCCCATTTCCATTGCGAAACTGGCAGCGGTTGGAGAAGTTCGGCTGGCTTCTGATGTTCTGCCTTTACCTTATTGCATAGGTCGCAACTGGCTACAAAATAGGCAATGTCTTTCTTCATTCCATCCCACCAGAATATTTGCCGAAAGTCTTCATACATTTTTGTACCTCCAGGGTGAATAGAGTATGAGGATTCGTGTGCTTCTGACAGGATTTTCTCTTTCAAGTCCGATTGATTGGGTACACAAATCTTTCCACAGAATCGGAGAGTACCAAAGTGATCCTTTGAGAAATCAGATGCACGTCCTGCTACCATATTCTTGGCATGCCTTTGCCGGACAGGGTCGTCTGGCTGGGCCTTGCGGATTTCTTCCTCGAGTGTGGGGGTAACTTCCAAAATATTAGTGAGACCAGCATCAACTATGACTAGATTGAGTTGAGCAATCTCCTCTTGAAGTTTAGGGGGGCAGGATTTCAATATGACATTTAGGCTGACCGGCTTTCGACTGCGTGTGCCAGCCACCACGTTGGCTTTACCCGGGTGGTAATTTATTCCAAGATCATAATCCTTAACCAACTCAAGCCATCTTCGCTGACGGAGATTTAAATCTGGCTGAGTAAATATATACTTGAGACTTTTGTGATCGGTAAAAATTTGGCACCTCTTCCCGATGAGGTAATGCCTCCATATTTTTAGAGCATGAACCACCGCGGCCAATTCCAGATCATGAGTAGGGTAATTTCCCTCGTGAGGTCGCAGCTGTCGTGATGCATATGCTACTACCTTGTCGTCTTGCATAAGTACGCAACCAAGTCCTTGTTTGGAGGCGTCACAATACACATCAAAACTGCGGCAAATGTCTGGAAGAGTTAATACGCGTGCGGTCGTCAGCCGTATTTTTAGCAAACTGAAACTTGTATCACAGTATTCGGTCCATTCAAACTTCTTATCCTTTTTTAGCAGCTCTGTCATGGGTTTAGCAATCTTGGAGAACCCTTCAATGAAACGGCGGTAATATCCGGCCAGTCCAAGAAAACTCCGGATCTGTGATACTGTTGTTGGTGGCAACCAATAGAGCACATCCTTTACTTTGCTTGGGTCTACGGCTATACCCTCGGTGGATAGCACATGCCCAAGAAATCCAACTTGTTTGAGCCAAAACTCACACTTACTGAATTTGGCATAAAGCTAGTGGTCGCGGAGCCGTTGTAGCACTGCTCGGAGGTGTTCTCTGTGATCTTCTTCGCTTTTTGAGTATATAAGTATGTCATCGATAAAGACTACCACGAACTTATCGAGGAAGTCCATGAATACTTTGTTCATCATGTGCATGAAGAAAGCAGGGGCATTGGTGAGACCAAAGGACATGACGGTATATTCATAAAGACCGTACCGAGTGGTGAATGCGGTCTTAGGAATATCTTCCTTTTTAATCTTGAGCTGATGGTATCCTGTTCGTAAATCAATCTTGGAGAATACATTGGCCCCACTGAGCTGATCAAACAAGTCATTAATTCTTGGCAGCGGATATTTATTTTTGATGGTGACATCATTCAGCTGACGATAATCCACACACATGCGGAGGTTTCCATCCTTCTTGCTTATGAAGAGAGCAGGTGATCCCCATGGTGAGGAACTGGGACGGATATATCCTTTCTGGAGCATATCATCGAGCAGCTTCTTTAATTCCACTAATTCTGATGAGGGCATCCGGTAATACTTCTTGTATAACGGTGCGGTTCCGGGTACAAGATCTATTGCAAACTCAAGCTCTCGATCTAGCGGCATGCCTGGCAGTTCTTCTAGAAATACATCAGGAAATTCACTGACCACGGGAATTAACTCCAGTTCAGCCACCGCGGTGAATATTATTCCCTTCTTGGGTATGCCTCTGCGAGAATAGAATTTGGTAGTCTGCCCCGTCTGACTGGTCAGAGTGACTTCTCGGGTTGCACAATTTATGCATACTTGATATTGGGTTAACCAATTCATACCCAAAATAACATCTAGCTGTACCGACTCGATGAGTATCAAGGAAGTTGGAAAGCTTATTCCGTTGATATTGATTTCCAAATCACGGCAGACCAGATTACTCTTGATTAAAGATCACGGGGTTTGTACGAGCATATTTTTGCCCAAAAGTGAACAAGGAAATTTGTTTTGGGCAACAAAACTCCGAGAAATAAAAGAGTGGGAAGCCCCGGAGTCAAATAAAATTATGGCAGGTATGATATTAACAGAAAACATACCAATGACTACTTCAGGGTTTTCTTGGGCTTCGTCTGCGCAGAGGTGATGAACGTGCCCGGCGATGTTTTGCTGGTTCGGGTATGACCCCATAAAGTTGACTTGTGGCCTGAATAGGGCATTTGCCTTGCTGTTCTTGGGGCACTGTATGGCATAATGTCCGTTTTGCCCACAACTGGAACAAGAATTGTTGCGCTGACGCTCCTCGTGCACTGGGTTGGTCACAACATTCTTTACTTGGGTACTGGTCTTGTTAACATTCTGTTGCCAATTGGGCTTATATTCTACCTGGGTCTGCTGCCAGGTTCGAGCCTTTTGCACTGGTTGCCCTTCCTTCCTTGGTTCAAACTTGCGCTTGTGCTCGTTATTAGCGGGCCTGTTGTCCAGCATGAGTGTGTGCTCTCTTTCCGCAATGAAAGCTTTGTTCACCAAAGTTTGGAAGTGTGGAAAATTGAGCATGCTGAGGGTGCACCGGAGTTGCGAGTTTAATCCTCCAAGAAATCTGTCAATCTTTCTTTCTTCAATGGCCACGTCATAAAGGGAATAACGGGCCAGATGATTGAATTTTTGCAAATATTCACCCACACACAGATTTCCTTGGGTGAGTGCAAGAAATTCACGCTGCTTGGTCTTCATAATTCCAGTAGGGATATAATATTTTCGGAACTAATCCTTGAATTTTTACCAGGTGAGTTCTTCATCAGTAGCCCACATGGCTTTGGCATTTTCCCACCATATGGCAGCAGCGCCTTCAAGATAATGAGTTGCATATGGAACTTTATCCTCTTCTGTAGTACGGACAATCTCAAGCTTCCTTTCAATGGTCCGCAACCAATCATCGGCATCCAAAGGGTCAATAATTTAACTGAAACTGGGAGGTTAGGTTCTCTGAAAATCTGATAGCTTGGAGTGATGACCATTCTGATTTCCATTCTGTCCAACCATAGCTTGAACACTTTTCAATATCTCAAGTAGATCATTACTTCTCCTTTCCTCAAACATATGCAGAATTTGCTCGGTGGTAAGAGGATTTGGCGGTGGAGGCGGTCGTGGTATGTACGGCTCGGGAGAGTGTCCTGCCTGTCGGGCGGAATGACGAACAGGAACATCCTCGTGAGCGCAGCTACTGTTGCCTCCCCCGTCATCCTATTATGGATTTTTCCCAAGACAACGCAACCGAGATGAGAAACACTCAATTGGAATATTGGGGAAAAGCCAGCAACAAATCCCAAGAGAAAGCAAAATTACGAAGAAAAGACAGCGAATAGAAGAAATACAGTTCCATCATAATTATACATAGACTCATACAAGAAAGGTGTTTAACATGCCTGGTTCCACTATGCTCATACAGGAAATGAAACATCATTACTCGTACAACTACAACCATACATCATCCTGACAACTGCGAATACTCAGAAGCTCTACTACTCTGCTGGTGCTGCGGGGTCCTCTCCTGAAGCGGACTCAGATCCTGAACTGACGAGGTTAACTGAAACCTCTGGGTTAAAGGTAACACGACGGTGCTGCCTCGGAGGCTCTCCTTCCGGGGCAGGAGTAGGGTGAATCATAGGAGCTACAGGAGTAGTGAGAAGCGAAACCCACTCAGCAGGAGCACTCAGAGGATTTATGGTTGAGGCTCCCGAGCTACTCGGAGGAGTCACTGGTGAAATAGGGGAACCAGAACTGGCTGGAATGTAAGGGGTAAATCCCATGGATGCGGGAGTAGTGGTTAAAGCAATACGAGTGTTAGTCAATTCTCGAGCCAGCTCGTGGATCAGGAGATAGCTAGCAGTAATATAACGGGAAAGGTGGCTAGCAATACTATCAGACTCCGGATCAATATCAGGGAAACGAACATGACCGTTGTCGTGCAGAGAAGGATAGTATTGGAAACCTGGGTGATTCTGCATTCGGACCTCGCTGTGAAGGAGCTCAACAAGGATCTCGAATGCAGCAAATTGGACGGCCTGAGAAGTGGTAGAAGCGTAACCGCTCCGAGAGGTACGAGTGTAAGCTGGAGTCGGAACTGGTGCGCAGAGTCACCACTGCCTGATACTCATACACTGAGCCTGCTAGACGCTCCCGGTACACACGGTAGACTAGGTCGTCTCCGAGAGGGTACATCCGACGACACACGTTATGAAGGAGGTGCGGTGACGTGTACAGCATCAGCTGCAACTGGCACGGATACGGAACCGGAGCCATCTACACTCACAACCATTAGTAGGTTAGTATAAAAATAAAGCAAGTATATGCAAAGCAACAACCAACTACACATGCTACCGGCACTCAACTTAAACTCGTATCTAGCGTTTAGTCAACACGTTGTAGTCTAACGTGCCCTACAGTTAGTGCGGCTCTGATACCAAGCGTTGTGGCACCCCGGCTCAGAGCGACCGGTTTACCCTGCATTGCCAGCCCAGAGACCTTGTCTTCTGGCAACACACAACATCTTGGTACAGAAAACAACCGCTTTATTGATACTAGCGGATCAGAGTTTTACATTACAATAGGTAGCGAGGCCAAGCGGCACACACAGTGCGGCTGAACAATATGTACATTATTTAGTGAACACAAAAGGCCTCGTCATAACATCTACGCGGCAGCGGAACGACTTTGTAGCGGAACTCCATAGCACAGGGACACCGATGTGGACACGATCTAGACTCGGACGGCACTCCTTTCCAGCGAAACTTTCTTGAAATCTGGCATGACACGCCAGGTTAGTACATTGAATGTACTTGCCAGCTTACAGCGAACATAAACATAATGACAAACAATATCATGATAATTATTCAATTATTAAAATGCAACAACATACATGTGCATGAATATAACCAACATGCTGTGCTCATGCCTTCGTGAAAATAGTCCCTCGGACTGACTTACCAACGGTGATCCTTCATAACATACCAACTTGTCTATCTCAAAACAGATTATCTCGTGATCTTTCCGGCGATCACAACCCTGACCAACACTTGGTCTCAAACATCTCGGTGGCCTTTCCACCATATTTGATAGTGCAACATTCATGACTTAGTGAGCAAATTTTTTATTAAATGTTGACCCATGGTGTGACCTACTTTCGAGCATGTCTCTGACCGTGGACTCGGCTATCGATACATTAATTACACTCTGCAGAGGTAGTGCATTGTACCCACACCACGGAACCCATGGCCTTGCTTTCCCATTCAGGTGGACCAATGGCGTTCCTACGAAACCCCTCCATTGCCATGACACTCTCTCAACCACCCCGACTCATTTCCTATCGGAATAGTCCTGGGTGGCCCCGTGCCTACCAAAGGCACACGACCACCGTCGTGGCCAAACATAAACTGTCCCAAACGGGGACTCGGTACCATAAACTCAACAACGGGCACACAAGGTTATGTCTGCTTACCGGGCCAGGGTACCGCACACCCATAACCTGCCCTAGTTGGAGGTACCGACCAGAGGCATGACAACGGACCGAATAAAGGCCTTCCCATAAAGGCAAATGTGGTTGCACTGGGAAAAACTCGATTTAGTGGCACCATGACCCGGTCAACGATATATTCAAGTTGAGTTATTAGCACGTTCAACTTAAAAATAACATGTGTCATAAAATGCCATGCAAATGCAACACAAAAACATACATCACCGTAAAGAACTGGGTCAGCTCTACCACACTAAGTATAAGCATCAACAACTTCTAATATTCCTCTGGTTAGGATTTAATCTCAATTAAAATAGAATCTTTTCTATCAAAATTTTATCATATTACTTACGCAAGAACATAACTCCAAATAATTATTTATATCCATAACCATATTAGTTCTTCATAACCCAAACTTTCTTCTAGTTACATCAACAACTTAAATCAACTTCCAACTTTCTGTAAACTAAATATAACAACCAAATCAAGCAGCCAACAGAATAAAAATAACAAAAATAATTTATATGCATGGATTAAATCATTTATTCAAGTTGGAAAATCAAAAATATTGAAATGGCACCATGAAAATGTTGTTGTGGCTTGCCTTAGTGCATATGAGGTTCACAAACCTCCTGGTGATCCTCAAGACAAGCTTCACCTTCTGAAAAGATTTAAAAGCACAAAAAGAAAATATCAAGAACCATTCTTAAATTCACTAGAAAATCTACACAGCACAGAAAAATCTCATTTTTGGTGTGCTGCAAGATTTCTTTACAAAGAACACAATGCAAAAATAATCAATTCATATGGACTTATGGTTAAAAAGTTATTGCAGTTTGAAGTTCTCTGGAATATATATAAATTTGAATTTAAATAAACAAACTGGGGAGGGGGTGACGTCTAAGGCGTAAAGCATCAGAGCGCCACCACCCATACTGCTTCGCGCGAGAATAGAGTGGCTGACTAGCGGGGCCCGCTAGTCAAGTGAGGGGGAGAGGGAGAGGGAAACCGAGGCGGCCGTGGCTTCGCCGGAGCGCACGCTGGCGACGGGAGCTCCTTGTCCAAAACGAGAGGGATAGATCTACAGAGGGGATGGAGGCGCACCTGCTCGTACCCGTAGCGTAGCTAAGGTGGTCGGACGGCGTCGGAGTCGACCTCGCAAGGGGAGGCAAAACGGGGTGGTCACCGGAGATGAAGACGACGACGAGCAGCGGCGACTCCAGAGGCTCCAACTAGGTGGAACAGCACCACCAGAGAGTGGCGGAGGCTCTGGAAAGGTTGCCCTGGCCTGAGAGGGGCTAGAGCTACCGCGACAACCCGAGGGGATCGCCGAAGAGCTCAAGCTCGGGGACAGCGGCCTGCGGCCTGCCCGGCCAGGCTACGGGTTCCTACGCAGTTGTCGGGTGTGTGGGAGTGGAGTGAGGTGCTCGAGAAGGTTGGGAGGGGCTCCATTTATAGGCGAGCCGAGAGGGGGGTCTGGGGCTCCGCCGGCAACACCTAGACACTGCGCCCGGCGACGAACGGCGTCAGTGAGAGGGGGAGAAGGCGACGTGGTTCACGCGAGGACTGTGGACGGACGGAGACGAGCACAGGATCACTGGGAAGGCGACGAGCACAATGCGCACCGCACTGTTGCCTTGGCCGGACCACGCCCGTGCTCGCTGCGGCGAGCTCCGGCGTCGGCGAGTGCCAGGAGGAGCTGAAGGGGTCGAGACAAAGATGGTGGCGAGGTTTGGCAAGCTCTGGCAGGCGGGGAAGCGAGAATGCATGAAACAGAGCGCTCGGTGGCACTCAGAGCGCGTCGACTAGCAGGCTAGCAGGGTGCACACGCATGGTCACCGCGTGAACTCTGCCCCCAGGCCGACTTGGGGCCAAAGATCATATCTGGCGTGTTGCTCGTGGTAGATTTGAATGTTACCATGGTTTGGTTTGGACCCAGATGCAGTAGAAGAGATTTCACCAGCCTGGTAAGTTTCTAGACATTAACTTTGAAAGCTTATTGGGATCAAATGGCTGGGAGTTGGGAGCTGTGCTTTGGAGGCTAGCCATAAGTTACTAAGGTAGAGATGCACAAGAAGTTTCAGCTACAATGGAGCAAGTAAAATGGTAGTTGCTGTAGAAACTACCATTTCTATCCAGAACGGAAAATATTTTCTGTAGCAAAAATATTCCAAAAAGTGGTGCAATATTTTTGCTCAGGAAGGTGTCCTAGGGTTCAAAGAATATTTGTGAATTTTTTCATATTTTTGTGAGCAAGAAAAATTGGGGTTGCTTTGGAGCACAATGAGCTAACTAGGGTTTTGGAGGGAAAATTGAATATTTTTCAATAAAGAAAAATATTCTAATTATTATTTTAGGGTGAACCAGAGGGGAAAAGATGATTTGAGATGTAGATGAGGCACTTGGGTGAAATCCAAGGGTACCCAAGTGTTTAAGTCCATATGAAAAAATTACAAATTCCAAGTTTCAAACTAAATCCAAATGAAACTCATGCAAATAAAAGAGGGCAAAAATCAGGCTGTCATAGACTTCTTCTTATTGTTGGATTTTAATCCTAGTCCACCTTTGTCATTGGGGGATTTTCGCACACTCAAGATATTATTGAGTGCGGACTTCCCTTCATGGCACTTTTTCAATCCTTTATTCAAGAAAGTGACTTTGGCCTTGAGCTCTTTGATTTCCTCTACATGGTTAGTATCAACACAACTACTAGAGGAAGTATAAGCTTCATCGTTAGAGCAACAGGGCAAGGAAATCAATTCATCACAGGATGTAGCAACATTGTGAGTAGATGAATTACAAGGATTAGCACATGACAATATAGCACTTTGACTTGAAGTAGTGCTAGTATACACATAAGGCTCATTAGATGTTACCTTAGTAGTCATAGCCTCACGGGCTATCTTTAGCACATTATGGGATACTAGAAGACCATCATGGGAGCTTGTGAGATTTACGTGACTCTCTTCCAATTTCCCATAATTGCTAGATAGAAACTTTGAAAGTGCAACTAATCCCCGGGTGGTTTATGTAATTCATAACAACATATGGCTCATTGAACTAACATCCATTCAAGTTAAATATTTCAGGAAGTTCAATGATTGGCATGGCATGGACTAGAGATGTGGACCCCTCAAAATGCTAAGGACAAAGATTGGCAAAAGCTCAAGACTCTTCATTTTAATTTTAGTGTTCCAAGATCACATTGAGTCTATAGGAAAGCCAATACTATTAAAAGGGGATGAGGTGTTGCTTAATGGTCTACTTGCTCAAAGTGCTTAGTGATATTGCTCCAATATCCTCACCCACTTTCTCATTTCCACATTTTTCCAAAACCCATAGTCAAACTCGGCCCCAGCGGTTTGATCTATCCGGCGCCACGGAGTTCACTTGACATGGCCATTGCCAGAAACCCTAAACAGTTCGGTCACATCGATATGGATCTTAGTCTCACCGAGATGGCCTTGCAAACTCTATGTTTCTTGTTGTAACATTTCAGTCTCACCGAAATGAGCAATCGATCCCACCGAGTTTGCCTGACCAATTCTCTGGTTGCTCATTGCTGAAATCGGTGTCACCGAGTTCATGCAATCGACGCCACCGAGACGAGGTTTTGCCCTAGCCCTAGCACATCGGTCCCACCGAGTTGATCCCGTCGGTCCCATCGAGATTCCTAACGTTCACATTTTGAACTACCTTGGTCTCATCGAGTTCTCCTATTCGATCTGCCCGAGTTGGCTCAAATGTGTGTAACGGTTGGATTTTGTGTGGAGGCTATATATACCCCGCCACCCCCTTCTCCATTTGAGAGAGAGCCATCAGAATGTGCTTACACTTCCACTACTCATTTTTCAAGAGAGAACCACCTACTCATGTGTTGAGACCAAGACATTCCAATCCTACCACAAGAATCTTGATCTCTAACCATCCCAAGTTGCTTTCCACTCAAATCATCTTTCTACCATAGCTAAATCTGTGAGAGAGAGTTGAGTCTTGGGGAGACTATCATTTGAAGCACAAGAGGAAGGAGTTCATCATCAACACGCCATCTATTACCTTTTGGAGAGTGTTGTCTCCTAGATTGGTTAGGTGTCGGTTGGGAGCCTCCGACAAGGTTGTGGAGTTGAACCAAGAAGTTTGTAAGGGCAAGGAGATCGCCTACTTCGTGAAGATCTACCCAAGTGAGGCAAGTCCTTCGTGGGCGATGGCCATGGTGGGATATACAAGGTTGCTTCTTCGTGGACCCTTCATGGGTGGAGCCCTCTGTGGCCTCGTGCAGCCGTTACCCTTCATGGGTTGAAGTCTCCATCAACGTGGATGTACAATAGCACCACCTATCGGAACCACGCCAAAAATCTATGTGTCTTCATTGCGTTTGCACTCTCCAAACCCTTCCCCTTTACCGTCTGTAACATCCCAAAATTCTAAATTTCTGAATGTTATATTAAATAAATAGTTTTGATTGTTGTGTGAATGATCGAGTGAAATATGAAACTTTTGAAAGTTGAATGAGAGGGAATAAAAGGACTTTCCCAAAAGTGTTAGTATGAAATGATTGGAATCCTCATTTGAAAGTAATTCAAACTTCATGCCACTCAAGGACTTTCAAGAGAGGAGATGAAATGACTTCTCCAAAGTTTAAATGAAAGAGAGTGGGGAGTTAAACAACTTTTGAATTTCCATTTGGAATCCTTCCCATTTGAATAATTACAAATCCCTCCGACCCATTTCAAAATAAAGAGAGGAGCAATATGATACTCCAAACCAGGGGCAAATTGGAAATATATTTGAATGAGGAAAAACATAAAAGATTTGAAATTCAACTTCAAATCCAATTGGGATTTATTTGGGTTTTATTCAAATTATTTTTCCCCAAAAAAAAATATATGGAAAATAGGGTAAAATGATTCCTTTCAATAGAAAATTGGGGAAAGGTAAATTTGAAATCATTTTGGTATTTAAAAAAAGTTTGTTGGCAATTTAAATACAGCAGTAACACTGTTTGCCTCATTTGAGTTTTTGTAAATTCTATTTGACTTTGGAAAAATGTTCATGATTTACGATTTATTTTTCTGGAAATTTTGATATATTATATGCCTATATGAGAGTTCTGTTTATTCGCTAACTTCCCTTTTTCTCTCTGTGTATTATTTACAAAGAAAACAAACTAGCCGAAGGCCACTATGCTACAGTAGGCAGGCTGGCCCAGTTCAGCAGCGCCCCTCCCCTTCTTCTGTTTTCTCCCTGGCGCAGCCCACCTCCCCATTCCTTTTTTTATTTATTTCCTTTCTTTCTGTTCTTCTATGTTCTAACATGATCCCTCTTCTTCCGAGATTTCATACTATGATCATTTACTGCCCAAGAAAACATGTCCTATAAATATAGCACCTCACCCTCGACCGATTCCTTTAAAATATTATTCGCCAAACCCTCCCGAAAAAGCCCCGCTTTCGAGTTGGATCTCGGCGGAGTTCACCGGACATTCTCGACACCAGTAAGCCACCCCAGACCCTCTTCATATGCCATCCTTCATCTCTCGACATATTGAATCCATTTGACATGTTGGTTTGATCCTTAGGTCACCGGAGCATCGCCATCTACAACCAAACGCCGCCCGAAGCTCTGTGTGCATCACTGCATCTCCTCCACCCCACGTCTCCTACTCCACCCCGCGCCCCCAGGACCGACGGAGGACCTCCTCCCCTACCCCATCGACACCAGCGCAGGCTGGCCCAGTTCAGCAGCGCCCCTCCCCTTCTTCTGTTTTCTCCCTAGCGCAGCCCACCTCCCCATTCCTTTTTTTATTTCTTTCCTTTATTTCTGTTCTTCTATGTTCTAACATGATCCCTCTTCTTCCGAGATTTGATACTATGATCATTTACTGCCCAAGAAAACATATCCTATAAATATAGCACCTCACCCTCGACCGATTCCTTTAAAATATTATTCGCCAAACCCTCCCGAAAAAGCCCCGCTTTCGAGTTGGATCTCGGCGGAGTTCACCAGAGTTCACCGGACATGCTCGACGCCAGTAAGCCACGCCAGACCCTCTTCATATGCCATCCTTCATCTCTCGACATATTGAATCCATTTGACATGTTGGTATGATCCTTAGGTCACCGGAGCATCGCCATCTACAACCAAACGCCGCCCGAAGCTCTGTGTGCATCACTGCATCTCCTCCACCCCACGTCTCCTACTCCACCCCGCGCCCCCAGGACCGACGGAGGACCTCCTCCCCTACCCCATCGACACCAGCGCCGGATCCTCCCCTGCCCCAACCCCCCCC
>LR738710.1:541814224-541999849 GCA_902687465.1 Secale cereale | reverse complement strand
GCAGTGCCCCTCCCTCCCAGTGAGCACGCACGCATCCTCCCCCCTCTGTTCTTCCCTTCATGTTTTAGTTTTTTTGTATTAGTTAACTCCGGTTCGCTGTAGATCTAAGAAAACCGGTTGGTTGCACCACCGAGCAAGCAGTTTCCAGCCAACCAAAACGTGACACGTGTCACTCAGAAAATCTCGTAATTCCTTTTTTCAGAAAATAGCAATCCTAGAAAAATCATATCTCCTAGTCTACAAATCCAAATTGAGTGATTCCAATTGCCCTAGTTTCATATTTTTTTTCTAGTTTCTGTAGATGCAAAGTTTGGTTATGTTTGAAAGTTTTAAATTTGAATTTGGATGAATTTACTCAAATCACTATTTTGGACATAACTAGAGTTTGAAAATATATTTTAAGTTGATTTTTTTTGCCCTAGTCACCAGTTGAATAGTTTATCCAGTAGTATTTAGTATTTTATTATTGGATTATTTTAAATTAGGATTTTACGTAGAACAGTATTATTTTACCTAGTTTAGTGTTATTTTCTTTTTCCATGGTATTTAAATGTTTTTGTTTAAAACTTTTTGTCACTTTTGAAAAATTTAGTTTTGTTTCTATTACTGAACAATAGAAAAAAATATTTTTATTTTAAAAAATATTTTCCTTAGTTTTGTATGAAAACTAGCATAGGGCATAAACAAAGTTTTATAAAACCTTTTTATAGGTTTCATTTTGCTACTAAAAGTTTATGAAAAATTATTTCTGTTTTTTTGTGAAAACCTATTTTATTTTTTTGTTAATTTATTAGTTTAGTATTTTATTTGCTGTTGAAATCCTGATTAGATCAAAAAACTACTTTTGTGTTGGTTGTAGTAAATCTCTATATTTAAAAAAAAAACTTTGGATTTCTATTGGGTTTTCTTATGGATTTCTTTGTTTCTTTTATTGGTTGATTTTATCACGAGTGTTAGAATTTGCTTGCTAGTATGTTTCTTTATATGAATGCTATTAATGCTTAATATATATATGCATCGGAGTGATGGATAGTATCAAGTTATTTTCGATAGCGTTGTTATATTCATCAACTTACCAGGCAAGTTCACTTTGACCATGTTATTCATACCTATGTTTTATTGCATTTTAGTATCACCATTCATAATCCCTCCAGTAGTGATATTGATTTCTTGTAGTTGAGTAAAATGCATGAGGTAGGAACCCATCACCCTCTTACCAAGCCCGGGGCATTATTTATTCTAATTCTACGATATAGTAGACGGGGTTGGAATGAGTGCTCGGGAGTGGTGTGAGAATGGAGGACTCTACATCAATGATGACAACTTCATGATGGCATCTGCAAGGACTGCATCTTCAGGACCTCAAGATTTTGTGACCCGAGACAAGAATTCAATACACACTACTGGGTGAAGGACGGATTTGATGGGCACCCTGGAGCCACCAGTGGATGACCCGGGATGCATGGAGAAGCACCATGACATCTTGCGTAAAGCTTCACCCAGGCTCAAAGAGACTGAAGAATACTTCATGCCCAAAATCTTACCTGTGCAACCGCAAGTCATTATGGGCTCTGGCTTGGTTGACCTTAGTTGTGATTCTAGCTGGGACGATGCTAGCAGATGTAGAACTACGATAGGATTGGATGAGCAACAGACAGTGGTCATAGGAACTCTTCAGAAGACCATGTTTCGATCATCTTGTTCTCAAACACCCTGAAGTGCGAGAACATAAAAAGAGGGATCGAATCTTGCGGGTAAAGTGTACAAACCTCCGCAGAGGGTTAAAACTAATCAATTAGCCATGTCCCCGGTTACGGACAATTTGAGCATCTGGACTTGGATCTATCTCGGAACTCTCAAGACCAGATCGTAAACTTAATTGTGGGCAACTTATGATGATATGGGCTATGAGACATCGATTGGCGGAACCATGTTAGGTATATGTATTTGCTTTGTAGTAGAGATTTTCTGGACTATCCTTTGTTATAGGGAAAATAAAGCCAGCTTTTATGCACACAAAAAACTCAAACACAAAGCCATATTGCATATAGTATTTCTTTCTTTAATTGTGATCTTGTCGGTACATTCAATGTACTAACCTACACTGCTGCAACATCTCATATTGCAGATATTTCTTCCGACGAGTAAGAGTACGGTACAGGGTTACAGTCTACACTCAACCTGTCGGTGGCGTTGATGGGACTCCACACCCGTTTGATTGTTTCCGCAGAGACTTAGAGGTATATATCAGTTTTACGTTATTTATACATGTGATTACACTTTGATATATACATTGATGTACTGTGTGTGCCAGCATACTGATCCAGGGATGTCACAGATAGACAGAGGCTTAACCGTTTGAGGTCGGGTCACTACACCTTCATATGCAATGTTTTACTTTCCGCTGCTACACTCTTAGAATTGCATGTGTAGGTTGGTTTCTTGACTTTTACTAGTTATTAAAATCTGCCAACACTTAAACTTGGGAGATGGCTAGATTTTTTTTGGTCAAGTGTCTAATCACCCCCCTCTAGACCTACTTTTGATCCTACAAGTGGTATCAGAGCTTTGGTCTCCATTTTCCTTGATTTCCATAGCTTTGGTGATCATAGCCTTGGTTTCACAACCTAGGAGAGTATGGCATCTAGCGAGGGAAATTACCACCGTAGAGGTCCTTACTTTGATGGTACAAATTTTCCTAGTTGGAAGCATAAGATGAAAATGCATATTCTTCGTCATAACCCTGTTGTTTGGGCTATTGTGCGAATTGGTTTGCAAGGTGAATACTTCGAGGATGGAAGAGAACCGGATCGTGAAGCGTCCGCGGAAGAATTAAAGATGTTGCAATACAGTGCTCAAGCTTGTGATATTCTCTTCAACGGATTGTGTCCTGAGAATTCAACAAAATCAGCTGCCTTGAGAATGCAAAGGAGATTTGGGATACTTTGGTTGATATGCACGAAGGTACCGAGTCCGTCAAGGAATCGAAATTGGATGTGCTTCAAAGTCAACTTGACAAGTTCAAAATTAAGGATGGTGAAGGAGTCGCAGAGATGTACTCTAGGCTTGCTCTCATCACAAATGAGATTGCCGACTTAGGAAGCGAAGAGATGACCAATAGGTTCATCATCAAGAAGATCCTAAGAGCCTTGGATGGAAAATATGATACCGTGTGCACCTTAATCCAAATGATGCCCAACTACAAATATCTCAAGCCAACGGAAGTCATTGGTATAATTGTTGCTCATGAGATGTCACTCAAGGATAAGGAAGAACTTCACAAAAAGTATAGTGGTGCTTACAAAGCCTCATGTGACGCTCCTACAACATCAAGTGAGAAACAAGTCTTCAATGAAGAATTGAGCTTAATGGTGAAAAACTTCAACAAATTCCACAAGAGTATAAGTAAAGAGAGAAGTTCCAAGTCAAGGTCCTACAATGACAAAATATATTCTAGTTGTGATCCTAATTGCTAGAATTGTGGAAGACCCGGACACTACTCCAATGAGTGTACGGCTCCCTACAAAAGAAGAGAAGATTCACCAAAAAGGAGATTGAGCGTCTAACTAAAGAACTAAACACTCTTAAGTTAGCTCATGAAACAACTCTAGAGGATCATAGAGAGCTCCTAAGGACTCATGAGAAGCTACGCTTCAAGAAGCTAAATTTAGAGCAAGGGCACAGGTTCCTAAAAGCTATCAATAATGATCTTCGAAAGAAGAGTTGTTCTTACATTGCCAAGCGTTTACTCTTGTCTACTTATATGCCACAAGTAAAGTCTAGCAATAAGAACAAGAAAGATTCTTCCTCTAGTAGTAACAATAACAATGCTAAATCCAATATTGTTACTTCTAGTAGCTCTCTTGATTCCTAGTGATTCTCTTAGCCAAGTTACACTTGAGCAAAAAAATAGCTTGTTGGAGGGAATTATAGAGAAATGTGTTTACAAGAGCCTTGCCGGAAGTAAGCAATTTTAGGAAATTATAAGCAAGCAAGGAAGGCACCAGAAGAACCAAGGTGTTGGTTTTGAACGAAAGTTCAATGCTAGTGGATTTGACTGGGAAGAAGATCAATACCCCAAGATGAAGTTTGTTCCTCAACAAGAGAAGTATGACCCCACTGAGGGAGTTCTGGATAAAGGGGTCCTCGAGTGGCCGGATTACTCGTTATGGGCCGGACTGGTGGGCCGTGAAGATTATCGCTGAAGACTATCCCCCGTATCTGGATAGGACTCCCATATGTGTAAAATAGCAAGTTTAGAGTTCGGGTGTACTATTTCCTTCCTCTACAAGATGGTCATGTACAACCCTAGGTCCCTCCAGTGCATATATAAACCAGAGGGTTTAGTCCGTAGCGACAGAAACATCCTAGACTAGACTTCTAGGGTTTAGTCATTACGATCTCGAGGTAGATCAACTCTTGTAACCCCATATTCATCAAGATCAATCAAGCAGGAAGTAGGGTATTACCTCGATCGAGAGGGCCCGAACCTGGGTAAACATCGTGTCCCCAACCTCTTGTTACCATTGATCCTCAGAAGCACAGTTTGGGACCCCCTACCCGAGATCTGCCGGTTTTGACACCGACATTGGTGCTTCCTTTGAGAATTCCACTATGTCGTAGACAGAAGGATCAATGGCTCGCTTCGTCATCAATGACGGCGCCACCCCCGGGGAGACTTACCTCCTCGAATAGATTTTTCGTGTTCGGCAGCTTCATGCTACGCGCCAACTCGGATGGCCACCCCGAGCGGGTTGACAGCTATGCCCCTGGTCATCAGATCAGTTTCGGAAGCTTGAACTATGTTGCAAACTTCCGAGGAGACTTCATCTTCGACGGATTCACACCCACGGCTGCTGCTCCCTGCCCACACGATGAAGTCATCTTAGATCTATCATCGGATCCCATCCAGGGGTCAAAACCCACGACGGCTCTGTCCCCACATCCAGAGCAGGCCGCTTTGTCCGAAGATGGGAAGATCAACCCCGCCATGGAAATCACAGACTTAGCGACGTTTGAGCCGCTCACAGATCCAGAATTGAGTGGGATCCTCCCCGTCGCTGGAAAACCGGACTCGTCTCAAGCTGCGAGTTCCAAACTCTTGGGATCCGCACTCTCCGGGCTCGATCAGGCGGTCATCGCCAAGCCTGGCCTTGCTGGCCCCAAGGTTCCTATCCAGCTCTCGCTCTTAAACGAGGCAATGGACTTGCTGTAATCCCTCACCTTAACAGAGGATTCCCAGCCGAGCTATGCCCAGTTTAAACTCGGGGCTGAGGACAGGGAATTTTGCTTCCCACCCACCACCCACTTGGTAGCCACGGTTAAGGACTTAACCGACGTACTAGACTATGCTTCCAAAGACATCGAAGGGATGGACCACGACATCAAAACCGATCTAGGTACAGACCTGCCTGTGACCGGGTGATGGACGACCACTTCTACCTACGATGTGTACATGGTGGATACACCTAATGAGAAAGAACATGACGATGATAAAGATCTAGAACGGGATAAGCCCATCGATGAACCCCCTAAATGTCGGCGTCAGAAACGCCACTCATGATCGCGTCGAGGAAAGGAGAGTAACACCGACACCGGAGACAATGAAGATCCGGAGGAAGCCGATGACCTCATAGAGCTAGCGGTGGAGCAGGACGAGCGGGAAGATGACGAACACAGTCCCGAAAAACTCACCGATCACAACAATTCAGAAGACAATAATTATCTACCTGTCTCCGAAGAGGATGTCATCCTGGGGGACGAGGAATTCATAGTCCCAGAGGAACCCCTCGAACAAAAGCGCTTTCAGCAACAGCTTATTGCCACAACAAGGAGACTGAAAAAATAGCAGCAACGGCTTAAGGCCGAGCAGGATATGCTCAATGACAGATGAAATGAAGTGCTAGACGCCAAGGAGATATATGGCCGCGAGCGTCAAACAAAGAGCTATCCCAAATGTAAATTGGTGCCCCCAATTCGATGACGAGGCCCTTGCGCCAATTCCGTCGAGGCATGACCAGGCCGATGAAACGGACCGACCACCCCATGGACGGGACAAAGCGGCCAGCAATGTCATACAACAACCCATGCCTCCCCACCGTAAAGGAAAGGATACAACGGCTCAGGGCCATAAGTACGATTTACATCAGGGCCTGAACAGAAAAGATTGTTAGGCTAGATCAATCTATGGATCAAGAGAACATGCTCCCACGCGGGACGGCGGCTATCAATCCAAGCACACTGGGTACAATCAAGTTCGGAACCAACACCGAACACAGATACCATCCGAATTACGCCATGATGTTGCGCGATACAGGGACGCTGCACACCCTCCGTGCTTCAACGATGAGGTGATGGATCATCAATTTCCATAAGCGTTTAAACCCGTGAACATCGAGGCATGTGATGGAACAACGGACCCGACTGTATGGATAGAAGACTTTATTCTTCACATTCACATGACTTGTGGAGATGACCTCCATGCCATCAAGTACTTACCTCTCAAGCTGAAAGGGCCAGCTCGGCACTGGATGAACAGCCTCCCACAGGACTCCATTGGAAGCTAGGAAGATCAAGAGGATGCTTTTCGGGCAAACTTTCAGGTGCCTAATGTCCGGCCCCCGGATGCTGATGATCTAAGTCACATAATCCAGCAACCTGAGGGTCAGCCCGCAAGCTTTCCAACCGGTTCCTAAATAAATAAAACCAAATTGTCGACTGTCCGGACGCCGAGGCCTTAGCGACATTCAAAAACAATGTCTGGGACGAGTGGCTGGCAAGACACCTCAGCCAAGAGAAGTCGAAGACATTGGCAGCCCTTACTACACTCATGACCCGCTTTTGCGCGGGTGAAGATAGCTGACTAGCTCGTAGAAGCAATAGCACCAGCCACCCTCGCACTTCCGAAATCAGTGACGGCAATGGCAAGCCACGACACAATAAGAACAAGCGTCGAAACAATACTGGAGAAACAGATGACACGGAAGTAAACGCCGGATTCATTGGCTCCAGGCTCGGTCAATGGAAGAAGCCATTTAAAGGCAACAGAGACAGTCCATCTAGCCTGGACAAAATATTAGAAAGGCCTTGCCAAATTCATGGCACCCCTGATAAGCCTGCAAATTACACCAACCGAAATTGTTGGGTCTTCAAGCAGGCCAGCAAGTTAAATGTCGGACACAAGGGGAAATGACCTCAAATCAAGGACAAGGGTGAACCTCGCCAGCCGAATACTGGTGGACAGAAGAAATTTCCATCGGAGGTAAAAACCGTGAATATGATCTACGCCACCCATATACCCAAGAGGGAACGCAAGCGCGCACTCAAGGACGTTTATGTCGTAGATCCTGTCGCCCCCAAGTTCAACCCATGGTCGGCTTGCCCAATCACCTTTGATCACAGGGACCACCAACCACTATATGTCACGGAGGTTCGGCGGCCCTAGTACTGATCCTATAATTGATGGATATCATCTTACTTGAGTCCTTATGGACGGCGGCAGCAGTCTAAATCTGATATACCAAGACACTCTCCGCAAGATGGGGATAGGCTCATCAAGGATTAAGCCCAGCAGCACGACCTTTAAAGGAGTGATACCTTGCGTAGAGGCCCGCTGCATGGGCTCATTAACACTGGAGGTCGTATTCGGCTCTCTTGATAACTTTCAAAGCGAAGAGTTAATCTTCGACATCGCTCCTTTCCGAAGTGGCTATCATGCACTACTCGGTAGAACGGCCTTCGCCCGCTTTAATGCGGTCCCGCATTATGCTTACTTAAAGCTCAAAATGCCTAGACCACGCGGCGTAATCACGGTCAATGGAAACATGGAGCGCCCCCTCCGTACAGAGGAAGACACTACGGCCCTAGCAGCCGAGGTTCAAAGCGGCTTATTCAAGCCGAACATTTCATTGGTTGTCAACACCACAGACACTGCTAAACATGTTCGGCCAGCACTACAATGCAGCAGCTCACAAGAAACCGAGCTTGATTAGCGGTTACGCCCCCACCGACTGTCTTACAAGGCGGCAGCATACGTACCTCGCATACATAATTACTCCCTTAAAATACCTTGGGCGGCACCGGGGGCAAACAGCATTAAAATAGTCCATAGTTCGGCTTGACCCTATTCGGACTCTAAAATATATTTTATTTCAAAGGTTCGTTAAAAGAACCCACCTTATCTACGGTTGTGCAGGACATTCTCTTTGAGAGTTGTCTTTCCTTTTTTCGCAGGCGGCCATCATAACTCCCCTCTTCAAGGACACATTACAAAGGGGGAAACGGCGTAGACGTGCAGCAGTGCCCCAGTCAAATTTTTTTTGTTAGATTCAGGCTATGTGTAAGCCATTTTCCCTTTTCAGCTTCTTTTCTTCCGTTGGCATGTAAAATGCCCAAGAAGTTATCGGTATTATCCGTTACCACGTGGTTCGCTGTATTAAATGGGATATAAAAGAAGCAGTTTGGTCCCAATTCGCTTGGAGATCATTTCATTACCGCATGCGTTCTCTCCCCACGTCAGATTGCCACATGTGCCTTAAACCTGGACTTCATACTAGGGGTTGTATTCGGCCTGGCACACCTCCAAGTCTAAACACCTATAGGGAACTGTTCGGCGTCCCGAATATTGCATTATATGCATCGGCTCTGAATCATGTCTTGGGTCTATAGTTGGGTTGCCCGGCTCCTGTGCTTACTACCTTACGTTCCACATTGTTCGGCTAAGGTAGTAAAGCGAGAACTACTGCGATTGTATTTCTGGTTTATCCGGTAAAGTGCCTCAGTAGAGAAAGCCAAAAACTGACTGTCATGATAAGTGAGAGTTGGTCTGCGATTCGGTGACCTAGTGTTATACTACGATCGATAGCGATCTACTCCGTGTTATACGGGGGGCTGGTCTTTGCCCAGCCGCGTAAAGTGGGCACCATAGTTCGGAAAGCCGCACATGCACTAGGGGCTAGTACTTAGCCCCACAAGTCAAGCTCCTATGGCTAAGTGAAAGCATTAAGGCCACATAGTCCGATTGTTTGGTTCGCTTCGCGGACACTTCCTTTATGGACCAAGACGTTGGATAAAGAATGTTCACGCGCAATGTCGAACACCGCTGTAGTATCTACATGGGGGCTGAAGCCGACGACTAGAAACTTTCAGATATAAACAAACAGCCACACAGGAGGAACAGTCGCTTGCAATATAAAAGCGCAAAATTATATAGACATTGGTTCATAAGCTTAGTCTTTACAATCCCAATACAATTACTCAAAGATTACATCCTTTGAGCACTGGCCCTCTACAATGCGGGTTCCTTCTAGGACATCATCGAAGTACCTTTTCGGCCTCCGATGATCCTTGCCCTCCGGTGGGCCGGCAGTCGCTATTTCAGCGGCCTTCATCTTCGCCCAGTGCATCTTGATGCGGGCAAAGGCCATTCGTGCACCTTCTATGCAGGCCGAACGCTTAACAGCGTCGACCTGCGGACTCGTGTCGACGATTCACCTCACCAACCCAAAGTAGCTACTTGGGATTGGATCAGCGGGCCATAGCCGGACTATCAAGTCCTTCATGGTTGTACCCGGCATATTGTGCAGCTCAACCAGCTGCTTCATCTGGTCATTCAGAGGTACTGGATGTTCTGGCGCAAGGAATTGCGACCAGAACAGCTTCTCGGTGTTGTTCCCCTCCTGAGCTCGGAAGAATTGGGCGGCATCGGCGATGCTCTTTGGGAGATCCTCAAACGCTCCTGGAGAACTCCACAATCGCGTCAGCGCAAGATACCTCTGACCTCCAAAGATACTCTGCAGAAGAAAGGCCTTACCAGCTGCTACCTGTCGTGCTTGTTTGATCTCCTCACGAGTGCTGCGCGATTCGCTCTGCGCCTCCTTGGCATCATTGACTGTCGTATTGAGTTTGGATGCTTGCTCCGAAGTCTTCTGGTTCAATGCCTCGCAATTGCGAATAGCATCTCGCGGCTCTTGTTCAACTCCGGCCACCTGTGACTCGTGCTGTTGACGCGCGGTCTGTTAGGCCTTCAGGTCGGTAGCCGCTTTGCATGTCGCTGCCTTGATCACCTTGGCATCTTCCTTGGCCTTCGCGAGCTCGCCCTTAAGGGCCTCGACCTCAGCTGGGCCAACTGTTGCATAAATCATATCGCACAATGAGTTCAGACTCACACAGATCAAACATATAGTCTTTTGAGATTTCAATTTTTTGAAAATCCACATACCTTGTGTTTCATCAAAACGCTTGTTGACGCGGTCGAGCTCCTCGTCAGCTAGTTAAAGCTTCTGACTAAGCTTGGAAACCTCTGCGGCCTGGGCAGATGCCGCTACTAGTGAAGCCTGTTCAAACACGGAATACAGTTCTTGCTCTGTTAGATGCTATAACATGGATCCTTTGTCTGGTTTTCTTCAGAATCAAACAAAGCATCAGGGGCTACTGTCTGTATACCAGGTTTTATAACCTATACATATATAAAATGAAAGAGTTCTTTTTAGAACATTATGTCGCATACCTCGAAGCTTGTCAATAGGTTGTTGAAGGCTTCATTCAGACCGCTTTTGGTGGACTGAATCTTCTCCATGACTGCACCCATCAGGGTGCGGTGTTCCATTATGATGGAAGCACCTCGCAGTGCTTCCTCCAGCGTGTTTAGCGCCTCCGGATTGACAGAGGGCGCCGTTCGAGCGGTTGCTCCTCCCTCCATCATGGGGGGATGACTTCCCAATTATGGAGCCGCACTAGACTCCGGAACGGTGTTCGGTGGGGGCCCGGATTGCTTTGGCTCCCTGCCGTCGGTTGCCATGGGGACTGCTACCCCTTGACCGATGGCGGCCGAGGTGTCCACCTCGGGCACCTTTTTGTCCGCCCAATCTCCACCTCCTTGTGCAGAAGACGCCAGTAGGAAGGACACCTCAGTGTCCCCTAAGATGGGCGACGAGCCCCGCGGTGGCATGTCGCTCTCCACCATCTCCGCTGTTAGAGAATTCCTCGATGATAGCGAAGCATCGAGGAGTATGTGGGGAGGCCTGTGTAAATACGAGATGAAATTACTTCAACATTGAATACTATTTGAATCGAACACAAGTAGTGACCGCCTGTATACTTAAGATTCGGCTAGGGGCTTGATCATGGGATGTACTCGAAAGTTGTGTTCGGATGTCGAATCTGAACTGTCCGGGATGTTCAGTTTCTTTCGGGGCGCCTCCTTGCCCGCATATGCGGGGGCCGCCCTCTTCCTCCCCCTTGCCTTGATGGAGCAGTCCCTCTCTTCCTCTTCCTCCTCCTCTTCTTCTTCGTCGTGGGAGGAGTGGGTGTCGGTTTCCCCAGACCCTGTTTGTGCGGGACCCATGGGGCGGGGGTTGCTCTTGATCTCCTTGCCCTTCTTCTTGGCCTTCTTCTTCGATGCCTTGTACGGCGCTGGAACCAGCATCGCTGTTAGTTGACGCGTGTCTGGGTCTTCGGGTAGCGGAGCCGGACAGTTGATCCGCTCCGCTTTCTTCGTCCAGGCCTGAATGGAATGTAAAAGTTCTAACTCCTGTTATAATTGAAATATGGACAGCGTATGTATTCGGCAGAATTCTGATTATCCCTGAGGCCAAAAACACGTTGATGAAGCCCTTGTCCTCGGTCTCCTCCGGCCACCTCTTTTGGGCCTTGAAAAGCTGCTTCCAAATATCTTCGTGCGTAGTGCCGAAGAGGCGCTTCAAGGTCCGGGGCTCTTCTAGATTGAACTCCCATAGGTGGGAGTCCCGGGGTTGGCAGGGAGAATGCGGCGGAAGAGCATCACCTGGATCACATTGGTGAGGAGGGTGCCCTTCGCCATCATCCTGGAGATGCAATTTTGGAGTGTTTGCACCTACATCTGAGACCCCCAATCAAGTCCCTTAGTGGTCCATGAGGTTAGCCTCTCTGGGGGTCCAGATCTGAATCCGGCCGCCGCTGCCCACTTGGCATCGCAGGGTTCGGTGATATAGAAGCACTCCTGTTGCCATATCTTGTTCGTCTCCACAAAGGCCCCCTTTGGCCAAGTGGAGTTCGGGAGCTTACTCACCATGGCTCCCCCGCAATCCGTGTGCTGCTCCTCGACCACCTTCGGCTTCAGATTGAAGATCTTGAGCCATAAGCCGAAGTGTGGGGGATGCGGAGGAATGCCTCACATATACCTATGAAAGTTGATATGTGAAGGATAGAGTTTGGGGCCAGATTGTGGAACTCCAGCCCGTAGAAAAATAGGAGGCTCCGGGCAAAGGGGTGAAGCGGAAACCCTAGCCCCCGAATAAATTGAGGGATGAAAACCACCCTCTCACCCGGCTCAGGGATAGGGATCACCTGGTTCTTATCAGGAACCAGGTGTGCTATGTCGTTGGCGAGGTAGCCTGCACTCTAGAGATTCTTCACGGTCTTCTCCGTGACCGTGGAGGCCTCCCACTTGCCCTTGGAACCGGTTCCAGCCATTGCTGGAGAGGGAAGCGGTGGTGGAGGAGTTGAGAGTTGCGGGCGCTCGAGTTGTGGGCGCTAGGGATAAGGAGATTGGGAAGCTAGGGCTTGAAGAGAGCGTGAAGTAAAAGGGGAAGGATTTGTGTCCTTTTATATAGATGGTGAATACCAAACGTCCCCCACTCAGGCCGTAAAACTCGTCGGTTCCCAACGCAGTCATACGTAAGGCGCGGTTGGGTTACCCATGTCATATTGATAGGGATTCGGCGATAAGCGGGCGCGATCTCTGCTTCGACAAGAGGTGCCAATGGGGCTATGCCTCGAAACATGAAACTAGAGCCAATAAAATGGTTCGAAATATTAAAGGGTCGAACGTGACGCTTCGCTGAAAAGTCATCAGTAAAGACACAATGTCCGTTTTTTAATACATTGCCTTCGAGGCTAAGGGTTGTACTAATCATGCAGAGCCGGACATAGGTCCTTTGTGTAGAATAATACTTCATATGTTCGAAAGGAGGAATCCGCCTTGCAATGCCGAAAACAGTACGCGTGCCGGACTCATCTTCATCGAAGACTGGTTCAGGGGCTACTGAGGGAGTCCTGGATTAAGGGGTCCTCGGGTGGCCGAATTACTCGTTATGGGCCGGACTGGTGGGCCGTGAAGATTATCGCTGAAGACTATCCCCTGTAGCGGGATAGGACTCCCATATGTGTAAAATAGCAAGTTCAGAGTCCGGGTGTAATATTTCCTTCCTATGCAAGATGGTCATGTACAACCCTAGGTCCCTTAGGTGCATATATAAACCGGAGGGTTTAGGCCGTAGCGACAGAATCATAACATGCTAGACTAGACTTCTAGGGTTAAATCATTACAATCTCGAGGTAGATCAACTCTTGTAACCCCATATTCATCAAGATCAATCAAGCAGGAAGTAGGGTATTACCTCGATCGAGAGGGCCCGAACCTGGGTAAACATCATGTCCCCAACCTCCTGTTACCATCGATCCTCAGACACATAGTTCGGGACCTCCTACCCGAGATCTTCCGGTTTTGACACTGACACCCACTTCCTTCAAGGGAACACGAGCTCAAGATGATCTTCCACCACAAGACCTCTAGCTAAAAGTCAAGGAAAAGCTTCAAGAAGAGATTGATTCATTTGAAGAAGCTCCTAAGGCCTTGGTCAAGTGGGTTCCCAAGACTACACCAAGTTCTATTTCATCAAGTACAACTACAACTCCAAGGATTCCCATCAAGTTGATGTGGGTCCCAAAGAAGAAGAACTAGATAGTTCTTGATGGTGACTCCGCCAACCTACTTCACTCATATTCATTTTGGCAAGGACAAGTGCAATCAACTTCCACATATTGCACTAGTTCAAGGAGTCACAAACCCTCTTGTTGGTAAGACAAGGGACAAGGTAACCTAATGCTTTCATGGACATCATCATATGTGTGTTTCACTCTATGTCTATGGATATCCTTGTTTGTTCCTTGTGGGACTAATCCATGTAGGTATTGAAAGTGTAACTCACTCTAATGGATTGCACCAAATGATCTACATCATTTGAGCATCCACATCTTCAACACCTACATGAAGTCATATTCGACAAAACCCAAGGTTGGTCCATCCCTCTAAGGGGGGATATCACATCTAGGGGGAGCTTTGCTCTAAAACAATTGAGCTAAAGCAACTCTAATGGTGTGAACACAACAATGCTTTATGTAAAAGTGGTAACCCCACTTGCGCGTAAACGATGAGTATGACCTATGATCAAATGTTCTCATTTGACTCCTAAGTCAATATACTCATATATAGATGACCTAGTCATCGCCAATTGCTTGATAGATGCTAGAGTGTTTGTGCATGCTTTGCCACATGTTTTATTTGCCATCTTATTGTGTGAGCATGTTGGTTGCATAATTTTCTCCATTCGAGGACATCCATTTGTTGCTTTGATTATTTGTTTTTTTCTCTTTTTTCCAAATGGATGGACAAGAATGCCTAAGTACTCCCTCTAGCTATCTATGCTATTCTCGTCTCAAACTCTATTCATGCTACATCACAAAGTTTGAACAAGTCGAATTCGAACCCTCTGGGTGAGAAGCACTCGGAGCCATCGATCCGTCAAGGGCTTAACTTCCAAAACCTCTTAATGCATCTCGGTCAGACCAACTCACTCCTACTTGGTCTCACCGAATTCATTAAGTTGATCTAGGTTTTCATCTCGGTGCAATCGATTTGAACAATTCGGTCACACCGAGTTGCAGTAACTGCCAGCAGTTTTGCATCTTGGTGCCACCGAGTCGTTCCACTCAGTCGCGCCGACAGTGAAGGGGTATATATATATATACAGCGGGTTGAAAATATGGAAATTCCTCCAAACAATCGACCACGCCTCCCAGATCTGTCGCCCCTTGATCTCTGGATCGTCGCCGTCGTCACCAGTGCCTCCTGCCGCTGGTCTCTGCCGCCATCAACGGATTCTCACTGCCGTTGACGTCGTAGCAAGTTCGTCGCCAAGTTAGGGTACAGACTTGACCTCTTTGTGCATTCTATTGTTCCGATTCTTGCACAAAGATTTTTGCCATTGTTCCTCCCACGTATGAGATTAATCTATCCACCCAAAGAATTCCTTAGAATAGATTTGATGCAAAAACTTAGGGTTAGGATCTCGGTCACATCGATTATGCCTGAGCCATTGCACATGCACAACTCAGTCTGACCGGAGTGTACAGATCGGTGGGACCGAAATTACTTTATCTGTGAAACCCTAGCATCTCGGGGTCACCGAATTTCATTTCGGTCTGACCGAAACTGTGTGTTTAGACTATGTTTATGCTTTGGTGTCACCGAGTTTGTCAAATTAGGAGCTCCGAAATGATTTCTGCCAAAGACTAAAGTTATGTTTTTGTCTCAATATTTTAGCAAAATGTTGTACTTTGTGATTCTCATCCACTCTATCTATACACAACTATTCACAGGGTCAGTTTCAGCTATGTCAGAGGGCAGTGATAGTCAGAATAGGTCTGAAGAGCACATGAACCTCAGTGAGAGCACTAGTCCCTCTTCCAACTTTGATGAAGGTAGCAGAAGCACACCCAGCAATTTGCCAAAGGCTGCTACCAAGCAAAGGAAGAAAACCTCAGACAATGAGGATGAGGCCTTCGTTGCTGGAGAAGTCACTTCCAAGAAGAAGGTTGTCAGAAAGGAATATGGTGCCTCAACTTCTAGCAAGCCTGGCCTGCAGAAGAAATCTCCTCCTAAGAGAGCCCCAATGTCAAAAGTCAGAGCATCAACTCAACAAACCATGCAATTTACTCTTGAATCCAGAGATGATGATGATGCTACTGGGAAGAAGAGGAAGGAAAGAGTCATAAAGACCATAACCAGAGTCATTGGAATACCATCCATGAGGGATGATGATGATGGGGAGGAGGAGGAGGAAGAGCTTGATGCACCTCCTGCCAAGACCCAAAAGATGATGGGGACGCCATCAGGACTGGGGCTGCTCCATCAAAGCCCAAGTCTGCCCCCAAGTCTTCAGCTCAAGTTCCCAAACCATCTGCACCCAAGAGATCAACAAGAAACATATCTGTTGCTGAGAAGAACAAGGCCCCAGTGCCAGAAGTTCAAGAAGTTCATGAAGAAGATGAGGAAGATGACGATGAGTCTCTAGTGCTCGGGAAACTCAAGCCCAAGATCCCACATCATAGTGATGATCATCCTGTGGCAGAAAATATGAAGTTGAGAAATGATGCTGGTCTGAGACTATGGACAAAGACTGGTCCTTATTCCACCAGGAGGAGGACTGTTGTTGACTATAGGTTCCATACCAAAGAGCAACAAGATTTCTATGAGACTGTCCTTTTGGACAAGAAGCCCATAGTTTGTGACATGAAACGGGTTGACTAGAAGTACATTGACAACAATGCAGATCATTTTCCCCATGTGCATGAGAGCTTCAGGATGAATGAAGTTGACAAGTTTGTGGGACAGAAGTTGACTAAGTGGAATGATGAGATGATCATGCAATTCTACTCCACTGCTCACTTCTATCCTAATGGAAAGATTGTCTGGATAACTGAAGGTACAAGGTATCAATCTACTATCTCAGAATGGGCCAAGCTAATCAATGCCCCCAAGGAAAGTGATGATGATCTAGATGTGTACAGTAAGCCTACGCACAATCATAACTCCATGGCTAGCATGTACAAGACCATTCTAGATGCAGCCAGAGAGTCACACAAGTTTGGTTCCATATACTATTTGCTTGCAGGACTGAACACCATCAACACTATCTTGAGGCACACTTTGTTGCCCAAGTCTGGAGATCACAGGATGATTCGTGGTCATTCAATCAATCTGCTCCATTTGTTTGATAAACCTCAGAAATTCAAAGTCATGAGCTTGATAGTTGAAACAGTCAAAAGGATAGCAGCCGACCAAAAAAATTAAGTGGAATGATGTTGATCAATTCCAAGGTAGGAACCGGGACATATCTGCTTGACAAGAAGCATTTACCTCTTAGGCTAGAGTTTGAGGACAACGAGGTTGTCATGGATGCATCACATCCTACTTCTGTTGAGGGCCAAGAGAAAATTGAGAAGGCAAAGGCAGCCAAAGCAGCAAAAGCAGCAAGTGCTTCTGAAACAACCCCTACAAATCTCAAGACCAAGCAAGATCAGCTCGGTTATCTGCTTGAGGCCACCATGATGATTGAGAAGAGCTTGGCCACCTTGACTCAGAATCAAGAAAGTCTTGATAGGATCTTTGAGACAAAATTGCATGACCTTGATGTGAAGGTCGCTAAGATTCAGACAGTTTTGGAGAAGCTTCAAGAGGATGCAGAGGACAGGGATGACAGATGCACGACAGATACATTCTAGAGAGTCCCAAGGGGACCAAGATCATTAGTTGTGCCAGTTGTCGAGTCCAGGACCACCATCTCAGCACCTGCAGCCACTGCCACAGTTGTTCCTCCAATGTCAAATCCTCCATCTCCACGGACTTCTTATGAAGAATTTGCAGATGGACTCATCTCCACACCGTCTACGCACATCGGAGCAACAATCCATAAGACCCCTTCAGGAGCTCCCAGAGATCGTGCCTAGAGTGTTTTATAGCACTATACGTTTTCGAACTTTTTGGTAACTTGTTGCCAAAGGAGGAGAAAATGTATAGATCATAGGCTGAGAGAGAGAGAGAGTATTTTGCTTCTTTTGTTGGTTTTGTTTGCTTCTCTTGCTACTTGGTTCGTTTGGTTATTGCTACCCCTTGCTACACTTTTCTTATGCTCGTGAGATACTTATATGGTCATGTGTTTGATCATACTATGCTTTAATGTGTGCTTGCATGGTGATACATATGACATTTGTGTATGATCAATCATGGTTTCCCTTGGTGACGAGTGCATGTTTTTTAACTCTTATCATTTTGTGCACTCCACCAAGATGTATGTGACATGGAAGAGTAACCCATAATCCTAATCGATTGTGCATTTGCATTCAAAAGAAAATTTTAAATAATGCACAAATTTAGGGGGAGCTCTTTCTTATCACATACTTCTCAAAGCGACAATGTATTTCATTCATATAATCATTTGTCGAAGCTTTGACCTATATGTTGTCATCAATTACCAAAAAGGGGAGATTGAAAGTGCAACTAATCCCCGGGTGGTTTTGGTAATTCATAACAACATATAGCTCATTGAACTAACATCCATTCAAGTTAAATATTTTAGGAAGTTCAATGATTGGCATGCAATGAACTAGAGATGTGGACCCCTCAAAATGCTAAGGACAAAGATTGGAAAAATCTCAAGACTCTTCATTTTCATTTTAGTGATCCAAGATCACATTGAGTCTATAGGAAAGCCAATACTATTAAAATGGGATGAGGTGTTGCTTAATGGTCTACTGGCTCAAAGTTCTTAGTGATATTGCTCCAAAACCCTCAGCCACTTTCTCATTTCCACATTTGTCCAAAACCCAAAGTCAAACTCGGCCCCAACGATTTAATATATTCGGCGCCACTGAGTTCACTTGACATAGCCATTGCCAGAAACCCTAAACAATTCAGTCACACCGATATGGATCTCGGTCTCACCGAGATGGCCTTGCAAACTCAGTGTTTCCTGTTATCACATTTCGGTCTCACTGAAATGAGCAATCGGTCCCACCAAGTTTGCCTGACCAATTCTCTGGTTGCTCATTGCTGAAATCGGCCTCACCGAGTTCATGCAATCGGCGTCACCGAAATGAGATTTTGCCCTAGCCATAGCACATCGGTCCCACCGAGTTAATCCCGTCGGTCCCACCGAGATTCCTAGCGTTCACATTTAGAACTGCTTCATTCTCACTGAGTTCTCCTATTTTGTCTGACCGAGTTGGCTCAAATGTGTGTAGCGGTTGGATTTTGTGTGGAGGCTATATATACCCCTCCACCCCCTTCTCCGTTTGAGAGAGAGTCATAATAACATGCCTACACTTCCACTATTCATTTTCTGAGAGAGAACCACCTACTCATGTGTTGAGACCAAGACATTCCAATCCTACCACAAGAATCTTGATCTCTAGCCTTCCCCAAGTTGCTTTCCACTCAAATCATCTTCCCACCATAGCCAAATAAGTGAGAGAGAGTTGAGTGTTGGGTGATGATCCACAAGTGTCGGGGATCTATCGTAGTCCTTTCAATAAGTAAGAGTGTCGAACCCAACGAGGAGCAGAAAGAAATGATAGGAAGTTTTCAGTAAGGTATTCTCTGCAAGCACTGAAATTATCCGTAACAAATAGTTTTGTGGTAAGGTAATTAGTAACAAGTAACAAGTGGTAAAAGTAAATAAGGTGCAGAAATATGACCCACTCCTTTTTGTAGCAAAGGACAAGCCTGGATAAACTCTTATATAAAGGAAAGTTCTCCCGAGGACACATGGGAATTATCATCAAGCTAGTTTTCATCACGCTCATATGATTCACGTTCGTTACTTTGATAATTTGGTATGTGAGTGGACCGGTGCTTGGGTACTGCCCTTACTTGGACAAGCATCCCACTTATTATTAACCTCTATTGTAAGCATCCGCAACTACAAAAGAAGTATTAAGGTAAACCTAACCATAGCATGAAACATATGGATCCAAATCAGCCCCTTACGAAGCAACGCATAAACTAGGGTTTAAGCTTCTGTCACTCTAGCAACCCATCATCTACTTATTACTTCCCAATGCCTTCCTCTAGGCCCAAATAATGGTGAAGTGTCATGTAGTCGACGTTCACATAACACCACTAGAGGAAAGACAACATACATCTCATCAAAATATCGAACAAATACCAAATTCACATGACTACTTATAGCAAGACTTCTCCCATGTCCTGAGGAACAAACGTAACTACTCACAAATCATATTCATGTTCATAATCAGAGGGGTACTAATATGCATAATGGATCTGAACATATGATCTTCCACCGGATAAACCAACTAGCATCGACTACAAGGAGTAATCAACACTACTAGGAACCCACAGGTACCAATCTGAGGTTTTCATACAAAGATTGGATACAAGAGATGAACTAGGGTTTGAGAGGAGATGGTGTTGGTGAAGATGTTGATGGAAATAACCCTCCCCAAGATGGGAGATTTGTTGGTGATGACGATGGTGATGATTTCCCCCTTCCAGAGGGAAGTTACCCCGGCAGAACAGCTCCGCCCGAGCCCTAGATTGGTTTCGCCTCGAGACGGCGGTGCTTCGTCTCGAAAGCCTCCTTATGATTTTTTTCCAGGTCAAAACACTTGATATAGCAGAAGATGAGCTTCGTCTCGAAAGTCCACATACTCAACTATCATTGCAATTAACACTTAATATTGTCATATTATTTCTTATGCTAATGTAACAATCTATTCACAATGTCAAGTATGAATCAGAAACTTCATTGGAAACTAACAAACTATGATCTCGTTCATTGAAGCAATTGCAATTTATCATAACATTGGAAAGAGTCAATATAAGAGTTTTTCAGCAAGTCCACATACTCAACTATCATTTAGTCTTTCACAATTGCTCACACTCACGCAATACTTATGGGTATGGAGTTTTAATCGAACACAGAGAAATATAGGGGCTTATAGTGTTGCCTCCCAACCTTTTACCTCAAGGGTAATGTCAACAGTAATAGATCATGATAGCTTACATCCAAGTGTGTATATACGTCAGGATCTTTCCAACACAATGTGCTTGCCAAAGGATAAAATATAAAAAGGAAAGGTGAAGATCACCATGACTCTGATAAGGTAAGAACAATATATAGGCCCTTCGCAGAGGGAAGCAGAGGTTGTCATGTGCTTTTATGGTTGGATGTACAAAATCTTAGCGCAAAAGAACGTGTAATGCCCCGGATGTAAAATTTTCCATTTTGGGTATATAATAAATCTCCGGCTTCATCTATTTCCATTCCGGGTTCTTTGTCTTTCGGGTTTCGTCGTTTTGTTGTGTGAGTGTGTGGCATTCATTCATATCATGTAGACATGTGCATTGCATTGCATTTGTGTTGTGGGTTGCATCCGGTTCGTGGCGTTCCTTCCCGTTGTCCGTTTCGCGTTCCAGAGCTCCCTCACGTGTCCGTGACGTCCCGTAGGCTTACTTTGTTGTTCGGGCGTTTTACGTTACCGGTGTGCCGCGAGGTTGTTTTGTGTGTTGTTGTTTTGTTGTGTGCAACCCGCCTCTCAAATCTCGTCTCGTTTGGACTCCGTTGACTTTTCCATCCGTTGTCCGTGTGGGTCCGAAGTGCCTTTACTTCGTGTCCCGGAAACATCCCGGCTGCAGTCTTTTATCTCCGTCTAGGCCCTTTTATTCTATCCCCGCGATCGGATCCGTCGGATCGCGATTGGAGGGCTCCTAGCGCCCCTAAACTCCCCTCCTAACCCTAAAAACTGCTACTTATAGACCCCCCTAGTCTATTTGGGCATCCCCTTCTTCTTCCCCCTTCTCCACTTTCTTTTTTTTTTCCTTTCTTCTCAGATCCAAAGTTCCTCCCGGATCCCGAGAGGATCCATCCGCCGCCGCAGTTTCCTGCTGGCTCGAGCCGCAGCCGCAGCTTCGAACAGCGCCGGGATCCCCTCGAGGCAGCCACGAAGTCAACGCGCTTCGATCCAGCGCCTGGATCCGATCGATCCATCGCCAGCGCGCCGCGGCCCGTACGTCCTTCGCCAGGACCACTTGGCCGGCCCTTCGCCAGGTCCTCCTTCGCGTCGCGAGCCGGCCCGCTCCCGCATCCTCTCCGCTCGCAAGTCGCGCCGCCGGCTGGGCCCCCTCCGAGCCACCGCCTCAGCCGGCCTCCCCTCCAGGCCACGGGCCCGCCCCGTCGCGACTCTCGGTGGGCCGCCTTCCCTCGCTCCGCAGGCCTCCCGCTCCGCGCCGGGCCTCCGCCTCGGTGGGCCTCTGCCGCGCTTCCCACTGTGCGCGGGCCAGCTCCGCACCGGGCTCCGCCAGCAGGCCTCCTCGCCTTCGCGGGCCGGATTCGCCTCCGCCAGCCGCAAGCCGGCCGGGCCGCCTCCCGCGGGCTGCATCGCCGAGGCCGCGCCGCACCAGATCTGGGCCGGATCCGCAGCCCCCGGCCCGTTACTGTTCATCCGGATCAGATCTGCTAGGTTGACTCTAATCCACTAAGTCCAGTTTTTCTGTTCTGAGATGCTATCTTTGACCTGCTGTAACTTTGTGCCTGTTGCTCCGTTTTGCGCGTGTAGCATGTCCAGACGCTCGTGGAGATGTGCTCTACGTTTTACCTGTTGTTGTCATGCATGTTAGATGTCATCTAGACACTTGTTTTGCTGTTGCAAGAGTGCATCATGATATAAACTGCTGTTATGTGTTATTTTCATGCCACCTTTGACATGTGATATCTTTTAGCTCGTTTGTCCAAACGATGCAAATGACATGTCCACGTGTTCGTCTCGTCACGAACTACGTGTTGCTTGTGATAGGTTGCATGGTAGATTTATTGTTGCCTTGTTATCATCCTTGCAAAGTGCCATGTTCACATGTTGTGTTTTCACTTGTTATGAAATGCCATCTTGTTGAGCTCGTTGTAATCGTTGTGTTCACCGCTATGAAGCATGCTTGTGTGTTTCGGGATCACCTTCATATGCATTTTGATGAGGTGCTTACCCTTTGCCATGTTTAGTTTCGAGGTGACTTAGACATGCTCTTTTTGGTGCTATGATGTTATTGCTGTTTTAGGACTTAGTGATTTTTCACTAAGTCTGAAATCTGTTATGTTCCGATGCCATGTTCGTGTGATGTTCTAGGACAAAGCATGTTAGTTTTGGGGTGGATTTTGATTGTTCCTTGTAGTATATATTGTTGTCTTTCCATTCATGTCCTCACATGTCCATTTGAGTGGCTGTAGCATGTTTATCTTTTGCTCTAAAGTTTCAATAAAATTCTGCTGCCAGAATTTTATTGCAAAGTTCAATATGTCCAAGATCATTGCTATTGATCCGTGACTCCGTTGGGGGTGCACTTTGGACCTAGTTGCTGTACTATATGTCTAGTTTGTGTTCAAGTCCTTTGCCATGCTTTTTGGGTGCTGTAGCTTAATTATTTTGAGCTCCAAAGATGCTATGTTGCTGTAATTTTCAGCTTTCGCTCAAATCTTGTTTCGGGCGTAACTTTTAGCCCGTAACTCCGATTTCAGCGAATCTTATATCAAACTTGGGTGATTTTCTGTGTAGATTAATAATATCAGATTGTTATCTTGTTTTGAGGTGTTTTGCTTGAGTGATGTTTTCCGTGCTCCATGTGCATCTTTAGTGCATCCTTCATGCATTCATGTTTTTTTCGAGTGCGCATTGCATCTTGTTGATTGGTGCTTGGTGTGATTGTTTTGTTTAGAGCCGGAAGCTGAGACCGGATACGAAGTTGAGCACGAGGTTTCCAACGAGGTTGAGCACGAGGACCCTTCTTACGATCCGAACGACTTCTCTTCAGGCAAGATGACCGAACCCCGATAACATTACTATCTTTGCCTATTGCTAGTAGTCTCGATCTATAGTTTTGCCTCGATGCCCATGTTCTTCTTGTCAGCCTCCTACTTGTAACCAATTGCCATGTTTAACCAACCTACCTATGCAAACCGTTGTTTGGCTAAGTACGCTTCGCTCAGCCTTCTTATAGCGTTACTAGTTGCAGGTGAAGATCGAAGATGCTTGCTCCATGTTGAAGTTTGGTTGGGTTATATCACACTATATAAATGCTTTAAATGAAATCATCTATATATTGGCAAGGGTGGAAGGCTAAGCCTTTTGCTTGGTGTTTTGTTCCACTCATGCCGTTAGGATCCGTATAAGCCGGTGTTATGTTCCTTGATTATGCGTTCCTAACACGGTTGGGGTGTATGGGACCCCCTCGATAAACCGCTAAGTGCTAAGTCTTTTCCAGCAAATCCCAACATTGGTACTATTTGCCTAATAACAAACTAAACATGCATAGGGAGTAATTAACCCTCTTTCTTAATCAACAACCCCGGGCCAGTGCTCCACATGAGTGTTGGTCCGAAACGGGGGTTCTGCGGGGCCGCCTTGGGGCAACCCGAGGTATCTGGTATCCACCCGTAGAATCGCCCATCCGGTCGTGTCCTGAGACCTAGATACGCGCGGCTACGATCAGGGTGTCGACACACCGGTAGGATTTGCTGGATTAGCCTTACCTTAGTTCGGTATATCTTGAGCACGGGATTCCGAGGATACTCGGGTCTTCCCACTTTGGAGTTGCGACTCCGCGGATCGTGGGCTTGTAATGGGTCAAGTTGGAACACCCCTGCAGGGTTTTGAACTTTCGAAAGCCGTGCCCGCGGTTATGTGGCAGATGGGAGCTTGTTAATTCCGGTTGTAGATAACTTGACACAATGTTTCTAATACACTACCAGCGTGTGTTCCGTGACTGTCAATTTCCGAACAGGGATTCGGGAGTTGAACACGGAGGGGTTATGATTGTGGAGCTTGTAGCTAGGATCACTTCGTGGTCACTTCTCGCCGATGCCTTCTCTTCTCGCTCTCACTTGCGTAAGATAGATGCTAGTTGCTGCTGCAGACTTATTCTCTTCTTCAGCCCTTCCCTCACCTAAAGGCTTAAATAGTTCTGATACCCGGGAACGGGATTGCTGAGTCCTCTGTGGCTCACAGTTACTTCACACACCAGATGCAGGTCCAGCTGTGAGCTATCCAGGTGATGGCACCGAGCTGGATTGGGAGTACGACGAGGAGCGTAGTCGTTACTACGTGCGCTACCCGGACGATCAGTAGTGGAGTCTCTTACTAGGATTCGATCCGCCTGTGGTTTATTTATCTGAGTTTGGTACTTTGACATTTGGCTTTTGCCCTTAGAGGGTTGTAGTGCTCTTAATGTATGATGTTTGAGACTTGTACTGTAATTCTGTGACGTGGCGAGTGTAAGCCAACTATTTTCAGTTTACTATCCCCTCTTTTACATGAGTTGTCCAAAGATTATCAAACTTGAGATCATTCTAGGATGGACTTATGCCTTTAAGTCGTGCCTCGACACGTAGGAGGTATAACTCCATCCTGGGCATTACAAGTTGGTATTCAGAGCCTTCTCCGACCTAGGAGCCCCCACTGTTTGATCGAACCATTGACGGTTGAGTCTAGGCACACACTGAAAACTTTTTGAGTCCTATATTATATCGGAGAGTAGGATTTCTTTGCTTCTCATCCCCTTTCTCTCTGGTGTGGACTCCTGATGTCTACTCTTGTCTCTTCTATCTTCAAAATTTGCACAAATTTTTTTTAGGAATCCCGCGAGTATTCTGGGATTGTTTCGATGTTCTTGTGACAAGGATATTGTTCTCGATGCCTCCTGTTACCGAGGAGTTGAGCTTCGGGGTATCATTGTAACAAGCATATCGCGACAGTACTAAATACTTAAGACGGCCGACATCGAAAATCTCCCCTATACGGCCAGTGGCAAGATAACCCCGACATCACCCAGTACTGGGGAGGTAGTTCGGGAGTATTGCCATAGCTTGTTATAGTGGATGCTTTTCGAAGGTCCGAGGTACACAGTTTCCGAGAAAGACTGGTTATGTGTTGAAGGATGGATACACCTGGATGTAGGTTAGAGTTGATTGCGCGGTGCTTCCCGTGTATCCCCAACACCTGATTGCATAACTGGAATCTTTCGGAAATCTATAGGTGGGTTTTATCCAGTAGATCGTAGGCATTCTTCCAACGAATGCAGGTTAGTGAGTTCGGGGTTCGACATTGAGTGAAGGGGTTATATGACCGATGTTACTATCAGGAGTTGCATCTTAAAGGGTCCTTGGCTATGCTGATCCGGGGATTGCAAAACCTTTTCGTAACGCGTTCATATGCTTTCAGCACAAAGATGTTAGAACGAAACTCCTCTCTTGTGTTTGTTCCTTTCCGTACCTTGTTGTTTTATTATTTTATCCTTTTGATCCCTATGTGGCTTCTCGTGAAGACTGATGTTATCAATTAACTAATAAATTCATTCGTTCCTCTTGTTCGGATGATTTCATTCGTTCTTATTGTTCGAATGATTATTGTGAAGACTTGTTGCAATTCATTCCATTGATTCAGCTTATTCCTTTTGTCAATCAATTGCTGATTCGTGGTCATCTCTTACAGGATGGCTCCGAAAAGGGTTCCGAATGCCAACCCAGAGGGTGAAGAGGTTCCAGAACGTCCTCCTTCCCCTCCTCCTCCGCCTGAGGCTTGGAGAGCAATTATGCAGACTACAGCTCAGAACACTCAGTTGATGATGCAGATGATGCAGCAAATGCAAGCTATGCAAGCTAATCAGGGTGTTCCAATGAACCAAGGCAACTTCTTCCAGCAGCACCATGCTACTCTCAACCAGTTCCTAGCTAACAATCCTAAAGCTTTCAGTTACTGTGTCGACCCTCTTGATGCTGAGGATTGGCTGACCGACATAAAGAAGCATTTTGAGTGCAGTAACGTGAAAGAAGATGACTATGTGAAGTTTGCAGCCTTCCAACTGAAAGATCAAGCAGCTGACTGGTGGCAGCAGTACAAAGACTCAAGGCCGGGTCAAGTGATCTCTTGGGAGAATTTCTGCAAGGATTTCCGCTCGCATCACATTCCTACAAGTGTTATCGAGGGTATGCGTGAGCAATTCCGCAACCTCAAGCAGGGCTCCATGACAGTCTATCAGTATAATGTCAAGTTCCAAAACCTCGCTCGCTATGCAAAGCAAGACATTCCTGATGCAAAGAGTAAAATCTATCAGTTCCGTGGAGGTCTCAAAGATGAACTTCAGCTTGCTCTCACTTTGTTCGAGCCAGACGAATTCGATAAGTTCTATAACATGGCTTTGAAACAAGAAACAGCTCAGCTTAAGATGGAGGCTTCTAAGAAGAGAATTCGAGATGCTGTTCACTCTTCCTCATCGTCTCAGTTGGCTGCGAAACAACAGAAACTCTGGCTTCCTCCTCCTCCAGTGATTCGAGCTCAATACAACAACTCCAGCAACTTCAACAACTCCAACAACAAGAACTCTAGTGGTCGTGGTTTCTCCCACCCACCCAACCCAAGAAACCAGTCGAAGAAGCAGTTTCAGTCTCAAGGCTCCAAGTCCAGTGGCTCTCATTTCCGTCCTCTCTCTGAAGTGGTGTGCAACAAGTGTGGCCAGAAGGGTCATTATGCCAACAGATGTCCGAATCCGAAGCGTCTTCCTCCTCCTCCTCCTGTCGGTACCGCTATGGTCAAGCATGATCCAAAGGCTGCAAGGGTTAATCTGATGAATGCAGCACAAGCGGAGGCTTCTTCTGATGTCATTTTGGGTAACCTTCCAGTGAACTCTTTTCCAGCTAAAGTGTTATTTGATTCGGGTGCTTCACATTCTTTCATGTCATGCCCATTTGCATCCAAGCATAGTGTGACCACAGCAGCTTTACCGAAGCAGTTGGCAGTTTCTTCTCCGGGAAAGCAGATGCATTCCAGTATATATGCTCCGGATGTTTCTATTCGCATGGGTGATTATCGATTTTTGGCTTCTCCGGTGATTCTTGGTCATTCTGATATTGACCTCATTCTCGGAATGGATTGGCTTTCTCAGCATGATGCTCACATTGATTGCGCTCAAAAGGAACTCAAATTGACTCATTCTGATGAAGATGTGATTATCTTCGCCTCCAGGGATAATACTATTCGGCTTTTCTCTCTTAATGATAAGGGTGAAATTAATGCAATAGAGCAAATTCCAGTGGTGAACGAATATCAAGACGTCTTTCCAGAAGATCTTCCAGGCATGCCTCCACACCGTCAGGTGGAGTTTGTCATTGAACTCGAGCCGGGCACCGAACCTGCTTGCCGGCGTCCTTACAAGCTCTCTCCGGATGAATTGAAGGAATTGAAGAAGCAGCTTGATAAGCAGGAGAGTATGGGTCTCATCAGACCGAGTACATCTCCGTGGGGCTGTGGTGTCTTATTTGTCAAGAAGAAAGATGGCACGGAGCGTCTCTGTGTTGACTACCGGCCATTGAACAAGAAGACGATTAAGAACAAGTATCCGCTCCCCAACATCAACGAACTCTTTGAGCAGCTCAAAGGAGCTAAAGTGTTCTCTAAGCTTGACCTCCGAATGGGCTATCATCAAATTCGCATTCGCGAGGAAGACATTCCCAAGACGGCCTTCAGAACGAGCTACGGTTCATACGAGTATACCGTCATGTCCTTCGGTCTCGCCAATGCTCCTCCTACCTTTTCAAGGATGATGCATTACATCTTCAAACCCTATACTGGAGAGTTTGTGCTCGTGTATCTGGATGATATTCTGGTGTTTTCCAAGAATGAAGAAGATCACGAAAAGCACTTGCGTCTGGTTCTTGATCGACTCCGAGAGCATAAATTCTATGCCAAGTTCTCAAAGTGCGAGTTTTGGCTCGATAAGGTTTTGTACCTGGGCCACATTATCTCAGCTGACGGTATTGCGGTTAATCCCGAGAAAGTTGAAGCAATTGTCAACTGGGAAGCTCCTCAGAACGTCAAACAGCTCCGCAGTTTTCTGGGTCTTGCCAGCTATTGCAGAAGGTTTGTGGAGAACTTCTCCAAGATTGCCAAGCCTCTTTCCAACCTGCTTCAGAAGAATGTCAAATACTTTTGGTCTCCCGAATGTGAAGTGGCTTTCAAAACCCTCAAAGAGAAGCTTGTCTCAGCTCCAGTTCTGACTCCTCCGGATGAAACCAAGCCCTATGAAGTATTCTGCGATGCTTCTCTTCAAGGCCTTGGTGGTGTGCTTATGCAAGATAAGAAAATTGTGGCATATACTTCTCGGCAGCTCAAGCCAAGTGAGAAGAACTATCCCACACATGATCTCGAGCTAGCAGCTGTGGTACATGCTCTGATTACGTGGAGACATCTGTTGTTGGGCAGAAAGGTCGACATCTTCACTGATCACAAGAGTTTGAAGTACATCTTCACACAGCCGCATCTGAACCTCCGCCAGACTCGTTGGGTCGAGATGATCCAAGAGTACAACCCCAGCATCGAATACACTCCAGGCAAGGCGAATGTGATTGCAGATGCTTTGAGCAGAAAGGCATATTGCAACAGCCTTCTTATCAAGCCATATCAGCCTGAGCTTTGTGAAGCTTTCAGGAAGCTCAACCTCCAGGTTGTTCCGCAGGGTTTTCTTGCAAATCTCCAAATTGCTCCTACCTTGGAAGATCAAGTCCGTGAGGCCCAGCTCAGTGATACCATGGTGAAGAAGGTGAAACATGGGATTGCAAAGGGCACTCCAAAATATAAGTGCTTCCGTGTTGATGAGAGAGATACCTTGTTCTTCGAGGACAGACTCGTTGTTTCCAAAGGTGATCTCAGGAAGCTCATAATGGAAGAAGCTCATGACTCTCTCCTTTCCATTCATCCTGGCAGTTCCAAGATGTATCAAGACCTCAAGCAGTCTTACTGGTGGACACGCATGAAAAGGGAGATTGCCCAATTCGTGAATGAATGTGATGTATGCAGAAGAGTGAAAGCAGAACATCAACGTCCAGCCGGTCTTCTCCAACCTCTTCCTATTCCCGAGTGGAAGTTCGACCACATTGAAATGGACTTCGTCACTGGCTTTCCTAAATCCAAGCGAGGAAATGATGCTATCTTTGTGGTGATTGACAAGCTTACCAAAGTCGCTCACTTTCTTCCAGTCAAAGAATCAATCAATGCAGCTCAACTTGCAGAGCTGTACACTTCCAGAATTGTGTCCCTACATGGCATTCCTCAAGTGATATCCTCAGACCGTGGCAGCTTGTTCACATCAAGGTTCTGGGACTCCTTTCAGCCACCATGGGCACGAAGATCAGGTTCAGCACTGCCTTTCACCCTCAGACTAGTGGTCAAGTCGAGCGTGTGAATCAGATCCTAGAAGATATGCTCAGAGCCTGTGTCATCTCCTTCGGCATGAAATGGGAGGACTGCCTTCCATTTGCCGAGTTCTCTTACAACAACAGCTTTCAAGCAAGTGCAGGCAAAGCACCGTTTGAAATTCTCTATGGCAGAAAGTGCCGTACCCCTCTCAACTGGTCTGAAACAGGCGAACGTCAACTTCTTGGCAATGACTTGATCTCAGAAGCCGAAGAAATGTGCAAAGTCATACGTGAGAATCTCAAGGCCGCTCAGTCGCGTCAGAAGAGCTACTATGACGGAAAGCATCGTGATTTGGCTTTCGACATCGGTGATCATGTCTATCTCCGAGTTTCTCCGATGAAAGGAACCCAAAGGTTCGGTATCAAAGGAAAGCTTGCTCCTAGATACGTCGGTCCTTTCAAGATTCTTGGCAAAAGAGGCGATCTAGCCTATCAGCTCAAGCTCCCTTCCAACTTTGCAAATGTTCATGATGTCTTCCATGTGTCTCAGCTTCGCAAATGCTTCAAGGCACCTGAGCGCATGATTCCGTTTGAGGAGATTGATCTTCAACAAGACCTTTCCTACCGAGAGCATCCAGTTGCAATTCTCGAAGAAACCGAACGCAAGACTCGCAACAAGTCCATCAAGTTTCTGAAAGTCAAGTGGTCACATCACACAGACAGAGAAGCTACCTGGGAACGAGAAGATCATCTTCGTTCCGAGTACCCTTCCTTTTTCCAGTCCTAGATCTCGGGACGAGATCTTTTTGTAGTAGAGGAGAGTTTGTAATGCCCCGGATGTAAAATTTTCCCTTTTGGGTATATAATAAATCTCCGGCTTCATCTATTTCCATTCCGGGTTCTTTGTCTTTCGGGTTTCGTCGTTTTGTTGTGTGAGTGTGTGGCATTCATTCATATCATGTAGACATGTGCATTGCATTGCATTTGTGTTGTGGGTTGCATCCGGTTCGTGGCGTTCCTTCCCGTTGTCCGTTTCGCGTTCCGGAGCTCCCTCACGTGTCCGTGACGTCCCGTAGGCTTACTTTGTTGTTCGGGCGTTTTACGTTACCGGTGTGCCGCGAGGTTGTTTTGTGTGTTGTTGTTTTGTTGTGTGCAACCCGCCTCTCAAATCTCGTCTCGTTTGGACTCCGTTGACTTTTCCATCCGTTGTCCGTGTGGGTCCGAAGTGCCTTTACTTCGTGTCCCGGAAACATCCCGGCTGCAGTCTTTTATCTCCGTCTAGGCCCTTTTATTCTATCCCCGCGATCGGATCCGTCGGATCGCGATTGGAGGGCTCCTAGCGCCCCTAAACTCCCCTCCTAACCCTAAAAACTGCTACTTATAGACCCCCCTAGTCTATTTGGGCATCCCCTTCTTCTTCCCCCTTCTCCACTTTCTTTTTTTTTCCTTTCTTCTCAGATCCAAAGTTCCTCCCGGATCCCGAGAGGATCCATCCGCCGCCGCAGTTTCCTGCTGGCTCGAGCCGCAGCCGCAGCTTCGAACAGCGCCGGGATCCCCTCGAGGCAGCCACGAAGTCAACGCGCTTCGATCCAGCGCCTGGATCCGATCGATCCATCGCCAGCGCGCCGCGGCCCGTACGTCCTTCGCCAGGACCACTTGGCCGGCCCTTCGCCAGGTCCTCCTTCGCGTCGCAAGCCGGCCCGCTCCCGCATCCTCTCCGCTCGCAAGTCACGCCGCCGGCTGGGCCCCCTCCGAGCCACCGCCTCAGCCGGCCTCCCCTCCAGGCCACGGGCCCGCCCCGCCGCGACTCTCGGTGGGCCGCCTTCCCTCGCTCCGCAGGCCTCCCGCCCCGCGCCGGGCCTCCGCCTCGGTGGGCCTCTGCCGCGCTTCCCACTGCGCGCGGGCCAGCGCCGCACCGGGCTCCGCCAGCAGGCCTCCTCGCCTTCGCGGGCCGGATTCGCCTCCGCCAGCCGCAAGCCGGCCGGGCCGCCTCCCGCGGGCTGCATCGCCGAGGCCGCGCCGCACCAGATCTGGGCCGGATCCGCAGCCCCCGGCCCGTTACTGTTCATCCGGATCAGATCTGCTAGGTTGACTCTAATCCACTAAGTCCAGTTTTTCTGTTCTGAGATGCTATCTTTGACCTGCTGTAACTTTGTGCCTGTTGCTCCGTTTTGCGCGTGTAGCATGTCCAGACGCTCGTGGAGATGTGCTCTACGTTTTACCTGTTGTTGTCATGCATGTTAGATGTCATCTAGACACTTGTTTTGCTGTTGCAAGAGTGCATCATGATATAAACTGCTGTTATGTGTTATTTTCATGCCACCTTTGACATGTGATATCTTTTAGCTCGTTTGTCCAAACGATGCAAATGACATGTCCACGTGTTCGTCTCGTCACGAACTACGTGTTGCTTGTGATAGGTTGCATGGTAGATTTATTGTTGCCTTGTTATCATCCTTGCAAAGTGCCATGTTCACATGTTGTGTTTTCACTTGTTATGAAATGCCATCTTGTTGAGCTCGTTGTAATCGTTGTGTTCACCGCTATGAAGCATGCTTGTGTGTTTCGGGATCACCTTCATATGCATTTTGATGAGGTGCTTACCCTTTGCCATGTTTAGTTTCGAGGTGACTTAGACATGCTCTTTTTGGTGCTATGATGTTATTGCTGTTTTAGGACTTAGTGATTTTTCACTGTCTGAAATCTGTTATGTTCCGATGCCATGTTCGTGTGATGTTCTAGGACAAAGCATGTTAGTTTTGGGGTGGATTTTGATTGTTCCTTGTAGTATATATTGTTGTCTTTCTATTCATGTCCTCACATGTCCATTTGAGTGGCTGTAGCATGTTTATCTTTTGCTCTAAAGTTTCAATAAAATTCTGCTGCCAGAATTTTATTGCAAAGTTCAATATGTCCAAGATCATTGCTATTGATCCGTGACTCCGTTGGGGGTGCACTTTGGACCTAGTTGCTGTACTATATGTCTAGTTTGTGTTCAAGTCCTTTGCCATGCTTTTTGGGTGCTGTAGCTTAATTATTTTGAGCTCCAAAGATGCTATGTTGCTGTAATTTTCAGCTTTCGCTCAAATCTTGTTTCGGGCGTAACTTTTAGCCCGTAACTCCGATTTCAGCGAATCTTATATCAAACTTGGGTGATTTTCTGTGTAGATTAATAATATCAGATTGTTATCTTGTTTTGAGGTGTTTTGCTTGAGTGATGTTTTCCGTGCTCCATGTGCATCTTTAGTGCATCCTTCATGCATTCATGTTTTTTTCGAGTGCGCATTGCATCTTGTTGATTGGTGCTTGGTGTGATTGTTTTGTTTAGAGCCGGAAGCTGAGACCGGATACGAAGTTGAGCACGAGGTTTCCAACGAGGTTGAGCACGAGGACCCTTCTTACGATCCGAACGACTTCTCTTCAGGCAAGATGACCGAACCCCGATAACATTACTATCTTTGCCTATTGCTAGTAGTCTCGATCTATAGTTTTGCCTCGATGCCCATGTTCTTCTTGTCAGCCTCCTATTTGTAACCAATTGCCATGTTTAACCAACCTACCTATGCAAACCGTTGTTTGGCTAAGTACGCTTCGCTCAGCCTTCTTATAGTGTTGCTAGTTGCAGGTGAAGATCGAAGATGCTTGCTCCATGTTGAAGTTTGGTTGGGTTATATCACACTATATAAATGCTTTAAATGAAATCATCTATATATTGGCAAGGGTGGAAGGCTAAGCCTTTTGCTTGGTGTTTTGTTCCACTCATGCCGTTAGGATCCGTATAAGCCGGTGTTATGTTCCTTGATTATGCGTTCCTAACACGGTTGGGGTGTATGGGACCCCCTCGATAAACCGCTAAGTGCTAAGTCTTTTCCAGCAAATCCCAACATTGGTACTATTTGCCTAATAACAAACTAAACATGCATAGGGAGTAATTAACCCTCTTTCTTAATCAACAACCCCGGGCCAGTGCTCCACATGAGTGTTGGTCCGAAACGGGGGTTCTGCGGGGCCGCCTTGGGGCAACCCGAGGTATCTGGTATCCACCCGTAGAATCGCCCATCCGGTCGTGTCCTGAGACCTAGATACGCGCGGCTACGATCAGGGTGTCGACACGCCGGTAGGATTTGCTGGATTAGCCTTACCTTAGTTCGGTATATCTTGAGCACGGGATTCCGAGGATACTCGGGTCTTCCCACTTTGGAGTTGCGACTCCGCGGATCGTGGGCTTGTAATGGGTCAAGTTGGAACACCCCTGCAGGGTTTTGAACTTTCGAAAGCCGTGCCCGCGGTTATGTGGCAGATGGGAGCTTGTTAATTCCGGTTGTAGATAACTTGACACAATGTTTCTAATACACTACCAGCGTGTGTTCCGTGACTGTCAATTTCCGAACAGGGATTCGGGAGTTGAACACGGAGGGGTTATGATTGTGGAGCTTGTAGCTAGGATCACTTCGTGGTCACTTCTCGCCAATGCCTTCTCTTCTCGCTCTCACTTGCGTAAGATAGATGCTAGTTGCTGCTGCAGACTTATTCTCTTCTTCAGCCCTTCCCTCACCTAAAGGCTTAAATAGTTCTGATACCCGGGAACGGGATTGCTGAGTCCTCTGTGGCTCACAGTTACTTCACACACCAGATGCAGGTCCAGCTGTGAGCTATCCAGGTGATGGCACCGAGCTGGATTGGGAGTACGACGAGGAGCGTAGTCGTTACTACGTGCGCTACCCGGACGATCAGTAGTGGAGTCTCTTACTAGGATTCGATCCGCCTGTGGTTTATTTATCTGAGTTTGGTACTTTGACATTTGGCTTTTGCCCTTAGAGGGTTGTAGTGCTCTTAATGTATGATGTTTGAGACTTGTACTGTAATTCTGTGACGTGGCGAGTGTAAGCCAACTATTTTCAGTTTACTATCCCCTCTTTTACATGAGTTGTGCAAAGATTATCAAACTTGAGATCATTCTAGGATGGACTTATGCCTTTAAGTCGTGCCTCGACACGTAGGAGGTATAACTCCATCCTGGGCATTACAGAACATCACTTTATATTGCCACTTGTGATATGGACCTTTATTATGCAGTCCGTCGCTTTTATTGCTTCCATATCACAAGATCGTATAAAGTTTATTTTCTCCTCACTAATAGATCATACATATATAGAGAGTTGCAACAATGACAACATACTTGAAGGATCTTACTCAACCCATAGGTAGATATGGTGGACTCTCATGGCAAAACTGGGTTTAAGGATGTTTGGAAGCACAAGTAGTATCTCTACTTGGTGTGAGGAGTTTGCCTAGCATGAGGGGTAAAGGCAAGCTCAACATGTTGGATGATCCATCCCAATATACTTTATTTCGGATATAAGAAGGCATAACCCATTACGTTGTCTTCCTTGTCTAACATCAACTCTTTAGCATGTCATATTTTAGTGAGTTCTCACAATCAAAAAAGATGTCCAAGATAGTATATTTATATGTCAAAACCTCTCTTTCGTTACTACTTCCTATTAATTGCAACGATGACCAAAACTATGTTTGTCAACTCTCAACAACTTTTATTCATCATACTCTTTATATGTGAAGTCATTACTCTCCATAAGATCAATATGATCTCTTTGATTCTTTTTTATTCTTTCTTTTATTCTCTCATGATCATGGTGAGATAATCAAGCCCTTGACTCAAAACTCATCTTTATTTACTATATATAGCTCACGGACTTGGTTACATAGATAAAGATCATAAAGCAAACCTCACAACTAGATCGTGCTAAACTTTATTCTACTAGAACAAGATATTAGCAAAAGGATCGAACTAAGAAAAGCGGTAAAGATAGGAATGTGATGGTGATACGATACCAGGGCACCTCCCCCAAGCTTGGCAGTTGCCAAGGGGAGTACCCATACCCATGTGGTTATGTATATTTCTTCGAAGGTGGTGATGATGGGGTTGGTAGCAGTGATGATGGAGTGTCATACATCGAGCGTAGGAGATCCTCCAATTTGCGGATAATGCCCTTCAGTGTGGTGATATGCTCCTTCAGCAAAATATTTTCATGTGTGGGATACTTGTTTTGTATGTGAGATAATTCAATCATCTTAAAAGCTTCGATCTTAGTTGGGGTAAAAAGGTTTGGAAGGGGTTGAAAGATGTCTTCTTCTTCTGCTGCCGGAGCCTGATCCTCCATAGCCTTCTTGATCCTATCCTCCTTGTTGATCTCCCCAGGTTCTTCTCTCTTCAGTTCTATCTTCATTAGCCAAGCATCGTTGCCCTCATTGTTGGAGGAGAAGGACGACATGATGCCTGGCCTTGTCAGCTCTGGCAGAAAATAGCTCGAAATAAAAATAGGGGATATTCGCGTGGTGCGGTGGTCAAAACCTTCGGGAGATTATATAAAGAATTTTTACCGACCAAAAGGAGTATCATGCAAGAAACCGGAGTCCAGAAGGCACACGAGGTGCCCACAAGGTAGGGGCGCGCCCAAGGGGGTAGGGCACGCCCTCCACCCTCGTGGACGCCTCGTGTCCCGTTCGGACTACTTCTTATTTTCCTAATTTTTTAAATATTCCAAAACGGCGAAAAATTGCCATTAGAATTGTTTTGGAGTCGGTTTACTTACCGTACCACATACCTCTTCCTTTTCGGAGTCTGAATCGTTCTGGATAGTGTCCCTTATGTATTCCTCTGGGGTTACGGTTTCAATAACATTGGTTTCAACATTTATGGGATTACCTGAGATATAATGTTTGATTCTTTGGTCGTTCACCACCTTTGGATTTGTGCCTTCGAAGTTATTGATTTTTATGGCACCGAATTGATAGACCTCCTCGATAATATAAGAACCTTCCCGTTTAGAGAGAAGTTTTCCTGCAAAAAATCTTAAACGAGAGTTGTATAGCAAGACATAATCACCTACGTTAAACTCATGCTGTTGTATCCTTTTGTCATGCCATCTTTTAACCTTTTCTTTAAACAGTTTGGCATTTTCATAGGCCTGGCTTCTCCATTCATCAAGCGAGCTAATATCAAATAACCTCTTCTCACCGGCAAGTTTGAAATCATAATTGAGCTCTTTAATAGCCCAATATGCCTTATGTTCTAGTTCGAGAGGTAAGTGACATGCTTTTCCATAAACCATTTTATACGGAGACATACCCATAGGATTTTTATATGCAGTTCTATAGGCCCATAATGCATCATCAAGTTTCTTGGACCAGGTCTTTCTAGATCTATTAACAGTCTTTTGCAAAATTAATTTCAACTCTCTGTTACTTAGTTCTACTTGACCACTAGACTGTGGGTGGTAAGGGGATACAATTATATGATTAACATCATACTTAGCAAGCATTTTGCAGAAGGCACCATGAATAAAATGTGAACCGCCATCAGTCATTAAGTATCTAGGGACTCCAAACCTCGGAAATATAACTTCTCTAAGCATCTTAATAGAGGTGTTGTGATCAGCACTACTAGTTGGAATAGCTTCTACCCACTTAGTAACGTAATCAACAACAACCAAAATATGTGTATACCCATTAGAGGAAGGAAACGGTCCCATATAATCAAAGCCCCAAACATCAAATGGTTCAATAACAAGTGAATAATTCATAGGCATTTCTTGACGTCTACTAATATTACCGATTCTTTGGCATTCATTACAGGACAAAACAAACTTACGGGCATCCTTGAAGAGAGTAGGCTAATAAAAACCAGATTGCAGTACCTTATGCACAGTTCTATCTCCAGCGTGGTGTCCTCCATAAGCCTCTGAGTTACATTTGCGTAGGATATGTTCATGTTCATGCTCAGGTACACAACATCTAATAATACCATCTACTCCTTTATAGAGGTGTGGGTCATCCAAGAAGTAAAGTCTTAAATCATAGAAAAACTTTTTCTTGTGCTGGTATGTGAAACTAGATAGTATAAATTTAGCAACAATGTAATTAGCATAATCAGCATACCATGGAGCAGTACGAGAAGCATTTATGACAGCTAATTGTTCATCAGGGAAGCTATCATCAATAGGTAGTGGGTCATCAAGAATATTCTCTAACCTAGATAGATTGTCTGCAACGGGGTTCTCAGCTCCCTTTCTATCAGTAATATGCAAATCAAACTCTTGTAGCAGGAGAACCCATCTAATAAGTCTAGGTTTAGCATCTTTCTTTTCCATAAGATATTTAATAGCAGCATGATCAGTGTGAACAGTTACTTTAGAATCAACAATATAAGGCCTGAACTTATCACAAGCAAATACAACTGCTAAAAATTCTTTTTCAGTAGTAGCATAATTTCTCTGGGCACTGTCTAGGGTTTTACTAGCATATTGGATAACATTTAATTTCTTATCAACTCTTTGTCCTAGAACAGCACCTACAACATAATCACTAGCATCACACATAATTTCAAAAGGGTAATTCCAGTCAGGTGGCTAGACAATAGGTGCAAAAATCAATGTTTTCTTAAGTATTTCAAATGCTTCTACACAATCATCATAAAAAACAAAAGGAACATCGTTTTGTAAGAGGTTAGTCAGAGGCCTAGAGATTTTTGAGAAGTCCTTAATGAACCTCCTATAAAACCCGGCATGACCAAGGAAACTTCTTATACCTTTGATGTCCTTGGGACACGGCATCTTTTCAATAGCATCAACTTTAGCTTTATCAACTTCAATACCTCTTTCAGAGATTTATGCCCCAAGACAATACCTTCATTAACCATAAAGTGGCACTTTCCCAATTCAAGACAAGATTAGTTTCTTCACATCTCTGCAAAACTCGATCAAGGTTGCTCAAGCAATCATCAAAAGAAGTTCCATAAACGGAAATATCATCCATGAAAACCTCAACAATATTTTCACAAAAGTCAGAGAATATAGCCATCATGCATCTTTGAAAAGTAGCAGGTGCATTATATAAACCAAAAGGCATACGTCTATAAGCAAAGGTACCGAAAGGGCAAGTAAAAGTGGTCTTTTCTTGATCCTCTTTTGACATAGGTATTTGAGAGAAACCAGAATAGCCATCTAGAAAGCAAAAATGTGTATGTTTGGATAACCTTTCTAGCATTTGATCAATAAAAGGTAGAGGGTAATGATCTTTCTTAGTAGCTTTATTTAATTTGCAGAAATCAATTACCATTCTATAGCCTGTAATAATTCTTTGTGGGATCAATTCATCTTTATCATTAGGAACAACAGTAATACCTCCCTTATTAGGGACACAATGGACAGGACTTATCCACTGACTATCAGCAACTGGATAAATTATACCTGCCTCTAGAAGCTTTAGTATTTCTTTCCTTACCACTTCTTTCATCCTAGGATTTAACCGTCGTTGGTGATCAACAACCAGTTTAGCGTCTTTCTCCAATTTTATTTTGTGCTGGCACAGAGTGGGACTAATGCCCTTAAGATCATGAAGAGTATATCCAATGGCAGCACGGTGCTTCTTCAGAGTTTTCAATAATTTCTCTTCTTCTTGCTCTGAAAGGTTAGCACTAATAATAACAGGATATATCTTATTTTCATCGAGATAAGCATATTTAAGAGTATCAGGTAATGGTTTGAGTTCAAACACGGGATCACCCTTGGGTGGAGGAGGATCCCCTAGAATTTCAACAGGCGAGTTGTGTTTCAATAAGGGTCCCTATTTAAAGAATATTTCATCTATTTCCCTTCTCTCATTCATATACATATCATTTTCATGGTCTAGCAGATATTGTTCTAAAGGATCGTTAGGAGGCACATCAATAGAAGCAAGACCAATAAGTTCATCCTTACTAGGCAATTCTTTATCATGGGGTTGTCTACGAAATTTAGCAAAGTTAAAATCATGAGACATATCCCCTCTACCAATAGTAACAACATCATTTTCACAGTCTATCTTAGTGTTAACAGTATTCAAGAAGGGTCTACCAAATATAATGGGGCAAAATCATCTTGTGGGGAACCAAGAACAAGAAAAATAGTAGGGTATTTAACTTTCCTAGACAAGACTTCAACATCTCTAACAATCCCAACTGGTGAAATAGTGTCTCTATTGGCAAGCTTAATAGTAACATCAATACCTTCTAGCTCAGCAGGTGCAATATCGTGCATAGTTTCTTCATATAAGGAATGAGGTATTGCACTAGCACTAGCACCCATGTCGCATAAGCCATGATAGCAATGATCTCCTATTTTAATAGAAATAACATGCATGCCTACAACAGGTCTATGTTTATTCTTAGTATCGGGTCTAACAATTCTAGCAACTTCATCGCAGAGGTAAATAACATGCCCATCAATATCATCAACCAAGAGATCCTTAACCATAGCAACACTAGGTTCAACTTTAATCTTCTCAAAGGATGTAGGTGTTCTAGTATTACTCTTACGAACCATAGTTGAAACTTTAGCATGATCCTTTATTCTCGCAGGGAAGGGTGGTCTCTCAATGTAAGCAGTAGGAACAATAGGATCAACATTATAAGTGATAGTCTTCTCTTCAACTTTAATGGGTTCAACTATTTTTACTTCAATGGGAGGATGAAATTTAAACCACTTTCCCTTAGGGAGATCAACATGAGTAGCAAATGATTCATAGAAATAAGCTATTATCTCAGAGTCAAGTCCATATTTAGTGCTAAATTCATGGAAAACATCGGTATCCATAAAAGATTTAACTCAATCAAACGTAGGTGTTATACCTAACTCCTTACCTTCGTCGAGATCCCAATATTCAGAGTTGCGTTTAATTCTTTCCAATAAATCCCATTAGAATTCAATAGTCTTCATCATAAAAGAACCAGTGCAAGAAGTATCGAACATGGAGCGATTATTGAGAGAAAGTCGAGCATAATTTTTTTGAATAATCATTTCTCTTGAGAGATCATGACTGGGGCATGAATATAACATTGACTTAAGCCTCCCCCAAGCTTGAGAGATACTTTCTCCTTCGCGAGGCCAAAAATTATATATATAATTACGATCACGATGAACGTGGTGCATTGGATAGAACTTCTGATGAAATTCCAATTTCAACCGGTTGTAGTTCCATGATCCAATATCATCGCATAGCCTAAACCATGTCAATGCCTCTCCCTTCAAAGATAAAGGGAAGACCTTCTTCTTGATCACATCATCGGGCATACCTGCAAGCTTAAATAATCCACAAACTTCATCCACATAGATTAGGTGCAAATCGGGATGCAATGTTCCATCTCCTGTAAAGGGATTAGCTAGCAGTTTTTCTATCATACCCGAAGGGATTTCAAAGTAAACATTTTCAGTAGGTTCAGTAGGTTGAGGAGCAACTCTTTTCTCTACTGGTCGGGGTGAAGATACCCCGAACAAGCCCCTCAAAAGATTATGTTCCATAGTAACAAGTGACAGTAAATTTCAGCACACTATATAAATTTTTCCTTAGCAAATTCCAATTACCAGAGGCGCTTCACTCCCCGGCAACGGCGCCAGAAAAGAGTCTTGATGTCAGGCCCAAGATGCGATTCTATCCCGATCACGTGACACTTACGTGATTGGGGCACAACCGCATTTCGGGCGCTTAGCAAGATGGATATCATTACATCGTACCATTACATACATACATGGGGGATACAACAATACATACAAGTCACATGACTACAACATCATCAATACAAGGCATCCGACTACGGATGCAAACATGAAAAGAACAACGACATCCATATGCTATCCCAGGCTGCCGACCCGGAACCTAACCCAAGACTGAAGAAGAAGAAGAAGAAGAAGAAGAAGAAGAAGAAGAAGAAGAAGAAGAAGAAGAAGAAAGAACTCCAAACAACAAACATCGCTCTCACGTCAAGACATCGGAAACCTGCACTTGCAAGTGTTGTTGTAGTATCTCTGAGCCACGAGGACTCAGCAATCCCATAACCATGGGTAACAAGACTATCAAAGCTTAATGGGTAAGAAGAGGTAAAGTGGTGAGGTTGCAGCAGCGACTAAGCAATATATGGTGGCTAACTTACGAGTACGAGAATAAGATGAGCATCTACGCAAACGGCCGCAACTAGTAGTGATCGCTAAAGATCCTGAACTACCTACGAGTCAAACATAACCCCACCGTGTTCTCTTCTCAAAGTGAAAAGAGACAGTCACGGTTACTCACATAGTTGTGTGTTTTACTTCGGATCCTCTATCAATTTTTGTACAACCGGACATTAACAAATTCCAATCTGTCGCATAACCGAGGGCACGGCTTTCGAAAGATCATAACCCTGCAGGGGTGTCCCAACTTAGCCCATCACAAGCTCTCACGATCAGCTGAAGTAATAATAATTATTACAACTTATCTTAGGGAAATCCGATCAGGCTCGGCATCCCGGTGCACAATACATTTCGACAATGGTAAAACAAGTCCAGCAAGACCTCCCGGCGTGCCGACACCCTGATAGTAGCCGCACGTATCTCGTCTCAGGCCACGTCCGGATGGGACAAGCTACGAGTAAAACCAGCCCTCGGGTTTCCCCAAGGTGGCCCCGCAGGTTGCCCGTTTGGGACCAACACTATCACCACTCGCCCCCCTGCTATGTAGAAAAGAATCTCGAGGGAGCGTCCCCCTATGGAATTTAATTAATTAAGTTGTTATTATGAGGCAAATTAGAACCAATGTTGGGCCTTGCTGGAGGAGTTTTATTCAAAGACAAAGTGTCAAGGGGTCCCCATATACCCAACCGTGTAAGGAACGCAAAATCAAGGAACATAATGCCGGTTTATCGGCGCCTAAGGTGGCATGAGTGGAACAAAACACCGAGCAAAAGGCCAAGCCTTCCACCCATGCCCAGTATATAGGTGTGTTAGTAATAATAATAGATATTGTGATATTCCAACAACAAGTTCCCACCTGGAACGATCTTCATCTTCATCTGCAACTAACAACGCTATAAGAGGGGCTGAGCAAGCGGGTAACATAGCCAAACAATGGTTTTGCTGGGAAGGTGTCAACGTTTAGAGGTTTCATGGCAACAAGGAGAGGCTGACAATAATGATGTGTAGCGCGACCTGTAACGATAGCATCGAGACAATTAAGCATGGCAATGGTAGTAAAGGTATCCAAGGGTATGATCATCTTGCCTAAGATCCCGCAAGGAAGAAGAACGGATCCATGAAGAAGATGAAGAAGAAGCCTTGAAGAAGAACCACGGGTAGACGAACGAATCCTCACGATCTCAACGGAACAAGCACTAACGATAAGAAGCAAGCAATACGGTAAACACACAACACAAGAACATGACAATATGCTCAAGCAAGTATGATGCAAGACAAGTCTATATATGATGCAATACATGCCAAGGTAGGAAGCACAGAAAATCAACACAAGAACATGAAAATATGCTCAAGCAAGTATGATGCAAAACAAGTCTATATATGATGCAAAACATGGCAAGGTACGAAGCACAGAAAAACAACACAAGTCAACAAGTTTAAATGAGGCCAGAAACTACATATAACAAATCCGGTAAGTCCTCATATGCATAGTTTGAAATTAGTCCAGATCTGAACAAACCTTAAGTTAAAGTTGTTAAACATCAGATTAACATGCACCATGCTGATCTACACGAAATTCTAGTCAAGTTTCATATAAAGTTTGTTTAGTTCGGAGCTACGGCCTAGAAGATATGATCAAAACAAGACAAGCATGGCAACGGTGCAAGACACACCCAAACATCAAGCAAACTCACTCCAAACATGAAAACAACATGATATTATGATTCTACATGCAAAATCACACAAGTTTCATATAAGGCACGCTCAAAACGGAGCAACGGGCTAAAAGATACACATGAAACAAGATATAACAACAAGCTGAAGTTGACAGCCACATAGCAACTTTGGAGCAAGGTAAATATAAGCTACAGCACTCAAACATCATAACAAGAAGCATGTATCTGAAGTAGACATGATACTTAACAAGTAGGAACTTAGAACACACCCAAAAGCTTGCTGGAACATAGTTAACCAAGCATGGAAAGTTGCAATAAAATTATCCATACTTAGCCAAATCTGGGAAGGCAAAAACATCATCACGATGCTGCCTTCGGAGGCACAAAACAACAAGAATATCAACTCTAACAAGTATATAAAGAGCATGGACATGTAGTAGACATATCCTACAGCAACCAACTCCATTGGAGCAACTCCATAGGAGGCATAGATCAATAGCAACAAGGTACACCAAATTGAACAAGTTGATAAAAACCTGACAGTTATATTTTATAGCAACTTGAGAGCAAGAAATAAATAAGCTACAGCAGGTCATATGAGCAAGTAAGGGCATGAATGGATAGACAATAACATGGACAACAAGACCTGATCATTAGCCACCCGAAAACAAGCATGGATTTGACTAGGGCATCAAGCAAACATAGCATCAGGATAAGACAGATTCCAGACTTAGCAGTTTTTTCACTAAGTATAAAACAGTAACAACAACATGGCATGTTTACAAGCATGTTTAAGTCAACACAAGGCATATCATGGAAAGTTAAATGCACCACAGCAAAGACCATATGATGGAGATTCTAAAACAACTAAACATGTGGCATGAGGACAAACACATCAATAGCAAAGAGCAATTGAAATCATCATCTCATAACAAGTCTCAGCTCTTAACAGCCAAATGCACTTTTACAACAGAGATTAACATGGCAATATGGACTCAAACAAGCATGCTACAGCAACCATCATGTAGTACACTTCATAATGAACATTTTTACATCTCATATGCATCATTTGGATAAACATGCACCAAGTTATCATATCTCGAACATGGCATAAAAATAACAAGGAACAGCAGTTTATAACAAGTAGCACTCTTGTAACAGAGATTAGAGCATCTAGATGATCTCAAACAAGCATGGCACAATGGAACAAAGTGTAGAGCACATCACCACGATCATTTTGACATGTCATACACTCATTTTGGATAAGCACACAATTAATTACAGTCATGCAAACATGCAACATTATAACTGTTTTTTGGGGACTTCGAAGAAAAAAGCAACCTCGGGAGAAGTGGACATGTTCGTGTCCGGACGGACACGTCCGGCGACTGGGGCCCGCGTGGCAGTGGCACGAGAGGAAGAAGCGGACATGTCCGGGCTCCTCCCGGACACGTCCGTCGGTGCAGCGGTGCGGGGCCCACTAGCCAGTGGCTCCGGGGTCAACGCAGTACGGTACGGGCGACGGATCGGGTCGGGTTTTACCCGATCCGGAGGAGCGGGAGGCCGGCGGATCCAGGCGTCTCCGGGCTGGAGGAGGTCGCCGGCGGCTCGTCGCTCGACGTCGGCGGGACAGGCTGCGGCCGGGGAGAGCGGGAGCGGAGGCGGGCGCGGGCCGCGGCGGCCGAGGCGGAGAGGCACCGCGGGGTCGACAGCTGGCGGGCTGGTCGGAGGGTCTGGTGGGGCGGATCTCGCCGGCGGCGAGAGCTGGTGAGGCCGACGGTGGGGGCTCGAGCAGATCGGGCGGAGGAAGGCTCGGGGAGCGTGGGCTCCTGGTCGCGCGGGGCGCGGGCCGTGGCGGCGGTCGGCTCGGGCCCGGGCAGGCTGCGCCTTGTCTCGCGGGCCACGGCGGGAGGAGGGGTGCGGGGAGGCCAGGTGGCATCGCCTGGTTGGCCAGAGCGGGGGAGGTGGCTGGATGTGGCCAATGGGGCGCTGCCACATGGCGCTAGTGAGGTGGCCGACGCCGATTTGGAGGAGAGAGGAGGTGGGAGGTGGCTGGTGGCGCAGAATCTGAGGAGAGAGGGATCTAGGAGGTAGGTGGAGGCCTAGGCTGCCCAAAAATGGAAGGGGGTGACCATATATAGCAAGGGGACTAGGGTTTAGGGGGTTTGGAGGGGTTTTTGAGCCCTCCGATCGCGATCCGACGGATCCGATCACGGGGGAGGCTAGGGGAGTCCTAGTGGGCTGATATGTGGGCTGTGGAGAGAGTGTTGGGCTGAGAAGAGAAGGATGAAGAGTGGCCCGGCGGGGTTTTCGGAGACCAAAAACGTCCGACGTTTAGACCGGCGACTAGTGTCGCTATATATATCCGTTGGGCTATCAAACGAGCTCCGAATGCGATGAAATTTGGCAGGCGGCCTGTATACACTATAATAAGACCACACGCCAAGTTTCAACCCATTTCGAGAACATTTTCCGGCCACCCATAAAATAAATATTCGGAGGCACCGCGGGCGCGTGCATGTGTGTAAGGGCTCAGAACGGACAACAGAGAGGACGGGCGGACTCAGGCAGATGCAAGTTTTGAAAACATGCTTATGCAATGCACACGATGACAAGGCAAGGATGCAACACGCAAGCAGATGACATGGCAAAGGCAATGAATAACTGGCTGACACCTGGCGCACCGGTCTCGGGGTGTCACAACACTCCCCTAGTAACAAGAGATCTCATCCCAAGATCTTAGGAACGAGATGGAAGGGAAAAGAGAAAGAACAAAGTTCTTCGAGGACAAAAGAGTGAAACCAAAGAACCTTGAGAGGCTGAACAACTTGAAAGAAAGGATACAACGGAGATGAAGGAGATTGAGAAGCTCCGTCACAAAAGAGGAACTCGGAATAACATAGAACCATGATGGTTGAAAGACATGAAACAAGAGCTGAAGGAACAAGAATGAATATGAAACCACTCCGGTTAATAAGAGAAGAAAGGGATTGGAACAAAAGAATTCGGGTAGCTCTCCGGCTGAAAATGAAAGAAATAGCACACCGGTTGAACAAGAATGGAATAGGACAAGAACCTGAGAAGGTGGAACAAAACATGACGAAATGAACAAGATATAGCCTCCGGAAGAATTTAGATGATGGAATTAAAAGAACGGATAAGAAAAAGAACAACTTCCACCACAATGAATTAAAAAGAGCATCCTGAAAGAAAGGCTTGAACGAAGTTGTTGAGAAAATCAACAACAAAAGAATAAGTTGTTATGGACTTATTTAAACATCTCAAGACTTGAGGTGAATTATGCCGCAACCAAAAGATTGAATGTCTGAGATGAAGGAAGAAATGCAAAACTCCACTGAAATGGATACGGAGAATTATTTGCATCTCGGGACACAAAAGAATAATACTTGAGCTGCTCCGGAAGAATTAGATGAATATTGAAGAAAGAATTAAAACATGAGGAACCACCACGAAGAACTCCGGTCACAAACGAGTGATGAAGGATGAAAGAATAAGCATAAAGCCTTGCAATGATTAAACGAGGTTCCGACGAGATAACCGAGAAAATTTGAACTTCGGAAAGAAAAGATTAAGGCACTTGGGACAAGAATTTATTCAAGAAGAATAAACTCCGAAGGAAGGAATGAATCGACTCGACGAGAATGAATAAGAATTATGGTATGCTTATCTTACACCAATTAAATTGATGAACAATGGATTCTCATATCACTTATTCGCGTTGAAAAGATTAAAGAGGGATATATCGCGAACTTGCAAAAATCTCCATGAAAACACCGGTAGGATTGGAATAAAACGAATGAATTGATATGATAACACCGGAAAAGAATTCTTGAGCGAGCCACCGTAAAGAATTAAGCCGAGTGAAGATAATGAACGAACCACCGAGAAGAATTAAAATCGAGTGAAGAACGAGAATGACCACCGTAAGGAATGAAATTGAACGATGCAAGAGGACAAGCCACCTTGAAGAATTGAGATTGAGTGAACACAAGAGAATGAGTTGCCGAAAAGAATAAAGCACTTGAGGAAATTTAACATGACGAGAACGAAGAGATCGTGAACTAATTAAGATTATTTGAAGGAAGCACCGGACAAATGTGAGACGAACGAAGAGGCATCGATGAAGAATATTTGAAGGACGAACTTGAAAACTGAGAACGAAGAGATCTTCTTAAATGATGGCCTTCGGAGGAACACAATGAAAAATGAGAAGAAGAAAGGTCGAATCAACACGAAAGATTTTGAAAGTGATCTTGAAGAAGGGCTATGACTGATGGAATCCATTCTTACGTCATGCTTGGAAAGAATTTTGAGACACTCCGGGAAATTAGAAGAGTCAGGTAAGATCCTGGAAAAAGACCTGTGGGTTATGAGCCCACCGAAGAGAAAACTCCGTTGAAAAGAATCGAAAAGAGATGATGCACCAGAACGATTAAAATACTCGAATGAGGTGACAACCTCGAATTAATTGAAAGACAGATGAATATCCTGAGATGTCTTCGGAACTCCGGAATAATTAAATGATGACAGACGAACGAGCAAGAGGAAACATCTGAACCGAAGAAAGAGTAAGAACAACACCGAGAAATTGGAACTGAATCCACCGGAAAGGAAAAGAGATTAAAGAAGGACGAACTAGACAAGAATTCACCAGTTGGAATAACTAAGGAAAGAATGCAAAGGATTTAAACGAGTAGGAAGGATACTCGATTAAGGACTCCGGCTCCGAGAAGGAAAAGGGTGGGGGGGTGGGTAAAAGAAAGACCACAACGGACGGGAAAACAACATCGGTTGAAACAACTGAGGATTGAACTAGTAAAGAAGAAGAGGGTTGAATCCACTTGACGAGAGATGCACCAGATGAAAGAACTGACAACGCAACGAACGAAAACTAACCACGTGATCCTAAAAAAAATTGAAGGGGAAGAGGGTAATTCAAAACACCTACGTTAAGATTCCTCACCAGAGCGACGAAGGGGCAGGGGAGAAAAAAGAATTCCTACTCTTCGATATAACTAGACTCCGAAAAAGTTTTCTGCTAGACTCAACAACGGCCAAGCTACGATCAATCAAGGAGGCTCCTATGGTCGGTCGAGGCTCTGATACCAACTTGTTAGGCCCAAGATGCGATTCTATGCCGATCACGTGACACTTACGTGATTGGGGCACAACCGCATTTCAGGCGCTTAGCAAGATGGATATCATTACATCGTACCATTACATACATACATGGGGGATACAACAATACATACAAGTCACATGACTACAACATCATCAATACAAGGCATCCGACTACGGATGCAAACATGAAAAGAACAACTATATCCATCTGCTATCCCAGGCTGCCGACCCGGAACCTAACCCAAGACTGAAGAAGAAGAAGAAGAAAGAACTCCAAACAACAAACATCGCTCTCATGTAAAGACATCGGAAACCTGCACCTGCAACTGTTGTTGTAGTATCTGTGAGCCACAGGACTCAGCAATCCCATAACCATGGGTGACAAGACTATCAAAGCTTAATGGTTAGGAAGAGGTAATGTGGTGAGGTTGCAGCAGCGACTAAGCAATATATGGTGGATAACTTACGAGTACGAGAATAAGATGAGCATCTACGCAAACGGCCACAACTAGTAGTGATCGCTAAAGATCTTGAACTACCTACGAGTCAAACATAACCCCACCGTGTTCTCTTCTCAAAGTGAAGAGACAGTCACGGTTACTCACACAGTTGTGTGTTTTACTTCGGATCCTCTGTCAAGTTTTCTACAACCGGACATTAACAAATTCCAATCTGCCGCATAACCGCGGGCACGGCTTTCGAAAGATCATAACCCTGCGGGGGTGTCCCAACTTAGCCCATCACAAGCACTCACGATCAGCTGAAGTAATAATAATTATTACCCCTTATCTTAGGGAAATCCGATCAGGCTCGGCATCCCGGTGCACAAGACATTTCGACAATGGTAAAACAAGTCCAGCAAGACCTCCCGGCGTGCCGACACCCTGATAGTAGCCGCGCGTATCTCGTCTCAGGCCACGTCCGGATAGGACAAGCTACTGATACGTCCAAAACGTATCTATAATTTCTGCTTACTCCATGCCTCTTTTGGGTGATATTGCTATGATATTTATACACTTCCATACACTGTTGATCATATTTGGACTAACCTATTAACTCAGTGCACCCCAGTGCCAGTTTCTGTTTTCTGCTGTTTTTGTATTTCAGGTTTTCCCATTACGAGAACTGCCAGAAAAATCCCGGAAAAATTATATAAAAAATCAGCGTTCCAGAAGCTTCCCGGTAGCCAAAGTACAGCCGGAGGGGGGCCACCAGGGCTCCAGGCGCCCTGGTGGCGCGGCCCCCCTCCTGGCCGCGCCGGGGGGGCGCCTGGGCCCCCCAGGCCTCCGCTGATGCCCCCCTTTGGCATATATTTATATCGTGTCCCGAAACCCTCGAGACGGGAACCCTTTTTCGCGATCTCATCTCTGTTCCGCCGCCGCCGCGCTTCCAAGATCGGGAGCACCAGGAGAACTCTTCCCGGCACCCTGCCGGAGGGGAGGATCACCACCGGGAGCCTCTCCACCACCATGGACGCCTCCCGGATGAGTTGTGAGTAGTCTCCCTTGGACCATGGGTCCATGACCAGTAGCTATGTGATGTTCTCCTACCGTTCTTGTGCTTCACTAATTAGTCCTCGTGAGTTTCCCTACATGATCGAGGCACATATGTAATCCTTATGTTGTTGCTATGATGAGTTTGCTGGGATCCGATGGATTGTGAGATTATGTTCAGATTGTGTTTGAGTAATATATTTGATCTACCTCTTTTATATTTATGTTCGTAAGTAATTCTTGGATGTTCTCCGCTGTTATTTATTGCTTTGGCCAAGTACTAGGTAGTGACTCCAAGAGGGAACGTTATGCTTGATTGTGGGTTCATGCCCCTCGATGACTAGCTTGAGTGACAGAAACATGAGTCTAGGGGATGTGCTATTGCCACAAGGGGGAAAACAACGGTGCTTGTGCCCGCGGGTGCAAGGATTGTTTACTTTACGCAAAGTTCTTTTAATGCAGTTGTCTGTTGCTTTGAGTTTACACTATGGGTGGGACTCGCAACTTAATACCAGCGAGATGTTCTGGATAGATATCTCAAGGTGGATGATTAGTAGTAGATGCAGATGGATTTCGGTCTACTTGCCTTGGCGTACCGCCCATGCTTTGAACCTCTACCTTTCTTGCAACATAGTTAGCATTGGTTTGCGCACATAATTATGTCAATTGCCCAGCTGTAATTCGTTTACCTCACATAGCTGTTTTATCGTCTTTTGGGAGAGAGACATCACTAGTGAACATCATGGGACCCCGGTCCATATTACCATCATTGATCACATCCGCTATTTACTTTCAGCTTTTACTTACTATTGCAGCAAGACCTATCACTATTATCACTTGCGTTTGATCCTTTGTAAACGACAAGGCCGGAGGGATTGACAACCTCTCTATACTCGTTGGGAGCAAAGTTATTTGTATCTGTGTGCAGGTCCACGTTGATTGCTAATATCTGGCGCCGTTAGCAGTTGACACCTTCTTGTTGAAACTGGGAGTCTCAGGGAAATCGATCCTTGGTATCTTTGCCAAGGGAAAACTTCCGCTACACTGCATCTCAAACCTTCCACTTGGGGTAACCAATGAGGGGCGAGAAGCCATCAAGCAAAGTTTTCTGGCGCCGTCGCCGGGGACTCCACTCTTCAGGATAGGGGAGTTGCACGCTATCTTTTACCTTTGCTTTTTAGTCTTGTTAGTTTACCTTTTAGTTTTTTTTGCTTTAGTATCTTTTATCAAAAATCACAAAAATAGTTATCTTGCTTGCTTGCTGCTATGGGTTCCACCAAAAACACTAAATGGGAGGAGTACACCCCTTCTTCCATTACGCCAATCACCACTGTCGGGATCTACGAAAGTAATAAACCTTGTGATTATGTTAGTCTTGATGGAGAGTTATGCCCATGGCATGGTCTTCCAGGAAAAGAGTATGAGCCTCAGTTTAAAGTTGCTCCTATGCTTCCCCAAACTTGGGAAGACGTTCAAACTCTTATAATAGAGAGCAATTCTAACAAAGAAGATGACACTACAATTCTGCCCAATAATGATAAAATTGATTTTGATAATTGTAGTATCTCAGAAGTTGTCACCTTTCTACAAAGAATGGCTAAAGATCCCCACACTAGCACACTTAATCTTGCCTTCACAGAGCATATCACTAATGCTCTCATCAAAGCTAGGGAGGAGAAACTTAGAGTAGAAGCCTCCATACCTAGAAAGCTAGAAGATGGTTGGGATCCTATGATTAAAATTAAGTTGAATAACTTCTCTTGCTATGCTTTATGTGATGTTGGAGCTAGTACCTCTGTTATGCCCAAAAGAATATATGATATGCTTAAATTGAAACCTTTTGATTCTTGTTCTTTTGGTGTTCGTCTCGTTGATTCTTTCATAAAGAAACCTTTAGGGAGGATCGACGATGTTCTTATCATTGTCAATGACAATTACGTTCTCGTTGATTTTACTATTATGGACATTGAATGTGAACCTTCTTGTCCAATTATTTTGGGACGTCCTTTCCTTCGCACCGTTGGTGCTATCATTGACATGAAAGAGGGGGGGCATATAAAATTCCAATTTCCTCTCAAGAAAGGGATGGAACACTTCCCTCGAAAGAAGATTAAGTTACCTTTTGAGTCCGTTATACGGGCTAGCTATTCTTTTACTCTTGATAAAACTTGATCTCTATGCATTATGCCTAGCTTAAAGGCATAAAAGAAAGCGCTTTTGGGAGGCAGCCCACATGAATAAAAATTTTATTTTTGCTTTTGTTATGTCTTGATGTTGTTACTACAGTAGCATCATCATTGTATCTTTGCTTTTCAACTTTGTGCCAAGTGTAGCCTCTGATTGCAAGAAAGTTCAAAAGTTGTGACGTGCTGTCCAGGAAACAGATTTTGTCTTTGGATAGAAAAATTCGTATAAAATCACCAGATCATCTTTTTGGTCTGAATTTTTTCGACAACGTGCTCTATACAATTGTCTTTCGTGCGTTTGTTCTGAGTTTTCTGATTAGAGTTGCAGAAGTGCCCCGAAAAAATCATTTACTACCTGCTGTTCTGTTTTTCACAGATTATGTCCTGTTTTGCCTTTCCTTCATTTTGCAAACCTTGAGCTTGCTTTTTCTTTGCAAAAACCTTTTGGCAATCTTGAGAAACAGTAGACCTTCAAGAATATCTTTATTTCCAGCAAGTAACAATTATTTTATTATGGGTACTAACCTCGCTAATCAGATTATGATGAGTTATGTATGAAGGGAGTTTTCAAGTGTAAGAGGGAAGATGATAAAAAGATTCAGGAGTGTCAAACGCTCAAGCTTGGGGATGCCCCCATGCACCCCCAAGAAATATTCAAGGAGACTCAAGCGTCTAAGCTTGGGGATGCCCCCGTGCATCCCCTTCTCCATCAACATTATCAGTTCGTCTTTGTTCCACTATATTTTTATCACTTCATGTGTTATGTGCTATGCTTGGAGCGTCTTGCTTTTAGTTTTCCTTTTTAGTTTTCCTTAGCTTTTCATAACGAGTCGGAACTCAGCTTTCTTTGTGTGGGAGAGAAACAAGCTCCACTTCTACCTAGAACATAACATAGAATTTTCATGTCTATCTTCGTTGTGTGTGTTCTTTGTCTTTCAATAGCTACTATCATGCTTAGCTTTTAGTTTTCATGCTTATCTTTTTAAAGAGCTTTTGTTTAGTTGGTTGCTTGAACTCTCTTTATTTATCATGATTATCTTATTAAGAGAGTTTGCTTCCGTTGCATTGGTTGGTATGTCTATGATAAAGATGCTACGTGCATAATGGTGCTTAGTAATTCATGTTTTCTTATGGTTAGTCTCAAATAGCTGGGGGGCTTTCCAATGTGTTATTGGAGTACCAACATGATTTGTTTGCCTATGATGTGGTATGGTTTAGTAATATCTTCCTTCAAGAATTTATTTTGATTGACTTGGCGTATGCTCACGCATATTTAAGACTGTAAAGAAAGTCTGTCAAGCCTTGATGATCTTTTCTTTCTGAGTAGCGATATAACTACCATGCCTGATTCAATGTTGCTTTGTCGCTCTACATGATTATGACCGTCATTGCTCTCTTAGTTGGTCGCTCCCAGTCTTTTGCTAACCTTCGCCTGTACTAAGCGGACTGGCTGCTTGTGCATCCAAATTCTTTTTAAACCAGTTATGCCATATGAGTCCACCATACCTTCCTACATGGTATTTACCTGCCATTCCTAACGGAGACTTGCATGTACCATCTCGAAATTATTCAAAAAAAAATGCATTTCTATTTTGTGCCTCTGTTTTAAGTTCATGAGGAAGTAGTAGTTAATTCATGATCTTTTTAAGTTGGACAAGCTTCACCCCGGGATTGCATGTCTAATGTGCAAACCCATAACACGAGAAGGAACTGCCATTGAGTGCGCCCGGCTCAAAATTAATATAACAAACAAACCCTCCTTCACGCTTTGTTCATGAGAAATCAGAAAACTTTGGCAGTTATAAACAAAGGAGATTAAGAGGATGTGATCGTCCTCATTCAGGAGCCGTTCCTCGAAACTTGTCCATCTCAAGAAGTGACTGAGTTATCTGCTAGCATTCGTTGACGGAACATGCATAATCAAAAAAAATTATTATTACCTCTGTTTTTAAAACCAAGAGCTCTGGTACATGTTTTGTCTTTGTTTCCGACTACGGGTTTTCAACCTTGCCAACAAAAGCCACGGTTCGAGAGTCTCCACCTTCTTTTAAAGCACCAACTACTGAGAGCATGATTGTCATTCTGAGTGTAATGTGCATTGTCCCAAAGTAGCATTGTCTTTTGCATGATTATGATATCGTTTATTTTGAAATCATTGTATCTAGTCATCACTTAAACCTTGGAGGTGCCCCTGCATTTATGTTTTGCTTCACTAAAGGGGCAAGCGAGATATCACTTTATCATATTTGCACACCATGCTCATTACAAATCTATTTGATGTTTCAGTATCATGTTGTAAAACTTTCAGTTCTTTGTGATTTTCTCATGAGGCAACTTAATTACTACAGATTCATTGTCTCAGTAAGCTTTTGTCATATGACTATGAAAAGTCCTATATGGTTAATAGCATGTCACCACAGAAATTATTCTTGTTATCATTTACCTACTCGAGGACGAGCAGGAATTAAGCTTGGGGATGTTGATACGTCCAAAACGTATCTATAATTTCTGCTTGCTCCATGCCTCTTTTGGGTGATATTGCTATGATATTTATACACTTCCATACACTTTTGATCATATTTGGACTAACCTATTAACTCAGTGCACCCCAGTGCCAGTTTCTGTTTTCTGCTGTTTTTGTATTTCAGGTTTTCCCATTACGAGAACTGCCAGAAAAATCCCGGAAAAATTATATAAAAAATCAGCGTTCCAGAAGCTTGCCGGTAGCCAAAGTACAGCTGGAGGGGGGCCACCAGGGCTCCAGGCGCCCTGGTGGCGCGGCCCCCTCCTGGCCGCGCCGGGGGGGCGCCTGGGCCCCCCAGGCCTCCGTTGATGCCCCCCTTTGGCATATATTTATATCGTGTCCCGAAACCCTCAAGACGGGAACCCTTTTTCACGATCTCATCTCTGTTCCGCCGCCGCCGCGCTTCCAAGATCGGGAGCACCAGGAGAACTCTTCTCGGCACCCTGCCGGAGGGGAGGATCACCACCGGGAGCCTCTCCACCACCATGGACGCCTCCCGGATGAGTTGTGAGTAGTCTCCCTTGGACCATGGGTCCATGACCAGTAGCTATGTGATGTTCTCCTCCCGTTCTTGTGCTTCACTAATTAGTCCTCGTGAGCTGCCCTACATGACCGCGGCGGCGGTCGGCTAGGGCCCGGGCGGGCTGCGCCTGGGCTCACGGGCCACGGCGGGAGGAGGGGTGCAGGGAGGCCAGGTGGCATCGCCTGGTTGGCCAGAGCAGGGGAGGTGGCTGGATGTGGCCAATGGGGCGCTGCCACATGGCGATAGTGAGGTGGCCGGCGCCGATTTGGAGGAGAGAGGAGGTGGGAGGTGGCTGGTGGCGCGGAATCTGAGGAGAGAGGGATCTAGGAGGTAGGTGGAGGCCTAGGCTGCCCAAAAAAGGAAGGGGTGACCATATATAGCAAGGGGACTAGGGTTTAGGGGGTTTGGAGGGGTTTTTGAGCCCTCCGATCGCGATCCGACGGATCCGATCGCGGGGGAGGCTAGGGGAGTCCTAGTGGGCTGATTGGTGGGCTGTGGAGAGGGTGTTCGGCTGAGAAGAGAAGGAAGAAGAGTGGCCCGGCGGGGTTTTCGGATACCGAAAACGTCCGACGTTTAGACCGGCGACTAGTGTCGCTATATATATCCGTTGGGCTATCAAACGAGCTCCGAATGCGATGAAATTTGGCAGGCAGCCTATATACACTATAATAAGACCACACGCCAAGTTTCAACCCATTCCGAGAACGTTTTCCGGCCACCCATAAAATAAATATTAGGAGGTGTCGCGGGCGTGTGCAAGTGTGTAAGGGCTCAGAACGGACAACGGAGAGGACGGGTGGACTCGGGCGGATGCAAGTTTTGAAAACATGCTGATGCAATGCACACGATGACAAGGCAAGAATGCAACACGCAAGCAGATGACATGGCAAAGGCAACGAATAACTGGCTGACACCTGGCGCACCGGTCTCGGGGTGTCACACTTGATGACCCACAAATGTAGGGGATCTATCGTAGTCCTTTCAATAAGTAAGAGTGTCCAACCCAATGAGGAGCAGAAGGAAATGATAGGTAGTTTTCAGTAAGGTATTCTCTGCAAGCACTGAAATTATCGGTAACAGGTAGTTTTGTGATAAGGTAATTGGTAACAAGTAAAAACTGGTAAAAGTAAATAAGGTGCAGCAATATGGCCCAATCCTTTTTGTAGCAAAGGACAAGCCTGGACAAACTCTTATATAAAGGAAAGCGCTCCCGAGGACACATAGGAATTATCGTCAAGCTAGTTTTCATCACGCTCGTATGATTCGCGTTCGTTAATTTGATAATTTGGTATGTGGGTGGACCGGTGCTTGGGTACTGCCCTTACTTGGACAAGCATCCCACTTATGATTAACCTCTATTGCAAGCATCCGCAACTACAAAAAAAGTATTAAGGTAAACCTAACCATAGCATGAAACATATGGATCCAAATCAACCCCTTACGAAGCAACATAAACTAGGGTTTAAGCTTCTATCACTCTAGCAACCAATCATCTACTTATTACTTCCCAATGCCTTCCTCTAGGCCCAAATAATGGTGAAGTGTCATGTAGTCGACGTTCACATAACACCACTAGAGGAAAGATAACATACATCTCATCAAAATGTCGAACGAATACCAAATTCACATGACTACTTATAGCAAGACTTCTCCCATGTCCTCAGGAACAAATGTAACTACTGACAAATCATAATCATGTTCATAATCAGAGGGGTATTAATATGCATAATGGATCTGAACAGATGATCTTCCACCAGATAAACCAACTAGCATAAACTACAAGGAGTAATCAACACTACTAGCAACCCATAGGTACGAATCTGAGGTTTTGATACAAATATTGGATACAGGAGATGAACTAGGGTTTGAGATGAGATGGTGCTGGTGAAGATGTTGATGGAGAAAACCCTCCCCAAGATGGGAGAGTTGTTGGTGGTGACTATGGTGACGATTTCCCCCTCCCGGAGGGAAGTTTCCCCGGCAGAACAGCTCCGCCAGAGCCCTAGATTGGTTCCGCCAAGGTTCCGCCTCGAGACGGCGGTGCTTCATCCGGAAAGCCTCCTTATGATTTTTTCCAGGTCAAAACACTTGATATAGCAGAAGATGGGCATCGGGGGGCTACCAGGTGGCCCACGAGGCAGGGGGCGCGCCCCCCACCCTCGTGGATGGCGGGTGCCCCCCTCCTGTACTTCTTTCACCAGATATTTTTTACATTTTCCAAAACTGACTTTCGTGGAGTTTCAGGGCTTTTTGAGTTGTGCAGAATAGGTCTCCAATATTTGCTCCTTTTCCAGCCTAGAATTCCAACTGACGGCATTCTCCCTCTTCATGTAAATCTTGTAAAATAAGTGAGAGAAAGGCATAAGTATTGTGACATAATGTGTAATAACAGCCCATAATGCAATAAACATCAATATAAAAGCATGATGCAAAATGGACGTATCATTCGGGAGACTATCATTTGAAGCACAAGAGCAAGGAGTTCATCATCAACACACCATCTATTACCTTTTGGGGAGTGGTGTCTCCTAGATTGGGTATGTGTCGCTTGGGAGCCTCCGACAAGATTGCGGAGTTGAACCAAGAAGTTTGTAAGGGCAAGGAGATCGCCTACTTCGTGAAGATCTATCCAAGTAAGGCAAGTCCTTCATGGGCGATGGCCATGGTGGGATAGACAAGGTTGCTTCTTCGTGGACCCTTTGTGGGTGGAACCCTCCGTGGACTCGCGTAGCCGTTACCCTTCGTGGGTTGAAGTCTCCATGAACGTGGATGTACGATAGCACCACCTATCGGAACCACGCCAAGAATCTCCATGTTTTCATGGCGTTTGCACTCTCCAAACGCTTCCCCTTTACCTTCATATGCAATGTTTTACTTTCTGCTGCCACACTCTTAGAATTGCATGTGTAGGTTGGTTGCTTGACTTGTACTAGTTGCTAAAATCTGCCAACACTTAAAGTTGGGAAAGGGCTAGATTTTTATTTGGTCAAGTAGTCTAATCACCCCCCTTTAGACTTATTTTTTATCCTACAAACTCAAGTTGATCCCTTAGCTCAACATTCTCCTTCAATATAGATGCTTCACAAGAAGTAGAGTTGGTAGCACAAGCATCATCATTAACAACAAGAGGAGAAGACAACTTGGCAAGCTCTTTTGAATATGATTCTTTAAGTTGAGCATGAGACTCGGTAAGTTTGATGAGCTCACTCTTAATGACCTTTGAGCGATTTTCGAGGTGCTCAAAGTCCTCAAGGAGTTTAACATGTGCAACTTCAAGCTTCTCATTTTTAGTTTTGAAATCATTGGCCACCTCAAGAGCTATATCATGAGATTCCCTCACTCTAGAAAATTCTAGAGCAAAAGTATCCTCAAGAGATTCCTTGATTATTTGTTCAAGTTCAAGAGATTGAAATAGGTCTGCAATCTCATTAGCGTAATCACACTCATGACCTTCCATTTTCTCAATGGTGACCTCATGCTCCCCGAGATGAGATTTCAACTCCTCAATGTATTTCTTGCCCTCAATGGCAATAGACATTATTTCCATGAAGTTAGAACAAGCAATTTTATTATTACGAAGAGCTTTAAAAATCATTCCCCCCTTAATATTTAAGGAGGCAACATTATCATTCTCTTCATCAATATCCTCATTCTTATCAACATCATCATCAAGATACATATTGGGGTTCAAAGTAGGATATATCTTTGAAGCCTTACACATAAGGCAAAAGTGAGAAACAATAGATGATGATGTAGGATCCCTGGAAGCACCAAGCAAGACCACATCTTGTTCCATGGATTGTTGAGTTTCCTCTACATTGTTAGCACAACAACTCGAGGAAATAGATACATTTTTATCATGAAAACAAGACATGACAAGCATATCATCATGCAATTTGGTCAAGCAATTTCTACATGATACGCGCGGACTATCAACGCAAGCATGTGAAACATGTACGGTGCTCGAAGTGTTAAATTCCAAAGATGGAGCATTGCAGTAAGATAGTGATAATGGATCATCAACGATAAGCACACTATCATCATTACAATGACCAACAGTACTCACCATATCTTTACCTTGTGGAAATCCACATGTAGGTGAAGTAGAAGAAGTTGAGAACACAACATGACCAGAGATGGATAGAGAACAATCATCCCCACAAATCCTAGACATGCCATATTTTTCTTGAAGCTTAGTGCAAAACTCATGATCATCCCGAAATGGCATGAGTTTGAATATAACTACATTGCTCAAAGTATCGAAAAGCACATTAGAAGCTTGAGAAAAATTTAAGAGTTATTCTCATCCTCCAGAGATAACCTTTGAGGATCCTTTGGAGGAAAAAAGCCATACCTATAATTTGCTCTAAATTTGAGTCCATGACCCTAAAGAGATTAAGAATGTGAATTACCCAAACATCAAAATTTGTGCCATCGAAACTAAGAGTGTCATATAATCATAATCCCCTAGTCAACATCATTACTCTCTAGGCGGTTAAGCCTAATAATGAGAGATGAGGCTCTGATATCAATTGAAAGATCATGGATGTCGCCTAGAGGGGGGTGAATAGGCGCTTTAAAATAATTACGGCTTAGGCTTGAACAAATGCGGAATAGAACTAACGGTTAATTTGTCAAGCACAAAACTGAAAGCACATTTGCTCCCTGGGTGGTTTTGGTAATTAATGACAACATACTTTGTGGTTGGACTAATGCTTTTATCAAGTATGTTTCAGGAAATCCAATCACATTGGAATGGCAAGATGACTGAAGAAGTGGACCCCTCAAATGCTAAGGCAAGCATTGGCAAAAGCTCAAGACTCTATTTTTGGTTTAGTGATCAAAGATCACATTGAGTCCATAGGAAAAGCCAATACTATTAAAAGGGGATGAGGTTGTGTTGATGATCTGGTTGCTCAAGTGCTTAGTGATTTAGCTCCCTCAACTATCAGCACCTTTCACTTCTATACACACTCATAAGTAATCTCGGACAAACCGATTCTTCCAACTCAGTCCCACCGAGATGAACCACTTCAGCCATATTCCAAACCCTAGAAAAATCGGTCATTCCGAGTTTGAGATCGGTCTCACCGAAATCTGGACTGCCAACCTTCTGTAACCGTTTGACATCATTTCGGAATATCCGAGATTGCATTTTCGGTCTCACCGAAAATGGCCAGCTCCTGTCTTGGCTCAAATCGGTCTCACCGATATTGCATTTCCGGTCTCACCGATACTGGCATGTTCCTGTCCTTTCTCAAATCGGTCTAACTGAGTTTTCTTTCTCGGTCCCACCGAAAACTCCAACGTTCATATCTTTTGCACTTTCGGTCTCACCGAGATGGTATTTTCGGTCCCACCGAAAATCCCAACGTTCACTATATTTGAACTTTCGGTCTGACCGAGTTTTCACTTTGGTCTCACCAAGATTTCTCAATTATGTGTGTAACGGTTGGATTTTGTGTGGAGGCTATATATACGCCTCCACCCCCTCTTCATTCGTGAGGAGAGCCATCAGAAAGTACTACCACTTCTACCATACACTTTCTGAGAAGAGAACTACCTACCCTTGTGTTGAGATCAAGTCATTCCATTCCTACCATATGAATCTTGATTTCTAGCCTTCCCAAGTTGCTTTCCACTCAATCCTTTCTTCCACCACAGCCATATCAGTGAGGAGAGTTGAGTGTTGGGGAGATTATCATTTGAAGCACAAGAGCAAGGAGTTCATCATCATCAACAACATCTATTACCTTTTGGAGGGTGGTGTCTCCTAGATTGGTTAGGTGTCGCTTGGGAGCCTCCGTCTTCGAGATGTGGAGTTGAACCAAGAAGTTTGTAAGGGCAAGGAGATCGCATACTTCGTGAAGATCTACCCCGAGTAAGGCTAGCCCTCCGTGGGCGTAGGCCATGATGGAATAGACAAGGTTGCTTCTTCGTGGACCCTTCGTGGGTGGAGCCCTCCGTGGACTCGCACAGCCGTTACCCTCCGTGGGTTGAAGTCTCCATCAACGTGGATGTACGATAGCACTACCTATCGGAACCACGGGAAAAATCATTGCGTCTCCAAATTGCGTTTGATCTTCTCCACTTCTCTTTACTACTTGTGCAATTTCCTTTCCGCTGCCCATACTCTAGAATTGCATGTGTAGTATGCTACTTGACTTGTGTGCTATGCAAAAACTGTCAAAATCTGTCCTTGATAAAAGACAGAATATTTATCTTGTCGAGTAGTCTAATCACCCCCCCCCCTCTAGACACTCTCACCTTCTTCGATCCTACAATTGGTATCAGAGCTTTGGTCTCCATTGCTTTGGTTTACACACCATTGGAGGAAGATGGACGTGTCTACGGTTGGGAGTGTTAGCCATAGAGTGCCTGTTCTTAATGGAAGGTTCTATAACTCTTGGAGGTCTGAAATGCTTAGTATCTTTAAAATGTACAATTTGTGCAAATATGTTGAGACCCCCTATGTGCCTCCATTTGATCCCTTACACCCTACTATGGATGAAGAGCTTGATTTGCTTCGTAACCTTAGAACTGTAAATCTTATCATTAGAGGGTTACCCGATGACTTGCTTAATCTTGTTACAAACTTTGAGTGCGCCTATGCTATGTGGAAATTCTTGGAAGAACTTTATCCGGACTACTCTTTGAGAAGTCTTGATGAAATTCTACACAAGACTATTGAATTTGATAAGTTGCACCCCAATGATCCCAACTTTGATAAATGCTTCTTTGAGCTTCGTGATCTTATGAAAAAGAAGGGTGATCCCGATCTTATCAATGTTATCATTAGAAATGCTATTGCATTGCATTCCGAAGATTATTGTCACATTGACCAAACTAATGCAAGTACTTATCAAATTGACCTAGGTGTTGATGATGAACAATCTATGGGTCAATATGATGATAAGCATGAGCAAGATGATGATTACTCTGATTCGGACACCGAGCTAGACAAGGTCATGAAGAGTCTCAATCTTATGGCAAATATGAGAGACTACATGTCCGGTGGAAAAGAGTGGATTCTTGATAGTGGATGCACCGATCACATGACCGGAGACAAAGACATGTTTCGAGAGCTTGCAAAGAACGATGGCCCACGCAAGTATGTGACTTTTGGAGACAACTCCAAGGGTAAGGTACTTGGCCTTGGTAAGGTGGCCATATCTCATGATAGCTCTATTCAAAATGTCATGCTTGTAGAATCTCTTGGATACAATTTACTTTCCGTGTCTAGATTAGCTGACTTTGGATTCAATGTGCTATTCACCAAAGTAGATTGCCAAGTCTTTCGTCATGATAATCAAAAAATGGCTTTTACTGGTATCCGTAGAGTTGATCTATACATTGGTGATTTCACTAAGAAAGCCCAACCTAGAGCTTGTTTCATTGCTAAATCCTCTAAAGGTTGGTTATGGCATAGAAGGCTAGGACATGTTGGTATGCGTAATCTAGACAAGCTGATCAAAGGTGATCATATTCTTGGTGTTAAAGATGTTTTCTTTGACAAAGATAGACTTTGTAGTGCTTGTCAAGCAGGATAACAAGTTGGTGGAAGTCATCCCGTGAAAAACATCATGACCACAAGGAGACCGCTTGAGCTTCTTCATATGGATCTCTTCGGTCCCAATGCTTACAAAAGCCTTGGTGGTAACTCTTTTGGTCTAGTTATAGTTGATGATTATTCCAGATTTACGTGGGTATTTTTCCTTGATGATAAATCACAGGTTCAAAGAATCTTCAAGACCTTTGCCAAAAAGGCCGAAAATCAATTTGAGGTGAAGATCAAGAAAGTTCGGAGTGACAATGGAACGGAGTTCAAGAACGCCAATGTAGACTCTTTTCTCGATGAGGAAGGGATTCTACATGAGTTCTCGGCTACGTACACTCCTCAACAAAATGGAGTTGTTGAGAGGAAGAACCGAACGCTCATAGAGATGGCAAGAACGATGCTTGATGAATACAAGACACCGAAGCATTTTTGGGGAGAAGCGGTCGAGACAGCTTGTCATGCTATCAACAGGCTTTATCTTCATAAGCTCCTCGGCAAGACATCATATGAGCTCCTCACCGGTAACAAACCCCAAGTGGGATACTTTCGTGTCTTTGGTTCAAAATGCTATATCCTTGATAAGCATCGTCGGTCTAAATTTGCTCCTAAATCTCATGAAGGCTTTCTTCTTGGTTATGGATCAAACTCCCACACCTACCGTGTCTACAACAATTTCACCCGAAAGGTTGAAGAGACGGTAGACGTGAAGTTTGATGAATCTAATGGCTCGCAAGTAGAGCAAATGCCTATTGATGTAGGAGACAAGGACCCATCTGAAGCTATCCAAGATTTATCTATTGGAAAGATCCGTCCCATGGAAGTGAAGGAGAGTACCTCATCTACATATGTGGAGCCACCTACCTCACGGCGAGATGAACCTCAAGGCAACATGGAGGCCTCCACAAGTGGAACTCACCAAGATGAGGAAGTGCTACAAGAAGATCCACCACAACCTCCTTCTCCACCACCTCAAGACAACACCAACAACAATGAAGAAGAAGAAGAAGAGGAAGATGAAGATGATGAGGAAGCTCAGCTACAACATCAACAAAAGCTATCCCGAGTTCGAGCAAGAGTCAAGAAAAATCATCCCGTAGAACAAATGATGAACGACATCAACTCCGGGAGAATTACTCGCTCTAAAACTCGTTTAGCTAACTTTTGTGAACATTACTCATTTATCTCTAGTATTGAACCTATGAAGGTAGAAGAAGCACTTGAAGACCCGGATTGGGTGAACGCTATGCACGAAGAACTACACAACTTCGAGAGGAACAAGGTGTGGACTTTGGTAGAGAAGCCAACGATGATCAAAACATCATTGGAACCAAATGGGTGTTTCGGAACAAGCAAGATGAAGATGGACAAGTCATCCGCAACAAGGCTCGTCTCGTAGCTCAAGGTTACACACAAGTCGAAGGTATGGACTATGGTGAGACCTATGCCCCCGTTGCTAGACTTGAGTCCATTCGCATTCTCCTTGCTTATGCCAATCACCATGATATTACTCTCTATCAAATGGATATCAAAAGTGCTTTCCTAAATGGTGAAATTGAGGAGGAAGTATTTGTGAAACAACCTCCCGGATTTGTGAATCCTAAAAAGCCTAATCATGTTTACAAGCTGCACAAAGCTCTTTATGGTCTTAAACAAGCTCCTAGAGCTTGGTACAAATGCTTAACTAGCTTTCTTCTTGAAAAAGGCTTTGAAATTGGAAAGATAGACTCAACGCTGTTCACAAAAAGGGTTAATGGAATTTGTGTGCCAGATATATGTTGATGATATTATCTTTGGTTCAACTAACCCTCATTTTAGCAAGAAGTTTGGACAGCTCATGTCGGAGAAGTATGAGATGTCCATGATGTGTGAACTCAAATTCTTCCTTGGGTTGCAAATCAAGCAATCTAAGGAGGGTACCTTTGTCTCACAAACAAAGTCCAAGGATCTCTTCAAGAAGTTCAACATGCAAGAAAGCAAAGGTATGAGTACCCCCATGCCTACTAGTGGACACAATGACTTGACAAAAGATGGAGAACCCGTTGATCAAAGGGTTTACCGTTCTATGATTGGTTCTCTACTATATCTTTGTGCTTCTCGTCCTGACATAATGTTGAGTGTTTGCATGTGTGCGCGATATCAAGCAGCCCCTAAAGAATGTCATCTTAAAGCTGTTAAAAGGATAGTGAGATACTTGATACACACACCAAACTTTGGCATTTGGTATCCTAAGAGGGCCTCTTTCGACCTTGTTGGCTATTCCGACTCGGACTATGCCGGTGACAAGGTTGATAGAAAGTCAACTTCGGGTACATGTCAATTCCTTGGTCGATCCCTTGTATCTTGGTCCTCCAAGAAACAAAATTCGGTATCATTATCCACTGCCGAAGCGGAATATATTGCTGCTGGTTCGTGTTGTGCTCAATTGCTATGGATGACACAAACGCTTAAGGATTATGGAATACATGTGAGATGTGTTCCCTTGCTTTGTGACAATGAGAGTGCAATTAAAATTGGACACAATCCAGTGCAACATTCTCGAACAAAGCATATTGAAGTTCGTCACCATTTTATTCGTGATCATATTGCCAAGGGTGACATTAATCTTAAGCATGTTTGTACTGACAAACAACTTGCTGATATCTTTACAAAACCTCTTGATGAGAAGGTGTTTTGTCGCTTAAGGAGTGAGTTGAACATCATTGATGCTTCAAACTTGGAGTGATAACTCCATTGATGCATGCAAGGCATGAGCTCTCTTGACTAATCCTTGATATTTCTCTTATGATGATCATATGTCTTGGACACATTTGCCTCCTTGTATTGCATCTAACTCCTTGCAGGTACTTGGATGATCTACATTCCACAAGATTACCACACACTCAAATCATGAGTAATCTTGTCATTGACCAAGTATCTAGCCCTTTGGGATGTTGAGTTCAAGGAACAAAATTCCACATATCCTTTTTGACACCTTATACATCTAGTATTTCACTCTTGTCATCTTGGATATTCTTGAGTATTTCCTTGCTTGCCTAACCCATGTAGGAAGATGAACTACACAAGTAGAAATGGCGCTCCAACTTCACATTCAATGAGCACCTACATCAAGCTTACCTACATGAGTAAAGCAACAACAAGCCCAAGGTATGTTCTTCACATCTTTGAGGAGCTTTGCTCAAAGTCATGAGTACAAGCAGCTTCATAAGATGTGATCACATCAAATGCTTAATCGAAAAATGGCAACCCCATTTTGAGCTTAAATGATGAGTATGACCTATGATCAAATGTCCTCATTTGACTCCTAAGTCAATATACTCAAACATAGGTGATCTTGTCGCCGACCTTTATCTAGATGAAGTACATATGCTTTTGGAGCTTTTCTGTTTTCTCTCATGTTATCTCATTGAGTTTTCCTTTAAAAAAAAACTTCATCTAGGAATCTTTTTATTTCTTTTCTTATGTTTCTTTGTGAATATCATTCTGGCTCTGAACAATTCCTTGAAAATCTTTTACAAATTCATTGCAAATCCTTTGAAACCTTCCTCGCAAAGTGAGCTGAATTATTTCTGTATTTCCTTGGAATTAAACTCGGAGTCACCGATTTAAAATTTTCGGTCTAACCGAAAAGGATTCGGACCCACCGATCCATCTAATTCGGTGTCACCGATTTATCTTCCAGGACATCAACTTCTGCAGCTCCACTCAAATTTAAATCTTAAGAGGGAGAAGACTCAAATTTAAATTCAATTTGTTTCTCTGTGAATGCTCTTATTTGCCCTGTTGTGATTCTTAAGGATCCCACTTCTTTCTTTCTTTCCATCTTTCCTGCCCTACCTAGTTTGCTGTCCTTTTCGGCACTTGATGTCAAAGGGGGAGAAGACTTAGGGGGAGTAAGGGGAGTAGGGGGAGAAGAGAAGACTTAGGGAGAAGAAAGGCAATCTTATCTTAAGGGGGAGAGAATCACATCAAAGCTGTTTTACAATTGGTTTCATTCTCAATTGGCATCATTCTTTTGATTTTGCTCTTTCCATCAAACCCCTTGTTCTGAGAGAACTCAAAGGGAGAGAAATCTTCACATTTGATATCTTATGGAAAGCAAAATCTCTCAGAGTTCATTGAAAATCTTTTAGTTCCGGAGACATGTTTGCTGATTCAAGCCTGTGCTCAATATGAGACACTCTTTATACATGTCCTCCCTGGCTTGGTACTCTTGATGTTCTTGCAGTTGGTTGAAGGAACACTCTTGTGTTATCTAACCTTGTTTTCCCAAGTATATCCCTTCAGGTACAATGCCAAGGAACCTCAAGGTAAGTATATGCATCTTGCAGAATGTGCATGATGGTGACTTGCTTGTAAATACTTGTTTGCAAGAAATCACCATGCACATATGCATTTTCACTCATTTCCTTTCATCTGCTCTGATGCATATAGCCAAGCTGCATGTAGCACATCTTGCTTATCTCTCTTGTGTGCTTGTGGTAGTCCAAAACCATAATCTATGAAAATCTTGCACACTTGTAGGGGGAGCCTGTGTACTACATGCTTGTCAAAGCTTTCATGATAATTTTGTCCTTCTTTCAATAAGCTTTGATGGTTTGTTTAGTGTGATTTTAGTGTGTTGCCATCAATTACCAAAAAGGGGGAGATTGAAAGCACACTTGCTCCCTGGGTGGTTTTGGTAATTAATGACAACATGCTTTGTGGTTGGACTAATGCTTTTATCAAGTATGTTTCAGGAAATCCAATCACATTGGAATGGCAAGATGACTGAAGAAGTGGACCCCTCAAATGCTAAGGCAAGCATTGGCAAAAGCTCAAGACTCTATTTTTGGTTTAGTGATCAAAGATCACATTGAGTCCATAGGAAAAGCCAATACTATTAAAAGGGGATGAGGTTGTGTTGATGATCTGGTTGCTCAAGTGCTTAGTGATTTAGCTCCCTCAACTATCAGCACCTTTCACTTCTATACACACTCATAAGTAATCTCGGACAAACCGATTCTTCCAACTCAGTCCCACCGAGATGAACCACTTCAGCCATATTCCAAACCCTAGAAAAATCGGTCATTCCGAGTTTGAGATCGGTCTCACCGAAATCTGGACTGCCAACCTTCTGTAACCGTTTGACATCATTTCGGAATATCCGAGATTGCATTTTCGGTCTCACCGAAAATGGCCAGCTCCTGTCTTGGCTCAAATCGGTCTCACCGATATTGCATTTCCGGTCTCACCGATACTGGCATGGTCCTGTCCTTTCTCAAATCGGTCTAACTGAGTTTTCTTTCTCGGTCCCACCGAAAACTCCAACGTTCATATCTTTTGCACTTTCGGTCTCACCGAGATGGTATTTTCGGTCCCACCGAAAATCCCAACGTTCACTATATTTGAACTTTCGGTCTGACCGAGTTTTCACTTCGGTCTCACCAAGATTGCTCAATTATGTGTGTAACGGTTGGATTTTGTGTGGAGGCTATATATACCCCTCCACCCCCTCTTCATTCGTGAGGAGAGCCATCAGAAAGTACTACCACTTCTACCATACACTTTCTGAGAAGAGAACTACCTACCCTTGTGTTGAGATCAAGTCATTCCATTCCTACCATATGAAACTTGATTTCTAGCCTTCCCAAGTTGCTTTCCACTCAATCCTTTCTTCCACCACAGCCATATCAGTGAGGAGAGTTGAGTGTTGGGGAGATTATCATTTGAAGCACAAGAGCAAGGAGTTCATCATCATCAACAACATCTATTACCTTTTGGAGGGTGGTGTCTCCTAGATTGGTTAGGTGTCGCTTGGGAGCCTCCGTCTTCGAGATGTGGAGTTGAACCAAGAAGTTTGTAAGGGCAAGGAGATCGCCTACTTCGTGAAGATCTACCCCGAGTAAGGCTAGCCCTCCGTGGGCGTAGGCCATGATGGAATAGACAAGGTTGCTTCTTCGTGGACCCTTCGTGGGTGGAGCCCTCTGTGGACTCGCACAGCCGTTACCCTCCGTGGGTTGAAGTCTCCATCAACGTGGATGTACGATAGCACTACCTATCGGAACCACGGGAAAAATCATTGCGTCTCCAAATTGCGTTTGATCTTCTCCACTTCTCTTTACTACTTGTGCAATTTACTTTCCGCTGCCCATACTCTAGAATTGCATGTGTAGTATGCTACTTGACTTGTGTGCTATGCAAAAACTGTCAAAATCTGTCCTTGATAAAAGACAGAATTTTTATCTTGTCGAGTAGTCTAATCACCCCCCCCCCCTCTAGACACTCTCACCTTCTTCGATCCTACAAAAACCTACAACAACTAGACTCACCTATATGCACCAACAACTTAAGTTAAGCAAGATAAACAACTAAGTGATAGCAAGATATATAAATAAAACACTATTGTTATCACAAAGTAAAGTACATAAGTAAAGGGCTCATCTAAGAGATAACCAAGGCACACGAAGACGACGATGTATCCCTAAGTTCACACCCTTTCGGATGCTAATCCCCGTTTGGAGCGGTGTGGAGACACAATGCTCCCCAAGAAGCCACTAGGGCCACCGTAATCTCCCCACGCCCACGCATAATGCAAGATGTTGTGATTTCACTAAGGGACTCCTGAGGGCGATCACCGAACCCGTACAATTGGTAACCCTTGGGGGTGGTCACCGAAACCCATAAAAATTGCTCGAGGCAATCTCTACAACCGAATTGGGGACCCCGATTCTTGCCCGGAGCTTTACACCACAATGATTAAGCTCCGAAGCACCACCAACCGTCTAGGGCGTCAAAACACCCAAGAGGAACAAGCTCAAGGGTACCAAGCGCCCAAGAGTAATAAACTTCTCAACTTTTCACTTCCACGTATCACCGTGGAGAACTCAAACCGATGCAACTAATGCAATGGCAAGGGCACACGGAGTGCCCAAGTCCCTCACTCTCAAATCCCACCAAAGAAACAAAAGCTATGGAGGAATATGAGAGGAATAACAAGAAGGAGAACACCAAGAACTCCAAGATCTAGATCCAAGGGGTTACCCTCACATAAAGGAGAAAGTGATTGTGGAAATGTGGTTCTAGATTTACTCTCTATTTTCCCTCAAGAACTAGCAAGAATCATTGGAGGGATTGAGATATAGCAAGCTCGAAGAAGGTCAACAATGGGGAAAGAACATGAGCTCACCGATGGGGACCACTGGGGAAGAATGTCCCCTTAAATAGGCACCCCCGATTCCAATCGTTATGCCCACTGGTCGTGCACAAGCGGTACTACCGCTTGGGGGAGCGGTACTAATGCTTAGCACGGCCAAAACAGCCCAACGAGATAGAAAAACACGAATAACAAAGCAGCCATAGAGGTAGTACCGCTCGGGGGAGCAGTACTACTGCTTAGAGAGGTACCACCGCTCTCTACTACCGCGAAATTCGTGAGTAGTTCTAGAGGCATAAATATTAGCGATGGAAGTAGCTGGATGGTAGTACCGCTTAAAAGCGGTACTACTGCTCTACTGCCACTCTACTATCGCTTAGAGCTGAGAAACCACCCAACCAAAACAGAAGGATGCTCCAATACTGAAACTGCTATAACTATTGCACATGAGCTCCGAATTGAGCAAACTCAATCTTGTTGGATAGATGATGATGAGTACTATCCAAACAGCGAACAGTTATAATGAGAAGAGGTAGTAGAAAAATGCCAATTATATGGAGATGTGAAACCTCTATGAAATAGGAACCGGCAGAAACTCCAATATGGAAAATATCATAGAAGATGCATATGATCTCCATTTTCGATGAAGTTGAGCTTCTTATGAAGATGACCATAAGCTCTAAAACTCACAAAGAGAAACACCAAACAAGAACCAAGAAAGATTATGCAAGGATGCAATGGTTTGAGCTCTCTACGAATGATACGACCAATATACTTACTTGAGAGCCCCCCTTGATAGTACGACAAGCGATCCTATAACCCGATCTCCCAACTACCACCATGAGACTGGTAAAATAGAAAACCTATCAAGGGCAAACCTTTGCCTTGCACATAGTAGGCTTGAGCTAGATGATGAGTACCTTGACTTTCTCAAGTTGGACCACCTTTGTTGATTGTGTTGGCTCGCTAAAGACTAGTAGATTGCTCCCCCATACTCCACTATGGGTGAGCCACTCTTAGGCACATCTTCACAAGTCCATTGCCTCCACAATGGACGGCAAGATTCAAGCCCTTGATCTCTTCGTGATGCACCACTTGAACTTGCACATCGCAACCTTGATGACGATCACCACTTGATGTCATCCTCCATGGGTTGTATGAGATCTTCCTCTTGACGCACGCCCATGGAAACAAACCTAACCGCACATAGAACTTTCACGTAGACGATGGGTTAGTACACAAAGCATAATGGACAATGCTTACCATACCATGGGATCATTCGATCCCTCTCGGTACATCCGGTACGCTTTGTGTGTTGATCAACTTGATTCACTCTTTGACTTAGTCCCGATCAACCTCTCACATGACCAATCTTTAGATAATTCCTTGTATGGCACCTTGGTCATCACATACTATCCTTGAAACCAACAAATGACTTCATGAAATACTATGGGCAGACCCTTCGAATATAACTCAAGGCAACCATTAGTCCATAGATATTGTCATCAATTACCAAAACCAAACATGGCGGCACCGCATGTTCTTTCACCAGTGCCACCAGTGTAGGTTCTCCCCGCACCGCGCCCCCACGGCCAAGGGCAGCACCACTGCCTCCATGGCTCCACGAGCACCACCAAACTCCGCCAACTTCTGGCACCAAAGTCGCACATCAACCCCATCACGGCGACCTCCTACCACCTCCAGCCATGGCCACGGCAAGCCGAGCTGCCTCCCTTGCATAGGCTATATCCAAACAAGAGGGAAGGGTGGGAAGCCCCCTCGAGCCACTTCATCTGCCTGGTCCATCACAGTCACAAATCCTCCCACCCAAGCCGCCCCGAGCTTGCAGCCGGCGCCGGGTGCGCACCCAGCCATCGCGCCCCGCGAGCCTTCGCCGGTTCTTCCATCCCACATCGCGCCGTTCGACACGAGGAAGATAACATGCTCCACTGCCCCGTCTAATGTGAGTAAGAGAACAGGCCCCGCCACCGCGGACGCCACACAGGCTTTACCCGACGACACCCATTGGCAATAGCGAAGGAGAGGGACAAGATGGGAGGGCTACAACGGGCAGCTAGGGTTTCCTCTCGGTTCACCCACGAGGACGCCACAAGGAGGGAGAGGAACTGGGCGTAGTTATAAACTTGGTCAAAGTTTAATGTTTATTTTTTTTTGAAAATTCTATGTGCACCACAGTACTATGTTATAAAAGATGGATGAGGGGTATTAAGGGCTTGTTTGGTTTACAACATAAGGTTGCCACGCCTAACCTTAGTCATGCCACAACATCTTTGGCATGTGTTTGGTTCATTGTCATACTTGTGGCTTGCCACACTTTTCTAGCAACATGGTTCACATGTCATAGGCTATTTTTTTTTCAAATCTTGCCACACTTGTGGTGTCCATTTTGTTTGCCACATTTTTTACGGCAACCACACTTTGCCTAACCTTACAACATCTATAACCGAATATGTCAAATATGGCCCCTCAAACGTCCGCGGACGCGCCTGGGCACGTCCACGTGCAGTGACTGGGCACCCCTCAAATTTCACTTCTTGCATTCAGAGATCTCATACTAGATTTTCGAATCCATACAAAGGCATGCAAACTATACAAATCTTCATATTATGTCGATCACCTAGCTAATCCTCGTCGGAGATGTTGACGATCTTCGTGCCCGGCTCCGGCAGCATGGGTGGCGGCTGCAGCTTCGGCTCCTCCGGATGCTCTGCTCTTGCCTCTTTCGCCTCTATCTCTGCCTAGAGTTCGGCGAAGAGCGTGTCGGACTCCGCCTGCTCCCGCCGAAGGAACGCTCGGTTGGCCTCCACATAGGCATCATTCTGGATGGACTCCAGGATGGCCTGCTACGCCGCCATCTCATCGGACTGGGCGACGGGGAACCCCGCCTCCGCCTCCTCCATGTTAAAGCCCGACATCTGCTCCTCCGCCTCCTCCACCTTCAACGGAGCCATCTCGTCTTCCTCCTCTTCCCCGAGCTGCTCCTCCTCCTCGTCTGGCTTCGGCAAGTCCGAAGGCAGCCCAGCAATGATGCGGGCGACGTGTGTTGCTTGCCTCGCCCGGATCTCATAGCGCCGTTCCGGCGTCAGCATGGCATATAAGGTGATCTTGCTCTAGACCATGGTGGCGTGCCAGAGGGGCGGAGCCCCGAAGCGGGAGAAGGAGGAGGTGGATGGGCTCGAACTAGCGCGTGGAGAGGGGGAGGTGGATGGGTTAGGGTTGTGGGATGCCGTCCGGCTTAAATAGACGAATTTGGTCTTGGGCGGCGAGCTGGAGCGGTGCCACGCGGCGTTCACACCGTGGCGACGGACGCGGCGTTCACACCGCGGCGACGAACGCGGCGTTTCGGACCGCCTGGTTTCCGAGCGTTTCCGCGTGGGATCCGTTGTCAGACCGGCATGACGGTCCTATGTTTGTGCTGGATATAGGGGTGCTAGTCAGCCCGAGCGTTTGAGGAGGTTGGGGACGGCGAGAAGGCACGGCCGCGGGGGAAGACCAACTCCAAGAAGGAGGACACGCGGGATGCGGCGTCGAACGCTTTGATCGCAAGCGTGGAGGGCATGATGAGCAAGAAGGACTCAAGGGAGGAGGAGCGTCGGTGCTACAAGAAGAGCAAATGAACGCCTTCATGGAGATCCAAAGAAGGAGGCTTGAGATGGACGCGGATAAGCAAGCCAAGATGCTAGAGATCGAGGCTGCCAACGCCAAGACCAAGGCCAAAGAAGTGGCTCTCGCGAGCATGATGACCGGGGTGGAGATCATGAAGGTGGATCTCAACACCGTGTCGCCAAGGAAGAGGCCGTGGTTCGAGAAGATGCAGGCCGACATGCTCAAGTTCGACGATGAGTGATCTATGGCGACGAGCGCCATCCTTTTTTTATGCCTCCAGGTGTGCTGGCATGACCACGGGGCCGCGATGGCATGGTCGAACTGGAGTCCCACCCCTTTTTGTGTGCTGGCCGCTGGCGAGTGCGCCAGCATGAACCGTGTTGTGTTATTTTGACGTCGGCATTGTATGCCGGCGCTGGCATGATGCCGGCATGAGACATGGCCGCTGGCATGATCTATGGTCGCAGACCTTTTTAAAAAATTGCGTGCGGACACCCATATCTAAAATAGGACGGACGTCAGACGGGCAACCAATCCAAACAGACAAAACGGGACAAAAACGACGTTCGTTTGGATCGGTCCGTTGAAGTTGCTCTAAGGCACCTAAGGAGGAGCGCATCAGAATACCAACACTTTTTTTATGGGAGTCATATTTTGCTTAAATTTAGTTGTGACAATTATGAACCAAACAGACGGGAAGGTGTACCTATCATCGTGCCCCTCGACGTAGCACACCCGGAACCTTCTGGATTACATACTATGGATGTGTTTGGTTCTAGGGATATTTTTTGTGGTTGTTGGTATGCCTATTCAACCGGATAGGGATAGCCATTTTTTCTGTTTGGTTTGCATGGATGTGTGGAGCCATAGAATTGTTTGGTTGGAAGGATAAAAAGGGGTTGAGAGGACTCGTTCACTGTAGTTTTAAAACGTGACTGCTGTTGAGGTACAGTGGTGCATTCAGGGCTAATTTCTAACCCACCCGACAGATAAAATTAGCACAAGAGAGATAAAATTAGCACTTCACTTGAACCATAGGGAGTTAAAATTAACACAAGACACACACGTCACACACATCACAAATTCACAACCCACCCGAGACAGAACACACACACAGACACAACTCGCCGGAGATTAGCACAAGCCAGCAAACATCGAGTGCCCAGCCAGCAACAACCAGCAGCGTGGGCTTGTGTCCCTTCCCCATGCAGGTCCCTGTCAATCCGCCGGACCGGTGATCCGGGAGCCTCGGCTGGGAGGGATCCCTGTCAAAACGGCAGGCCACCGCGGCCCAAATCCCACCGCCAACGCACCCCTAGCCGTCCTCGCCATGACCTCTATTGTCAAGCTCAGGCGGGAGAGAGAAGGGAGGAAAGAGGGCATGACAAGAAGAAAGATAAGGAAGGAGAAAACCAGGCCGCCGCGCACTCAATTCTGCTACCGCACTTCGATTTGCAGCGGCCGCCGCCACAGGAGAGAAGCCAAAGGAGATGGAAATGGGAGAAAGAGATAAGGTTCGGTGTGGTGGAAAAACGTTTCGCGACGCGCGCGTGAGGGATGTCCATATCCGTCACTTTCTGGCGGACGTGCGGAGCCCGATTTCAAAGGAATATTCGAAGTATCTGGCTGGCCTCATCCCTACTCGCCCACGAACCAAACAGGTGATAGCCATCCAAAAACAGGCTATCCCTGTCCCACAGATGGATAGCCCAGCAACCAAACGCACCATATATGAACCTGGGGGCCACATATCTGACAAAGCCAGCTGAAAGAGGGTAAGAAGGAAGAAAACCAGCTAATCTCGCCATGTCCACACGGGCTCTCCATGAGCCGCCTCGCCGCAGCGGTTTTGCTCGCCTCGTCGGCAGAAACAGACTTCAAGGAGAAAGCTGGATCTCCACTAGCACCAATGACATGTGGTCCCTCCATGTTGTGCTCCCCTCCTGTCAGTGTGCTTGGTCGATGCACGCCGCGGAGATCAGCACGCCCTCGCACTCGCACGTGGGACCCTTGTCGTCGTCCCCCTCTCGCGTTGACGGAACAGTTTAGACAGAGATAAGAACAAGACACCACTACACTGACTGCGGAGGCGGAGTGCCAGTATTATTAGTATCAGCAGATTGGCAGCAATCTGGCTTAGAGTTTATCTCTTGCATTTCCCCGCGCTTAGCAGCAACCCGCAATCCGCAAGCAGAAGAGGAGAGATCGCAGAAGCTGGTTACAGAGCTCGCCGTTGGGAGAATCCAGGAATAGGAGGTAGTACTGGCCAAGAAGGGGGAGGAGAGGGGGCTGAGAGGAGAGGAGATGGAGACGGACAGCCCGCGGAGCCCGGAGGCGGAGATCGGGCACCGGGTGGAGGACCTGTGGGAGGTGGCGCAGCCGCAGCTGTCCCCGTCGGAGAAGCTCAACTCCTGCTTCGAGGACATCCCCGTCGCCGCCTTCCCGCGCAACCACCCCTCGCAAGGTAATCCTCTCGCTTGCTTGCTTGCGCTCTTGTTTCTACTACTACTTTCTACTGCATCTGTTTGCTCGTGTCTTTGCTCTGCTGCAACAACAGTAGCGTAGCGCGAGTTCGTCCAAATGTGACTGCTTGTGAGCGAGCGGGTTTCCTAGCGCCAACAAAAACTCCGTGTCCAGAATTGGAACCACCGGCAGTTTCTCCTTTGGATGCCGATTCCATCTGTATCGCTGTTTGTGCGGATACAGATGGAATCGGCATCCTGCCTGCCATTCATGTCGACCGAGCGGGGCATCAGACGAGACGTGTATATCCTTTGATGATTCTTGATATCAGTAGGCACTAGCACTGTTTTGGTTTATGAGTCAAAAAATGCAGTGGAGGTTTGAAAGCTTCTAGCAAGTGTTCCAAAATCCCAGTACGTTCGATTCGTCAGGCTAAGGGAGGCATCAATTATGCTTGCTCTTGTTGAGACCACCGAAACAAGAGCCGTCCGGGACTCTCTTTGCTTTATGCCATTAATTAATTATATACTTCCTCTGTTCCTAAATATAAGTCTTTCTAGAGATTCTACTATGAACAACATACAGAGCAAAATGAGTGAACCTACACTCTAAATATGTTTATATACATCCGTATGTAGTTAGTAGTGGAATCTCTTAAAAGACTTATATTTAGGAACGGAGGGAGTATATGTGACTGACGTGTATTGATATTATGTGACTGACGTATATTGATACTCCAGCTTATACTGTACTAAACTAGGAAATGTCCCCAGTACCTGTCACCATCACAATATATCTTCTGGAACTATTAATCCCCAATTTGAATTAGGCCAGTTTGCTAAATAAACTATTTTTAGCTTTTGTTTTGTAAAAGAAGATTTGCGTGGATGCGTTAAATTGTACTCCCTCCATCATAAATATAAGATGTTTTGGATATTTCAATATGGCCTACATACGGAGTCAAATGAATGAACAAACACATTAAAGTGTGTGTATATACATCCTAATCAGAAAAAAGTTAGAACACCTTATATTTATGAATGGATGGAGTAGTACCTTTCTCAACATCTTCTATTTATGAGCGGATGGAGCAGCCCTATCCAGATGGTGGTTCATCCCCCCGTGGTGCTCGTTTTGATGGTGCCGACCGCCGCAGGCGCCATGGCCGCATGCTCCGTTGATTCAGTTCGGGTTAGCATGCGTCTGATGGGTCTGGCTCGCTTTGGTCGTAGTCGAGATCTCTGGAGGTGGTGATCCAGTGCACGCGATGCTGGATGGAGGTTCGTCGAGCAGATCCGGCTGAAACCCCTGCTCTCGGCTAGTTGCCAAGGCCGGTGATGGCGGCGTTCTTCCGCGCCGTCCCCTTCTTGAAGGCATCGCCGTGGAGAAGCTCCAGACCTCTATCGCTACCTCCGGGGAAAACCCTATATCAGTCGATCGGATGACGGCGGCACTCTTGTGTCATTCCCCCCTTGGGGGTGTCATTCTTGGAAGGTGTGCATTGGCTCGAGGGACCAATGGACGGTTTCAGCGGTGGAGCGGCGTTTCATGTGACACATCGATGACGTGGAGTCTCGGCGGCGTGGCGCAGCAGGGTCTCAGCGACGGATGTGTGATGATTGGCGCACGTAGGGAGGTGATGATGTGGTGGCGTCGAGAGCAGACCTGGTAAGGTCGATGCGTCAGTACCTGCTCTAAAGATGGATCAGTGGAAGACGATGACGGCGGCCTCTGTAGCGTGCGCATGCGGTGACCACTGAGAGTGCGCCGAACCGGTGTGTGGCCCAGCCCCAGCAATGCGGCTTGGTTGGGCCCTCCGGCTTTAGATGTTGGGCTTTGGTGTGAGGTCTGGGTATGCGGCTCAGACAATCTGCACCCCTTCATCAAGTTGATAGGAGTAGCGACAGATGTTGCCGAGATGGTGGCTTCGGACTTATTGATGTATTACTTTGTAAGGTTTAGGTGAATAATTAATAAAATGATTGCATGCATCGTCCTAATGCAGACGCCAGGGGTCATCCTCCTTTACGGAAAAAATACCTTTCTCAACAAAAAAAGTTATAGTACTACCTCGCTTTCTAGGGGGGTCACCAGTATGTATGATTTTGTCCAGATATAAAGGAAACTGTACAAAGAGGTGCAGCCTTTGCAATCAACTTTTTGCCTAACTTGGCCACGTCTATTTCTGTGTTGAACTCACTCCTTCCTGATAAGTATTTTAAATCAATGATGCTAACATGAGCAACTCCGACTTGGCCACTTGATAAACCAAGTGACTTGGTGATGATAGGGTCAGAAATCCAAAACTGTAACTGAACTTTGCCAATTTCATGCTGAAAGTTCTCAACAAGGGTTCTGTTCTAGCTCTGTGGCTAAACTCGTTTGTGGCCCGAATGATGCCCATTCGAGCAAGTTTATACGAATCTTGAATTGGTGTTGTTATTAAATATAGATATGTCATTACTAAATCGAATATCTTGATATTTTTAATAGCCGATACCATGCTTTTGTAAGGACATGATTTTACTGAAATGTATGGCTGTAAACAATAATATACAGAACATGTACTTTTAACGCATATTGTCTCATAGTCACTCTGAATTCTAAATGTCTGCCATGATATTTCTTCGTGCAGTGATCGAGATACCTTCGGATGCCAGCCTTGCTGATACTGTTGAGACATTATCCAAAAATAAAATTTTGAGCGCACCCATAAGAAACGTCGATGCTCCAGAGGATGCTACTTGGATAGACAAATACATCGGTATTGTGGAATTTGCTGGTATTGCAATGTGGTTGCTTCATCAGGTTTACATCTCTCCCTCTCTTCAGTTGAATTCTTTTTTATATAGCTAGATCGGTTTGATCACCATGAATCCGTGAATCATTAGTCAAAATATGTTGATATGTTTGCAGCTTTGATCAATATTATCCTCATCTAAACCAAATGAATTCCATTTTACATACAAAATCACAATGGTAGATCTAGAGGTAACAAGATGAATCTCTTGGTGGAAAACTTTTTTGTCTAGTTGTTTGTCTAGAGGGTAACTTTGGAAGATATGCTTTCAGTTCTGATATATTCTAAGAACACTGTTCAATTGGACTTATATTGAAGGTCATGATCAGAGCTCTCCTAAGCATTGAGCCACATATTTGAATATTTTATCAGTTTTGTCTGAAGAGAAATGGAGAACTCTGATCATGACCGCTCTCCATTTCTCTTCAGACACAGTTGATAAAATATTCAAGGCAAATTTTAACATGCTCCCTCGTACCACTTCTTTTTACATGTGAGGTAATAAGTAAGAGTTAATCAGACCACTAATTAATGAGATCAACAGCTCGGATCTAATATATACTCTTACCTCATGTGAAAAGAAGAGGTAAGAGGGAGCATGTTAAAACTGCTCAATATTCAAATGTGTGGCTCAATGCTTTGAATATTTTATCAGTTGTGTCTGAAGAGAAATGGAGAGCTCTGATCATGACCTTAACATAGGCCTGATATCATTGGACTGTCCATTGAGTCATTCACCTTTCTAAGCTCTTGTCAAAATGCATCTTCACATCACTGAAATGCTGACCTTTAAGTAAATTCAGAATGATTAGAAAGGTAGGTAGTTTAAAACAAAGTAATGCACTTCAATTGCAGAAACTTATAAACTTTATTTGTAATGTCAGTTGTGGAACTGATTATTTTCACGCTCGTGCATGTCTGACACTCTACTATAATTGCTTCTTCTCCTCGGCATCAGTCTGATGCTTCAGGTAACGGTACAGCTGGTTCTGCAGTTGGATCACCTGTGGCCAATCTAGCAGCTAGGTTAGGCTCTTTCACATTCAGAAGAACGTCATCTGGCAGGGTAGAAACCACTACCGATTCAGAATCAGATGAAGCTGCATCAGTGGGTGGAAGCTTTTTTGAAACCCTTACTTCCTCTGAGTTCTACAAGAACACAAAGGTGACTGACCCCTTCTCACTGCAGTGAAATGGCCACTTACTTATATTCTCCTCTAGTTAGCACCCATCCATGACACAGTTTGTAATGTCGTAGGTTGGCGATATCTCGGGAAGCTTCCGGTGGGCACCATTTCTTGCCCTGCAGACATCTGACACATTCCTCACCATGCTGCTTCTTCTATCCAAGTACAGGATGAAGAGCCTCCCAGTGGTAGATATGGGAGGAAATCAGATTGAGAATATCATCACACAATCTTCCGTTGTGCACATGCTTGCAGAGTGTGTTGGACTTCCTTGGTTTGAAAGCTGGGGAACTAAGAAGCTCTCTGAACTTGGCCTTCCTCTGATGAAGCCATACAGACTTGTTAAGGTACCTCCTGAATGTGTGATCTAATCCTTAGAAATGTTTGGCGCATTAACATGTATATAATGAGGAGGGCAAGGTTTATTAAATCATGCTGCTCAACAGCTATACAATTGAACGTCGGTAAACTGGTTTATCTGCAACTGAAGAACGAAAAACTCGAGCGTAAGCTGTTTTACCTGCAGCTGAAGAAATGAAACTCAATGTTGCCTTGGTGTTGCCCTTTATAGGTTAATGAAGACCAGCCAGTCCTAAAAGCCTTCCAACTAATGAGGGAAAAGGGGGTTGGTGGTGTGCCTGTTATGGACACAAATGGAACAAAAGCAATTGGTAACATTAGCATCAGAGATGTCCAGTATCTTCTGAGTGCCCCCAAGATATACAAACAATACAGGTTTGTAACTCTGGTTTATACTTGTTGATGAGCTTTCTTATCTTTTCCATGGCACCTGACAATTGCTACACAAGAAGTGCTGGAGATCTTGTATGACTCTGGCTGGATGCATTGACAGGACAATCTCAGCCAAGGATTTCCTCACCGCAGTCCGGCACCATCTCCAGGAGCAGCACGAAGCGTCGCCGCTGCTGCACGACGTGATCACATGCAAAAGAGACGACGTGATCAAGGATATCATACTGAAGCTGGACTCGACCAAGATCCACAGGATCTACGTGGTCGACGACAAGGGGGACACCGAGGGAGTGATCACACTAAGGGACATAATCTCCAAGCTGGTGCACGAGCCACGGCATTACTTTGGGGATTTCTTCGATGGCGTCGTCCCCCTACCCGCAAACCTACGAAGCACCGATACGGCCACACCGATACGGCGATACGAGTACGGCGATACGGGATACGGCAATTTTCAAAAACATCAATACGGCGATACGGCAAGTGTATAAAACTAATAATAAAATGAATGTAATAAAGACAAACATATAATAAAAGGTGCCAGATGAGATCAAAATACTGCCCATTGGTTGCATCCATGGCTCTTTTCAAGTCATGCAGGTTACATACATGTCGTGTTTATCCCTCCCTAGCAGTAGATAGTAGCAGCAATATCAGTAAGCAATAGACAGTACATTAGACTACACAATAGGCATCGGCAACATCAGCAAACAATGATTCAACAACAATCAGGAAGTAGACATAGCTACCCCGCAAAAAAAAAAAGGAAGTAGACATAGCTCATCATGATAAATCGAGGTATATATATATGTGCAAGTCTGCTTCCGCAACTGAACTAAGTTCAAATGATTAGCCAAGTTAGCATTTTTTTAATCCAACGAGAAAACACAGGCAGATGCACCACGACACCAGCCAGCAGCCAAGCACAGAGACAAGCAGCCAAGTTCTTATGCGATGGAATTATACCTCGTTGTTGCTGGCGATGGGTGGCTGTGGCGCAGAAGGCTCGAGTTACTCCAGACGCCGGCAAGGCGAGTTGGCAGGTTGGATGGGCGATTGCAGGCGACAGCGCTGGCGGCCGCCGCAGCGATCCACTCAAGGCGGCGGCGGCGGCGCGCTCCCTGCAGTTGCCCCGATCCAATCCTTCTTCTATCGAACTGAGAGGAGAGAGGTTAGGCTTGTGGGCTCCTATTGGGCAGGGCTGTTTGCGACGTGCTGGCCGTATCGCCGCCGTGTCCACAGCGTGTCGCCGCCGTATCGTGTTTATTTTCTTATTTTTTAAAATAAAAAATCGGGATACCTCTGTGATACGTGTATCGAAGGCGTATCAGGCGTATCGGAGTATCGGCCGCGTGCGGTACGCCGATACAGCCGATCTTGACGTATCGGTGCTTCGTAGCCGCAAACAGTACCGTATGACAAAATGCTGCACTACCCTGTACAAAAAAATGTACATTATCTTTTTGCTCATTCCCCATCTTCTTCTCAAGTTGGGGATGCGGTTGCTGTGGAGAGACCTCTGTGGGAAGACTAATGAACCAAGGGGTGGATGACAGTGTGCGTTGAATAATCTGAGAATTGCCTGAGCTTCGCGATGGGAATGATGATGCCTCTGCCTCTCTTCTTTCTTGTTGACGGTTGCATAAATTCTGTCATCATTACTTCACCGGTCCTGCTTTTTGAAAGGCAAGCTCTGGAACACTGTCATCTTTTGCCACTATGTTTGACATTTACTAAGCTAAAGCTCTTGTGGAGAGACATTCTTGGTCTTGGGCGACCACAAGTGATGAGGTGGCTAGACCAAGGCTCAAGGTGTAGATGATACTCCCCCTCGTCCATCTATACAAGGCCACTTTAATTTGGTTTAACTTTGACCATCGGTTTTTTACCAACATAATATGTATTATTATATGTCAGAAAAATATCAGTGGATTTTGCATTTGAAAGAAGTTTCAAATGGTATAATTTTGTTGGCGAAATCAGTGACCAAAGTTGGACTCATACCCATGGTGGGGTGGCCTTAGATTGACGGATGGATGGAGATAGTAGCAGTTAGCTTAGAACCACTCCACCAGTTAGGCTAATAACCACCCCGCTACAACTGCTACTCTGCAAATTTGCGAGTCTCCTAAGAGATTTGGTGGACACAGCATGGAGAAATAACAAGGTACCAACACTATGGTCGATGGTGGCCACATGATGATTGTCGGAAAAAAAATTGTCCAAATTTCCAGGACAACCAAGCATTGCACCAGTAACCTCTTTCTTTGTCCAAGTTGCCACTTGCCAGTGTGGTAAAGGTGCAATATTACAAGGATTCATCAACGAGTTTGCCATTTGATTGAAGTCTTAAATCTGTTCAGAGGGGACAGCCCTAGTGCAAGCATGGATGAAGTGATCATACATATACCTGCACATATAGCAACAACAAGCTTGCCATTTTAGTCGATGATCACGGACGAAAAATGCATTACTAAACCATGTAGAATGTGAATTCCACAACATCTTCAATCACTCTCTTCAGGCCTTGTTCGGTTACACCCCTCCACAAGAGGATTGGAGGGGATTTGGGGAGGTTTTGACTTGTAGGGGATTAAATCCACCTCAATCCCTGCCAAACCCCCTTCAAATCCCCCTCAACCGAACACAGCCTCAAGGGTACTCCTACCTTACAAGGACCGACAGAAAGTGGAATCTATCTGCTTGATTGCTGTCCAAGGCCCTTCATGGGATTGCCACAAACTAGATACAGTACTTCCATTGCTCTAATCAAAGCAATTAAAAATAGCTTAAAGCAGAGTGACGTGACGCAGTAATTTAAAGCAGAATGACGATGGAGTATTTCACTACTATAAAGCCTTCAAATGCACAAAGGTAATCATCCTCAATTTGAAAGAAAAAAAATGTGGTATTAATCAATTCTGTTTACTTTCTTTTCTTTTGCATGTAGTACATACACTTCAAACATACAGAGGCTCAAAAGTAAGAGAACAGAAATAAAATAAGAAGCACCTCCAATGGAGAGAAAAAAGATATCTCAACAAGGTAGCTTTCAATCTGTCCGATGAACACTCGATGAAACTCTCAGTCTTACAGATGCTGTAGGGCTAAACATGGGCCACAGAGGGGTGCCATAGCGCCGGCACCGAAGCAGAGTGCAAATTGCACGTTTCGACATAAAAAAATTAAAGTGGAATTTACCTCCATACTGCTACTGTCATATTTGTTGCAACTTACTAACTATTTGCCCCAATTTTATTAGTCATCTGTTGGACTGTTACCCCAAAACAGAGTACTCCTTCGTTTCCATAATATAGTGCGCATTGGTTTTCTCAAATGTCAAGCTTCATAGACTCTGAAAAAGTTTATAGAGAAAAATATATATATATATATATATCTACAAATACTTAACAAATACCTCAGCTTCATCGTGGAATATACTTTCATATGGTATATATTTGGTACTGGAAGTGTTCAGAATTTTTCTATAAACTTGGACAGACTTGATGAAGTTTGACTCAAAAAAAAATTCTAATATGCGTTATATTTTGGAACGGATGGATTATTAAATAGAGTTGTGACATATACTAAAATACCAGAAAATTGATTAAATTTACCTGAGACAGGCCTTATTTTCCAACGGAGCAAATATCCTAATCCCAGAATGCATATTCCTCCATCTCCGAGTTTTCATAACGAGCAATTCAAATCGTGCAATAGCATGCCTGCACAACATTAGAACATGGCTTCCTAAGTGGCCACAGGACCCATCCTGAAGGGTGACAACTATGGAAAATTCACAGCGACAAGAGCAGGAACACCGGGAATACTTGTGGAGCGGTACAATTAAAATTCTCAGCTCACATACAACCCTTCTCATGTTTCATACCTTGAAGAAGCTGGAAAATATGTTTAAGTTTTGCAATTAGTCGATAATTATAGTTTGCTATCCTTCAGAATGTTTCTTAGTTTAGAGGTGAGGACTCCACTCATTGTGAATTACACTATTCATTTCTCTATAACTCCAGAAAGCAAACCTACCAAACCATGACTTCAAATGGTCATAAAGGGCTTACAAAGAAGTATCAGTATAATGACACAAAAGGAAAAACAATATCACTGCTACATCAGGTGAACCAAGCTGAGTACCTAACCGCACCATCCTCCTCCCTCCATGCTTCAGGTTTATGAAACAAGGGATACCCAAAATGGAGCAATAGTCAGGTAAGACACTTCGTCTGGTGGACTTTAATGCAAGAAAGAGCAAGTATTATCAAACTATTTTTTGATTTTTCTTTCGCAAAAACATGTCTTGTTGCTGTCGTTATAAGCCTCACATTCAGAAGCTACACCAATATGAAGTTAAGTTCGCTTCATATAATAAGTAACTACCCTCTCCATTTCATTTTATAAGGCATATTATGGTATTGCACAGGGTTATTAAAGCCCATTAATACGAGCGAGAATATTCACCATGTTAACCAGAAATGATTTTGAGAGATGAGAGATAAAAAGGGGTAAAAGATAGAAAAATCATTAATTACATCTAGAAACCTATATTTTAAAAAAAGATTGCAAAAAATACAGGCCATACAGAAATGAAGTGAGCACTAACTGTTATTTTCATAATTTTGAACGTTTGATGAGTGAGTACTAAGTGTGCTTTTGATGCTTTTCGAACATTAGAGAAAGCGCTGAAAATTTCAACAACCTAGTGTGCTTCCATATGGGCAGTACTCCTATGTCTTAACCTCTATCCTGAATTCTTCACATCCATTTACCATCAATGTGCTTATTATCCCTGTATCTCAAAGAACCCAAATAATGAGACCACGATGATCCACTTTGCAAACTGCCAATTGTATCTGGCTGAGGTTAGCATAAGCAAGCCTTCTGAAGTATAACAACTATCATAAATAGTTGTAAACAAATATGATAAATAGTTCTTATGGAAGATTAAATCAGTTTACTAAGATAGATACTCCCTCTGTGAACTTTTATAAGATCGTTTAGACTACTAAAGTAAATGATCTTATATTACTTTACAGAGGGAGTGCATCTTGCCATGATAGATATGGGAATGTTCAGACCCCAAAGAAAGATAGATGCACATTATATATTAAATAGAATTTACCAAGTAAATGAGCGATGCAACAATACCAATAAATCATGAGGCAGAAGAGAATGGTAGAATTAAGTTACTCCCTCCTATCCGTATTAATTGTCGCTGACGTAGTCCAAGTTTGTACTAAAGTTGTACTAAGTCAGCGGCAATTAATATGGATCGGAGGGAGTACAAAAAATGGCCAATACCAAGAAAAGAGTCCTAACAGTAGTAATGAAATATCATTCGTTTTAAATAAGAAAATAGCCCAATATAACACATCAACACTTACATTTCGACAGTAAAATAGCAAGAGTATTAACACAGATGTACGAATGACACCTCTAAATTAGTACGCACTTCCTGAAGATTGTTATTACCTTGTACCACTGCCCTACAGTCTGAAATTATTTTTTAACACTATGCCCTACAGTCTGATTAAGTAATCTTTGTTACAGACTCTGACGATAAATGTGTTAAGTTCATACAAGTATCTTACTAGAGAAAACATAAGCATTCATTCTAAGGTAACATAAGTTGTATGTGAGCATAAAAAAAGAAGTGTCTAGACTTTTGCGCAGCAATCAAATTAATGATACTTACTTTCTTCAACAGTACGATCAGTCGGATTTTGCACTATGGTCAGTTTTATGATCCGTAGCTTCATGGATTTCATAAGACATGTTTGTTTCACTTCATTTTCTCTAAGCATGCAAATGGCAAACTCTGTTACTTCTGGTTTGCGGCCTAAACCTGCCCTTTTCCCACATCTTCTGCAAGCTATTCCAACTGAAACACATATAACATGTTCAATATATTCCAAGAAGCTGCCTCTACATGGTGCCAAACCTAGATTTTGGACATTTGTAGTGTGCAAAGAAATGAGTACACTGGAAAAACAATACATGTACATTATTTCTTGTTACACATAATCTGACTGAACCAAAGGATCCTCCTGTGGACTCCTACGGTATTACAGCACCATACCAACTAGGGAACATGCACCAATCCGATACATGTAACCAGCAGTTCAGCAATATACTGCCCCTTGTAACAAAGATATACCTGTAACCAAATTCTGTCATAGGAACTATAACCTTCTTCTGGAATGGTTGGCAGACCCTAGTGACCCTTCGAAAAGATCAGACAGTTGATTTTCCAAGTCTTCTGGGGTGTACTTTATGTATTTACCAGAATTTCTTCCATTATCCACTAGACTACCATATCTACCCAGAAAAGCACGATATGCTGGAATCACATTTTCAGATATAGATATCTTGAGCTCTTCACGGAGTTGAGGATCCGGTACCTTCCAAAGAGTTTGACTCCTGTAAATCTCGTCAAAGGCAAAGTTAAAGTTCTTAAATTTCTCTTTGACCCTCGAGCTTGAATTCCCAAGACTTACACTCCCACTGCCATGACCATCATCCTTGAGATAGGACAAAACCTTTGTCCACGATATCCTAAGGTAGCTCTTCGAATATTGTCGAATCTTTCCACGGCGCCTCCGTGTCCAATGATCACCTAAAATCCTCCCAAGCTCGGAATCCTTCACCTTTTGGACAATATAAAGTGTATTATTCATGGAAAATATACACTGGAGTGCACCGTCCTCATACAGTTTAGATTTTTCCTCCAAATTGGCCTCCAAGTACGACATCAGCTTCACCAAACGATGTCCAAGTGGGGTCAAGCTCTGCAGATACTCCTCATCATCATCAGCACCTCCACTTGAAGCATTATGATCAGCATCTCCGGCGGCATCCTCATCCAAGAGTTTGTCAAGCGTATCACTGTAAACGACCAACAACCTAAGATAGTTCATCACATAACGTGTGATTGGGTGGATCTCACCAGCCATCATAGGCCGGCGTGACGACTCCTGCTGTAGAACCTTCCCAAACTCAAGAAGGTTACCCTTGACTGCGTCCCCAAGCCTCCCAAGGACCCCCTCCAAATCACAGATCACATCATCCCCGGGAGTTCCATAGTACAGTTCCTTGAGCTCAGGAATTACCTCAGCAAGTGCCTCATACATATCAAGAATCCGGGACACCTTCTCCGGCGAACGAGGGCACACAGCCACAGCATCCCCAAAATTAAGAATCTGCATTATGCAAACCTTGGTGGATTCAACAAAGCACTCGTCCCGCAGCTCATCAGACACCGCGAGCACCTGATCGCATAGCCGACGCTCGCCTGTGAGCAGGGAACGGACAACCGTCTTGACCCCATGCACCCATTTCTTCATCTTGTCATTCAGCTGCTTCCACTCCACACGCTGAACCTCATCGATGCTGAGCCGCTCGACGCCCAGAACTGTGAGGCACTCATCAAGCAGGTCCCGACGGATGCCGCAGTAAACCTGCATGAGTTCACTCGCATAGCCAGCGCGCCCCATACGCTCAGCAATGGCACGCAACTCATCGACAGCATCAGGCCGCACCAGGTCGAACAGCTGGTCGTCAAAGGGATTCCCAGCCAAACTGGCGCTGCGGGCGGTATCTGGTGCGCCCTCCTGGCTGTGCGGGGTGGTGGGATCGAACTCGGAGGAGGTGTCGAGGTCGTCCATGGACTCGAGCGAGAGGCGGCGGAGCGAGCAGTAGAGGCCGCTGGCGTCGAGCGGCACGGCGTGGCGGAGCATGAGGTGGCGGAGCTCGTCCTCGAGGCGCGCCATGGCGAGCTGCACGGCGACGCCCGCGCGGCCAGAGGCGGCGGCGGGGCCCCCCGCGGCGAGGTGGTCGACGGCGACGTCGACCGCCGCGAGGTAGTGCGCGGCGTCGTCCTCGGGAGCCTCGAAGACGAGCGCCTCCGGTGTGGTGTCCCAGAGATGGATGAGCTGCGCCGCGTCGTCGAAATCCGCGAGAGAGAGGCCCTCGGCCTCCGAGGAGGCGGCGTCGGTCGGGGAGTGGGAGTGGGAGGGCGAGGGCGAGGAGAAGAGGTCGGAGGTGATGGTGGAGAAGCGGTAGTCGAAGCCCGAGAGGATGCGGATCATGTCGTCGGCGGCGTTCTTGGAGGTGGCGAGCGACTTGACGATGTGGTGCGCCGCGGCGAGGACCCTGTCGTTGCCGGCGACGCCGACGGCCGCCAGAGGCACGGCCTCCTCCTCCGGCGGCGGCGGCGGAGACGCCGACATCGCCGGCGGGCCGCTAGGGTTTGATCCGGCGGTGGTTTACTGATGCGATACTCGGGAAGCTGATGGCCGCGGTAAACAGAGTACTCCTCTACCAGTAGTGGTAAGAGATAGATATCTGTGCCGGTGCCAGCAAAGGGGCGGACGGATAGAGGGAGAGGAGATGCGAGAGGAAGGAAGCAAATGGCACCACTTTGCCGGCTCCGTTTGCTGTTTTGGTGCGGTGGCGAGGCTGGCTGGCAATTCACGGTGCGCAGCTCATCTTTGTATCTCATCTCGGACCGGACCTCTAAAGTCCAACTTGCCGACCTCATCCTCGCAGCACTCACGTGTTACTCCATCTTCTCTTGCTCTCCCGCTTTTACTCTCACCACGAGTAGTATCGAGCTTGATCATTACTCCCTCCGTAAACTAATATAAGAGTGTTTAGATCACTATTTTAGTTATCTAAACGCTCTTATATTAGTTTACAGAGGAAGTACATGTTTCTCTTCTCTCCTAATGACAAAGAAATTGCGCAATTGGCCACAGTTACACATCGGTTTGGCCTCGCATCTGTCCAAATCCGACCCCGTTGGAACCGGAATGCACTGGACGATTATGTACAATGTTCTTGGTGGTCGCTCTCATCTTTTGTTGCGTAGATCTCGACGGCTTTCCTCCTCGTATTAGATTAGATCCCCGTCGTCATCACCATTCCATGCTCTCAAGGGAACCACAAAGTTCCTATCCGTCGAAACTTGACCAGAGACGACTTCGTGGAATCTTCTTGAGGAAAAGAAACTTAGGGTAAATCTTGAAAAGCACGACATTCGCATCACTTGGGGTAAATCGCACTTGGCATGGATGTTCAAAACCGTCTTTCTAAGCATCGTGGAACAGTCGTATGCATATGTACGTGCTATTTGTCACTATGTTTATTCGTGTTTACGACGATCATGTCATGGGATGGTTGCCTGTTCTACCATGATTGCCCCTCGGGCTTTCGGCTGGACGGTTCACGCACTGCAAACCAAAAGGCTCCGCTCGTGTCACTGGATAAGAATACGGTATCACTCAATTATTATTCCATGAGCTGGCGTCACACCTCTGCTCCACACTCACGCATTTCTTCTGGCTGTACACCTCTAGAGACTAGTTTTCTTTAGTGGAAGGATTTGGTTTCAGATCTTGCGCTTGCTAACAGTATAGTACAGTACTTACTACTACTGTATAGTAAAAGGAACGTCCTGTTACGAAAGTCTCATATGTTCATGGCACTATACAATCTCATGTGTACGGAATGCTAACAACTGTGATTGGCCAGCTTCCATGCATGCCTGGATTTTTTATTTTTTTGAAATGACAGTTATCCTGCATTCATTAAGAAGAAAAGAATTGCTTAGTTAATTTGAAAAAATCAAGAGAAAAACAGATTGCCCAGTTAATTGTGAAGAACCGATCAAAAACCATCACAACCGCCGAGCGGCGCACATAAAAAACCCCACGTACACCACTCCAAAGACGGCCTCGACGAGACACCATGCAAGCGTCATCGTCATTCTCCCCTAGAGGTGTCATCACCATCCCTACACTCTCAGCAAACGACTCTGCCTTTACCGTAGGCAATCGTCGACTCAACCGATATTGTAGCGGACGCGTGAAGCTGCATGAAGATGTGTGCCAAAACTCAGTCACCTATGGCCAGACAGTGCAACTCCGACTTTGACGGAGAGCTCTGAAGAACAAAACCAGGCACGAATGGTGCCACAGAATATCGCCGAACGGGCCACCTACACCCAGTCATCGTATACCATAGAGCCCCGCCACCGCAGCTTCGACTCCACATCAACAAACAAACCGAAGCAATAACGCAAGCATGCCAAAGAAGAGCCGACTACCGCAACCATTGTCGCGTCACCAACATTGCACCCACCATCTTCGTTTCCACAGAAGCCTGGACGCCACAACCGCCGCAAACCACCGATCCCGCTTGCCGATGCCGAGCTCCGAGATGAAGCCCCCAAGAGGGAAAACGACACACCAAATTGCCGCCATCGTCCGATCACAAGATTAAGGTATCCCCTGGAGAGGCCGTGAAGGCCGGATCCGTGCAGGTGGGGTGCGGCAGCAAAGCAGCAATTCCTCCACGTAATTGTCCATATACAGGCTAAACCCCTCGGCTTAGGGTTTAGAGCACAATCATCTGATCTCGAGGTAGATCATCTTGTACTCTGTACTCTATCAAATCAATATAATCAAGGCAATACATAGGTTTTTACGTCTTCGAGAGGGCCCAATCCTGGGTAAAACATTGCTTCCCTTATCTCATGTTACCATCGTTCCTGGACTAACAGCTTGGGACCCCCTACCCGATATCCACCAGTTTTAGTACCGACATTGGTGGCCCATACAGGTCCCGCTGTGTGATCGCGAAGGATCAATGGATCATCTTAAGGTCACCAATGACATCGGCTGCGGGGCATCTTTCTCCCCCGGTCAGCTTTTCGCATGCGGCAGCATCATCCTTCATGTCGATTCGGTTGACCACCTTGGCCAAGTCAAAAGTTTTCCCCCAGGTCAGATAATCTGATTAGAGAGTTTGGAATACGTATTTGATTCCCATGGAAATCTTGCTCTCTCTGGTTGGATGTTAGATCATCTTGAGAACTCCACGAACACCGAGGTCTTAACCTAAGATTCGATCTTGTACCCGAACCTCAGATCAGGTCTCACCTTGGAATCAACTTTGAGTCCGGATCTGATCGCCCTATCGCTGGACTAGGCGTCAACCCTGGTTGGTCAACTCTCCGACATCACATCACACATCATGCCGATCATACTATAGATTAGCCCCACCTACTGTGAGGAGATGGGTCAGCCAGACCTCTCACTTTTAAACGAGATGCTAGATCGAATCCAGAGCCTTGGGAGTTTGGACGGGCGGTCTTCAGTCTATGACCAGACCAGATTGAAAGCCGACAATAGGGAAATTTACATCCCACCACCCACCTAGTCGCTATGGTCAAAGATTTAACCGACCTATTGGACTATGCCTCTGAAGAGGCGACTGATAACCCACAAGTGTAGGGGATCGCAACAGTTTTCGAGGGTAAAGTATTCAACCCAAATTTGTTGATTCGACACAAGGGGAGCCAAAGAATACTCTTAAGTATTAGCAGCTGAGTTGTCAATTCAACCACACCTGGAAACTTAGTATCTGCAGCAGGATAGTTTAGTAGCAAAGTAATATGATAGTGGCGGTAGCAGCAATAAAAGTAAAGATAGTGTTTTTGTAGTTTTTGTGATAGTAGCAACGGAAAAGTAAATAAGTGACAAGCAATATAGGTAAAGCTCGTAGGCATTGGATCGGTGATGGGAAATTATGTCGGATGCAATTCATCATGTAAAAGTTATAACCTAGGGTGACACAGAATTAGCTCCAGTCCATCAATGCAATGTAGGCATGTATTCCGAATATAGTCATACGTGCTTATGGAAAAGAACTTGCATGACATATTTTGTCCTACCCTCCCGTGGCAGCTGGGTCCTATTGGAAACTAAGGGATATTAAGGCCTCCTTTTAATAGAGTACCGGACCAAAGCATTAACACATAGTGAATACATGAACTCCTCAAACTATGGTCATCACCGGGAGTGGTCCCGATTATTGTCACTTCGGGGTTGTCGGATCATAACACATAGTAGGTGACTATAGACTTGCAAGATAGGATCAAGAACACACATATATTCATGAAAACATAATAGGTTCAGATCTGAAATCATGGCACTCGGGCCCTAGTGACAAGCGTTAAGCATAGCAAAGTCATAGCAACATCAATCTCAGAACATAGTGGATACTAGGGATCAAACCCTAACAAAACTAACTCGATTACATGATAGATCCCATCCAACCAATCACCGTCCAACAAGCCTATGATGGAATTACTCACACACGACGGTGAGCATCATGGAATTGGTGATGGAGGAAGGTTGATGATGACGATGGCGACGATCTCCACTCTCCGGAGCCCCGAACGGACTCCAGATCAACCCTCCCGAGAGAGATTAGGGCTTGGCGGTGGCTCCATCTCGTGAAACGCGATAATTCCTTCTCTCCTATTTTTTTTCTCCCCGAAACGGAAGATATAGGATATGAGGGTACGTCGGTGGAGCATCGGGGGGCCCTCGAGCAGGGGGCGCGCCCCCCACCCTCGAGGATAGGGTGTGGGCCCCCCGGTGAGGATCTTCTTGCAGATATTTTTTATATTTTCTGAAATAATTCACCGTTGATTTTCAAGCGATTCCGAGAACTTTTTATTCTGCACAAAAACAACACCATGGCAGTTCTGCTGAAAACAGCGCCAGTTCGGGTTAATTCCATTCAAATCATGCAAGTTAGAGTCCAAAACAAGGGCAAAAGGGTTTGGAAAAGTAGATACATTGGAGACGTATCAACTCCCCCAAGCTTAAACCTTTGCTTGTCCTCAAGTAATTCAGTTGATAAACTGAAAGTGATAAATAAAAACTTTGACAAACTCGGTTTGCTCCTGTTGTTGTAAATATGTAAGCTAGCATTCAGGTTTTCAACAAGATCATGGACTAACCACATTCACAATAACTCTCAGGTCTCAAGACTACTCACATCAATGGCATAATCAACTAGCGAGCAATAATAATAAACCTCGGATGACAACACTTTCTCAAAACAATCATGATATGATATAACAAGATGGTATCTCGCTAGCCCTTTCTGAGACCGCAAAACATAAATGCAGAGCACCTTTAACGATCAAGGACTGACTAGACATTGTAACTCATGGTAAAAGAGATCCAGTCATGCTCACACTCGATGCAAATTAATAGTAATACATGCAACGACAGAGGTGCTCTCCTACTGGTGCTTTTTGATAAGAGGATGATGACTTTGCATAAAAGTAAATAGATAGGTCCTTCGTAGAGGGAAGCAAGGATTTGTAGAGGTGCCAGAGCTCGATTTTTAAATAGAGATTGAATAACATTTTGAGCGGTATACTTTCATTGTCAACATAACAACCAAGAATCTCGATATCTCCCATGCTACACACTTTATAGGCGGTTCCCAAACTGAATGGTAAAGTTTATACTCCCCCACCACCAACAAGCACACTCCACGGCTAGCCCGAAACAACGGGTACCGTCCCAACCAGCAACATCCATGGGGGAGTTTTGTTTAATTATTATGATTTTGAGCATGGCACTGGGCATCCCGATTACTAGCCATTTTCTCGTGAATGATGAGCGGAGTTCACTCATCGTGAGAATAACCCACCTAGCATGGAAGATATAGACAACCCTAGTTGATACAAGAGCTGTTCGAGCATACAAAACAGAATTTCATTTCAAGGTTTAGAGTTTGGCACATACAAATTTACTTGGAACGGCAGGTAGATACCTCATATAGGAAGGTATGGTGGACTCATACGGAATAACTTTGGGGTTTATGGAAGTGGATGCACAAGCAGTATTCCCGCTTAGTACATGTGAAGGCTAGAAGGAGACTGGGAAGCGACCAGCTAGAGAGCAACAACGGTCATGAACATGCATTAAAATTAATCAACAATGAATGCAAGCATGAGTAGGATATAAATAACCATGAACATAAATATCGTGAAGGCTATGTTGATTTGTTTCAAATACATGCGTGAACATGTGCCAAGTCAAGTCACTTAAATCATTCAAAGGAGGATACCACCCGTCATACCACGTCACAACCATTTTAATATCATGTTGGCACGCAAGATAGACCATTATAAACTCTCAGCTAATTAAGCATGGCATAAGCAGCTACGATCTCTATTTGTCATTGCAAGCATGTTTCATTCATAACAAGCTGAATCAAGAACGATAAGCAATCATATTTACAAAAACAAGAGAGGTCGAGTTCGTACCAGCTTTTCTCATCTCAATTAGTTCATCATATATCATCCTTATTGCCTTTCACTCGCACAACCGAACGGTGTGGAAAATAATAATAGTGCACGTGCATCGGACTAAGCTGGAATCTGCACACATTTAATGCGAGAGAGAAGACAAGGTAATATGGCTCAAGGTTAAATAAACAACAAAGCATATGAGAGCCACTAAGCATTTTCATCATGGTCTTCTACTCTTAACCCCTAAAGAAAAGAAAAGAAACTATTTACACAGGAAAGCTCCCAACAAGCAAAAGAAGAATGGAAAATCTTTTTGGGTTTTCATTTTTAGCTACTACTACAAGCAAAGAAAGTAAACTGGATAGAAGCTACAACTAATATTTTTTTTGTTTTTCTTGGTTTTTCTAGCACACAAGAAAAAGACTAAGAAAACGAAATTGAAACTAAGCATGGATGGTAGAGTGAAAGAGTGTGAGCACCGTCAGCTAGAATAAGTGTGAACATGAATGTAAGTCGGTGAGAAACACGTACTCCCCCAAGCTTAGGCTTTTGGCCTAAGTTGGTCTATGGCCAGTATTGGCATGACGGATATCCAAAGTTGTAGTTGGGGTCGTACTGAGACGCAACAAATGCTGCATGCTGAGCTGTAGCTCGAAGGCGGGTTGCCTCCGCCATGTTATAATAGGCATTTGCCTCCTCCATAGTTATAGTGTATCTTCCCTTTTCCTGAAAGTTAAACAAAGTAGGGACAGGAAGAATAATAGGGATGGCATGCTGCCGATTAAAGATTAGTCGATATTTGAGGGTTTGATTATCCCACTCTATAAACCGGTGACTAGCCATAGCATGGCAATCTAAATAAGCAGGAGGTAAAGGTTCATCATACGTGTGCACTGACACACCAAGATAGCGGGCTATACGAGTAGCATAGATCCCACCAAATAAATCTCCATGCAAACCATTATGGTGTAGTCTACGTGCAACAATAGCTCCCAGATTATATTGCCTATCACCTAGTACAACACTCCTGAGAATACTAAGATCAGGGACACGCATGTGACAAGCCTCATCCTTACCGTTTATGTATCTACCGATAAAGAGAGCAAAGTAATGAATAGCAGGAAAATGTATGCTCCCCGAGGTAGCTTGTGTGACATCCCTGGATTCTCCCACTGTAATACTAGCAAGGAATTCTCTAAATTCAGATTTGCGAGGACCACTCATACTGCCCCACTGTGGGAGCTTGCAGGCAACATTAAAATCCTCTAAGTCCATGGTATAAGATTTATCATAAAGGTCAAACATGACAGTGTGAGAATTACGTGAAGATGAAAATTTAAACCTTCTCACAAAGCTATCAGTTAGGCCAAGGTATTGAGGACACTTATCTTGTATGAAGTCCTCGAGGTCAGCGTTGTGCACATATGTGTAAAATTCATCTTTGATGGCCGCTTGACCCATAAATTCATCTAACGGCCATTCACAAGACCGCACATCAGCATCCCTCGGTGGTTCATCGTCCGGCTCATGGAACGCGAGCCTTGGTTCTTGCTTCCTTGAAGGACCACCTTAGAAGTTTCTCCTAGACATTTTTCTGAAATTTTCTGATTTTTTTTAGTAACTCACAATAAAAGTTAACCCAACTCAACAAGATTGATAACAACAACTCCTATAAGTGCCTAGAGGCTATATCATGCATTAGAACTACTTGGGACCAAGAAAATTTGACATACTAGCTCAAGAACAAGGTCACCACAGCAGCATAAATTTGCAACAAATAAAGCACTAGAACAAAAACTAATTTGAACAATGGAGGAGTCACATACCAAGAAACAATCTCCCCAAACAGTTTGGCGAATGGTGCTTTGAGCAAGGAGATCAAAAATGGCAGCAAAATGAGCTAGAACTCGGGTTTGAGCTGGTTGGGGATTTTTTTGGGAGGAAGAAGAAGAGTATGGGTGAAAGGATAAGTGGAGGGGGGCCACTTGGGGCCCTCGAGGCAGGGGGCGCGCCCTGTGCCCTCGAGGCCATGTGCTGGATCCCCTCGCTGTGTGTTCAGTGCCATATTTTCTTAAATAATCTAGAAAAAATCATATTTCATTTTCATGGCATTTGGAGAACTTTTATTTTCGGGATATTTTTTATTGCACGGATAAGTCTGGAAACAGACAGACAATGCTATTTTTGTTTTATTTAACCTAATTAACGGAAAGTAAAAGGAGGGTACAGAAGATTGTGCCATCAAGATTCACCTATCCCATGTTCATCAAAAGGAATCCATTAACAAGGTTGATCAGGTCTTGTTAATAAACTCTTTCCGAGTAACATGAAACCGGAGAATTTTCGAATGACCCTATGTTACCTCAATGGGGATATGTATGTCCCCAACAATAAGTATGTCATATGCCTTCTTGATAGTAGGAATAGGAAACTCAAAACCTCCAATAGTAATAGTTGAAGTTTTTCCAATATAATTGATACTGTGGACCTGAGGTTGTTTCCTCGGAAAGTGTACCGTATGCTCATTACCATTGACATGAAAAGTGACATTGCCTTTGTTGCAATCAATAACAGCCCCATGTAGTATTCAAAAAAGGTCTTCCAAGAATAATAGACATACTATCGTCCTCGGGAATATCAAGTATAACAAAGTACGTTAGAATAGTAACATTTGCAACTACAACAGGCACATCCTCACAAATACCGACAGGTATAGCAGTTGATTTATCGACCATTTGCAAAGATATTTCAGTAGGTGTCAACTTACTCAAGTCAAGTCTATGATATAAAGAGAGAGGCATAACACTAACACCGGCTCCAAGATCACACAAAGCAGTTTTAACATAGTTTCTCTTAATGGAGCAAGGTATAGTAGGTACTCCTGGATCTCCTAATTTCTTAGGCATTCCACCCTCAAAGGTGTAATTGGCAAGCATGGTGGAAATTTCTACTTCAGGTATCTTTTTTTTGTTGGTAATAGTATCTTTCATGTACTTGGCATAAGGATTTGTTTTAAGCACTTCAGTCAAACGCATACGCAAAAAGATAGGTCTAATCATTTCAGCGAAGCACTCAAAGTCCTCATCATCCTTTTTCTTGGATGGTTTCGGAGGAAAAGGCATGGGTTCCTGAACCCATGGTTCTCTTTCCCTACCGTGCCTTCTAGCAACAAAGTCTCTCTTATCATAACGTTGATTATTTGATTGTGGGTTATCAAGATCAACAATAGGTTCAATCTCTACATCATTATCATTGCTAGGTTGAGCATCATCATGAACATCATCATTAATATTATCACTAGGTTCATGTTCATTACCGGATTGTGTCTCAGCATCAGAAACATATATGTCATTGGGATTCTCAGGTTTGTGAGCTACATGTTCACTAGAAGCATGCAAAGTCCTATCATTTTTCTTTTTCTTCTTCTTAGAAGAACTAGGTGCATCTAAATTAGCTCTCTGAGAATCTTGCTCAATTCTCTTAGGGTGGCCTTCAGGATACAAAGGTTCCTGAGTCATTTTACCACCTCTAGTTTCAACTCTAGCATCATAGTCATTAGTCTTACTATTTAATTCATTGAGCAAATCATTCTGAACCTTAAGTACCTGTACTTGAGTGGTAACCATGGAAGCATGTTTACTAATAAGTTTCAGTTCACTTTTAGCACTAGACAGATAATCACTCAAGCGTTCAATCATATAAGCATTCTGTTGTAATTGTCTACCAACATAAGCATTGAAGTTTTCTTATTTCACAATAAAATTGTCAAACTCATCTAAGCATTGGCTAGCAGACTTATAATGAGGAATATCACCTTCATCAAATCTATAAAGAGAATTTACCTTTACTACCTGTGTCGGGTTATCAAGACCATGTATTTCTTCAATAGGCGGTAAATTCTTAACATCTTCAGCTTTAATACCTTTTTCTTTCATGGATTTCTTTGCCTCTTGCATATCTTCAAGACTGAGAAATAGAACACCTCTTTTCTTCGGAGTTGGCTTAGGGGCTGGTCCAGGAAGTGTCCAATTACTTTCATTGGCTAGCATATTATTTAATAGTAATTCAGCTTGTTCAACTGTTCTTTCCCTGAAAGCACAACCAGCACAACTATCCAGGTGGTCTCTGGAAGCATCGGTTAGTCCATTATAAAAGGCATCAAGTATATGATGCATCTCAAGAGGATGATCAGGCAAAGCATTAAGTAACTGGAGAAGCCTCCCCATGCTTGTGGGAGACTCTCTTCTTCAATTTGAGCAAAGTTATATATTTCCCGTAAGGCAGCTTGTTTCTTATGAGCGGGAAAATATTTAGCAGAAAAGTAATACATCATATCCTGGGAACTACACACACAACCAGGATCAAGAGAATTAAACCAAGTCTTAGCATCACCCTTTAACAAGAACGGGAACAACTTAAGGATATAATCGTAGCGAATCTTTTCATCGTTGGTAAATAGGGTTGCTATATCATTCAACTTAGTAAGATGTGCCACAACAGTTTCAGACTCATAGCCATGGAAAGGATCAGATTCAACCAAAGTAATTAACTCAGGATCAACAAAGAATTCATAATCCTTATCAGTAACAGAGATAGGTGAAGTAGCAAAAGGAGGGTCATGTTTCATTCTAGCATTCAAGGACTTTTCTTTCAACTTAGCTAATAACTTCTTAAGATCATATCTATCATTGCAAGCAATAAAGTCTCTAGCAGTTTCTTCATCCATAACATAACCCTCAGGCACAACAGGCAATTCATATCTATTGGGAGTAGTTTCATCATCACTTTCATAAATATCATCAACATTTGCACTCTCCCTAACCTTAGCAATTTGTTCATCTAGAAATTCACCTAGTGGCACATTATCAGGCATAGAGGTAGTTTCATCATGCATAGCAGAAGTAGCATCATCGAGAACATACGACATATCAGATTCAATAGCAGGAGTAGGTGTCGCAAGTTTACTCATAACAGAAGGAGAATCAAGCGCAGAGCTAGATGGCAGTTCATTACCTCCCCTCGTAGTTGAGGGTAAGATCTTGGTTTTTGAGTCCTTCAAATTCTTCATAGTGATCAACAGATATAAATCCCAAGTGAGTTAAAGAATAGAGCTATGCTCCCCGGCAACGGCGCCAGAAAATAGTCTTGATAACCCACAAGTGTAGGGGATCGCAACAGTTTTCGAGGGTAAAGTATTCAACCCAAATTTGTTGATTCGACACAAGGGGAGCCAAAGAATACTCGTAAGTATTAGCAGCTGAGTTGTCAATTCAACCACACCTGGAAACTTAGTATCTGTAGCAGGATAGTTTAGTAGCAAAGTAATATGATAGTGGCGGTAGCAGCAATAAAAGTAAAGATAGTGTTTTTGTAGTTTTTGTGATAGTAGCAACGGAAAAGTAAATAAGTGACAAGCAATATAGGTAAAGCTCGTAGGCATTGGATAGGTGATGGGAAATTATGTCGGATGCAATTCATCATGTAGAAGTTATAACCTAGGGTGACACAGATCTAGCTCCAGTTCATCAATGCAACGTAGGCATGTATTCCGAATATAGTCATACGTGCTTATGGAAAAGAACTTGCATGACATATTTTGTCCTACCCTCCCGTGGCAGCGGGGTCCTATTGGAAACTAAGGGATATTAAGGCCTCCTTTTAATAGAGTACCGGACCAAAGCATTAACACATAGTGAATACATGAACTCCTCAAACTATGGTCATCACCGGGAGTGGTCCCGATTATTGTCACTTCGGGGTTGCCGGATCATAACACATAGTAGGTGACTATAGACTTGCAAGATAGGATCAAGAACACACATATATTCATGAAAACATAATAGGTACAGATCTGAAATCATGGCACTCGGACCCTAGTGACAAGCATTAAGCATAGCAAAGTCGTAGCAACATCAATCTCAGAACATAGTGGATACTAGGGATCAAACCCTAACAAAACTAACTCGATTACATGATAGATCCCATCCAACCCATCACCGTCCAGCAAGCCTACAATGGGATTACTCACACACGGCGGTGAGCATCAGGAATTGGTGATGGAGGAAGTTTGATGATGATGATGGCGACGGTCTCCACTCTCCGGAGCCCTGAACGGACTCCAGATCAGCCCTCCCGAGAGAGATTTGGGCTTGGCGGCGGCTCCGTCTCGAGAAATGCGATAATTCATTCTCTTCTATTTTTTCTCCCCGAAACGGAAGATATAGGATCTGGGGGTACGTCGGTGGAGCATCGGGGGGCCCTCGAGGCAGGGGGCGCGCCCTGGGAAGGGGGGTGCGCCCCCCACCCTCGAGGACAGGGTGTGGGCCCCCGGTGAGGATCTTCTTGCAGATATTTTTTATATTTTCTGAAATAATTCTCTGTTGATTTTGAGGCGATTCCGAGAACTTTTTATTCTGCACAAAAACAACACCATGGCAGTTCTGCTGAAAACATCGTCAGTCCGGGTTAGTTCCATTCAAATCATGCAAGTTAGAGTCCAAAACAAGGGCAAAAGGGTTTGGAAAAGTAGATACGTTGGAGACGTATCAGCGACCGCCATGGATGAAGATGTTGATGCTATGTCGATCATTGCACCACCCATTGTTACATGCAATATGGGCAACTAGGTGCAACCTCCACCTACGACGTCTACATGGTTGATCCAAGGATGACGAGGGGGAAGAAAAATATCCTCCCAAGCACCGACGAGTCGGAAGCAATCTAAAGGTAATGGTAAGGGGAAAGCAAGCATCAACAACACCAACACTGATGCCACCGATAATGATGCCACTCTGGATGGCGTCGAGGACTAGGACAATGCAACGACGCCATGTCTAGTCATAATGATGGTGCCATAGGGATGGCCGATAACGATGATCTCGAGGATAGCAACTACATGCCTGAATCCGAGGAGGACATCAATCTTGTACCCGACAAGTTCGACGTCCCCGAAGAACCTCTCGACTTGGAAAACATTCGATGATGGCTTCTTATAAAATGGAAATGCTAGCACCTTAAAGCCAATCAAGATGTGCTCAATGATAAGTTTGTTGAAGTGATCAGAGCCAAGCAAAGACTCACATACCAAACTAAATCTTACCCATGGCGACGTCTGCTTCCCGCATTTGATGACGAAGTTGACGACAATGTGATCTCTAAGAATGATCGAACTAATCAGCCAGACCGCCCTCCTCGGGAACGGGACATGCCAAAGGAAGGGCTTCATGATCCTCCTACAATCTCTCGCCGTGAAGGCAGGGATCCGATCCCACTCGCTAAGCATATGATTTGCGAGGAAAATTAACCGCAAAGCCTCCTCCATCGCGATCCATATATGGATCTAGAGAACGCGCGCATGCTAGACATGCCGGATACCAGGCATGGCTCGATAAGCATGGCAGGGCTCAGGATAATACACATGCTCAGACAACAACAGACGTCCGACCTGCTGCAGCTCGGATTAGAGGAGCCGCTCAACCCATGTGTTTCACACACGAACTCATGAAACATTAGTTCCCGGAAGGGTTTAAAGCCGTTAATATTGAGCAATATCATGGAACAACTAACACGACTGTGTGGATTGAAGATTTCCTCCTCCACATCCATATGGCTCGAGGAGATGATCTCCACGCCATCAAATATCTAACGTTAAAACTTAAAGGATCGACGAGGCACTGGCTAAATTGCTTGCCCGAGAACTCTATCGAAAGCTGGGAAGAGCTGGAAGATGCCTTCCGAGCTAATTTTAAGGGCACTTATGTTCAGCCCACAGACACCGATGACCTTAGCCACATCATTGAGCAACCTGGTGAGTCCGCTAGGCAATTGTGGAACCGGCTCTTGACTAAGAAAAATCAAATAGTAGATTGTCATGATGCAAAAGAAATTACCTCTTTCCGGCACAACATTCTTGATGAGTGGCTGGCGTGACAGCTCGGACAGGACAAGCCGAGAACCATGGTGGCTCTCACCTCCCTAATGACTCGGTTCTGCGCAGGCGAGGATGGCTGGTTCGCTCGTAGAAGCAACCTGTTAGGACCGAGAGTATATCAACCAGAAGAGGGGTGAATGGGAGATTCAAATTTTCTTTCGAAAGTTTTGAATTGATCCCAAACACAGCAGCGGAAATAAGTTTTTATAGACACGAACTCAAACAAGCATACTATTGAGGCACAAAGTTATCAATGTAAGATGCAATAAGAGCTCGAGTATAATACATCACAGGCTTGACGATAACGATGACAATGCAGCAGGAAAGCACGAACAGTAACATGACAACAGAGAGTAAATGATACGGTGAAAAGCTTGATTAACAAAAGTGATGATGTGAAAGGGAAATAACACAGTGAGTGACAAGCTAGTATAACATGATTAGAGTTAAGGGAAATGTGAACGAATGGTATCACCAACTGAGTCAAGTGAAAGATACTAATCAAATGATAGACAACACAGTTGGTAGAACAAGCACAATATGGCTGGAGGATTTGCAACAAGCATATAAAGATCAGGTAAGCAATCAACACATAGCACGAAAGAAAGCTATTGAAAGTAATGCAGTCAAGTAAGTTGAACCAGTGGTGCTCGATGTTGACAGAGGAATTTGGTGGACCACTTCGCCCTTATGCCAAAGGACTACGTCTGGTTGGAGGGGCTGTGACTTAACATGAAAGATAAACTCTCTTCACCCTATTCTCCTTCAACACAGAGCTGATCAGACTTTGGTTGATTGCACTCGTGGTAGATCCTTGTCAGTGATCTCCAAACCTTCGGTCGATCTACGTGAACCACAATCACTCTTAGTTGCTGAAGATCTAGCTCGATGAAGACAACAACTCTTCAACACTCAAGCCAAAACTTATCCGTCTAGAGAGTGCGCAGTTCTCAAGAGTAATAGGTACAAGAACTCTCACTCAGAACTACTGTGATGCTAAACCACTGTCTAAGTTTGGGCTCTTGATTTTCTCTCGGTGAATCTTAAACTCAAATCACTCGGAGAGGGGTTGCTCAAATTAATCTTCTTAGAAATCTCAAGCGGAGCAACTAATGGACAACGTTGGAGCAGGGTGGCTATTTATAGTCACAGCCTTCCCTGAAGGGAAATGACCAAATTAGACATATGAGCAGTCAGTGGTCGAACGACACGAGTCCAACGGTCGGACTTTGAGCACAACGGTAACAATACTTGTGGAGCAATTAAAGCTAACTCCTTAGTACAAAATATATCTCCTATAGCACGAAGAACAACGTCTACTGCTGCCAGATAATCATTCAGAGCATAAAGAGATTTCTCTTGCATCTTTCATAGGTTTTGGGCTAAGCATCACAACAGATTTAAGCTTCGGGAACCTATACCCCTCTTAATAGTACAGAGGTCCTATGACTAAAATAAATGAAAGAATACCAATGAAATGAGTACTACATCTTCACTTTGTCTTTGACTACCATTCGTTGTAGTAAATTTCTTTGGGCGATAGTATCGAACCAAAAGCCTCGCTTCAACAGTAAACATTGAAGGGGTTAATTCCTTCGCATCAATCTTCTCGTCATCATGACTTCAACAGATAAAGCTCGTCCTTCTCTGCAATGCAGATATTCTTTAGTGAAGTTCTCGAACTTAGCACCGGAGACAACATTCTCTTGGGATATATATGGATTTTCTCTCTCTGTATGCACTAGCAAACAAATCAGTCCATACTTGTTTCTGTCAACAATCCCCAAAACATAGGTAGGCAGATGTTGCACCAACAATCTCCCCCTTTTTGGACGATTGTTGACAAAACAGAACACATTGAAGGATAGATAATGAATGGAATGTAATGCAAAGGATAATAACAACGAGAGATAATTACGAAGATAAAACACGCTCCCCCTGAAGGTATGCATTAGAGCATAGAATGAATCGGAAGGTAGCAAGGTAAATCTTCGTATGAGTGACATTGACCTATGATCTTATTCGAGGTTTCTTTCAATGCATTCAACGGCGTCTGAGGAAATTCCTGTCACACAATCTTGAAATGAATTAGATAGACATAGTGAATGCTTTGAAATTATTTGTGACGAAGGATATGTCATGAAAGTTTTCTCAGAACACGATTGTAATCCACACGAGATGCAATTTCCTGCATGTTAAATATTTGACAATAAACATAGCAAAATAAATATGAGTATATTGCTCGGAGTGGATATGCTTCAGATGTGATTTTCCTGCAACAAAGATGATACGAAAGATATATGCGAGGAAAAACATTGTCAGTCATAAGGATAGCTTTCGAGTCTTAATATATTTAGGATGTGACTGACTTCCTTTTCTTGCAAGGTTAGACAATGAAGGATAATAATCAAGGCATATCTAACTGTGACAATTATAGTCCAATGTACTTCTCCCCATTTGTACAATCACTCGAGTATTTCCTATTCTTCTTGTAGAACTATTACTTTCCATGCAGGATAGATAAATATCGAGGAAAATCATTTCAAGGGAGAAAGCTTTCGATGGCACCTACAAACAGATAGTTGGAAACGAATAATATTGCTGGTTGGGTTATTAACATTACATGGCGACTGTGTATTTCAACACCACAGGTGGTGTGATAAGTTCATCAAGCAAATAGTTTGAGGAAAACCAAATAGTTCGAGTGCGAAAAGCAAATGGAGACAGCAAAACCACCCTGCAAATACCATGTTCATCTATCACTCGATGTACTTCTCCCCCTTTTTGTCAACAAGTGTCAAAAAGGTAAAGAGAGAACTGATGTCTACTACACAACTTGTTCTTGTAGACTCGTGTTCGGCCTCCAAGCGCAGAGTTTTGTAGGACAGTAGTAAATTTCCCTCAAGTGGATGACCTAAGGTTTATCAATCCGTGGGAGGCGTAGGGTGAAGATGGTCTCTCTCAAAGAACCCTGCAACCAAATAATAAAAAGTCTCTTGTGTCCCCAACACACCAAATACAATGGTAAATTGTATAGGTGCACTAGTTCGGCGAAGAGATGGTGATACAAGTGTAATATGGATAGTAGATATTGATTTTTGTAATAGGAAAAATAAAAAACAGCAAGGTAGAAAGTGATAAAATGGAGCACAAACAATATTGCAATGCTTGAAAACAAGGCCTAGGGTCCGTACTTTCGCTAGTACAATCTCTCAATGATGCTAATATAACTGGATCACATAGCCACCCCTCAACGTGCGATGAAGAATCACTCCAAAGTTCCTATCTAGCGGAGAACATAAGAAAAAATTGTTTGTAGGGTATGAACTACCTCAAAGTTATTCTTTCCGATCGATCTATCAAGAGTTCATACTAAAATAACATCAAGCTATCCTTTCCGGTTGATTTATTAAGAGTTCGTACGAAAATAACACCATATGATACACATCAACTAACTCTAATGTCACCTAGATACTCCAATGTCATTGCGAGTATCTATGAGTTAATTATACGATATGCATCAAACAATTTCAGATTCATAATACTCAATCCAACACAAAGAACCTCAAAGAGTGCTACAAGATTTCTACCGGAAAAACAAAGACAAGAACGTGCATCAACCCCTATGCATAGATTACCCCAATGTCACCTCGGGAATCCGCGAGTTGAGTGCCAAAATGCACATCAAGTGAATCAATATGATACCCCATTGTCACCACGGGTATTCATAGCAAGACATACATCAAGTGTTCTCAAAATCCATAAAAGTATTCAATCCGGTAAGAACAAAATCTCAAAGGGAAAACTCAATTCACAACAAGATAGAGAGGGGAAAACACCATATGATCCAACTATATTTACAAAGCCCGCGATACGCCAAGATCGTGCCATCTCAAGAACACGAGAGATAGATAGATAGATAGATAGATAGATAGAGAGAGAGAGAGAGAGAGAGAGAGAGAGAGAGAGAGAGAGAGAGAGAGAGAGAGAGAGATTAAACACATAGTTACCGGTGCAAACTATCAACCCCGAGGGTATACTACTCTCTCATCATTGTGGCCGCCAGGATGATGAAGATGGCCACCGGTGATGAGTTCCCCCTCCGGCAGGGTGCCGAAACGGGTCTAGATTGGTTTTTCGTGCACATAGAGGCTTGTGGTGACAGAACTTCTGATCTAGGGTTATTTCTGATGGTTTCTCTATTTATAGGATTTTTTGGCGTTGGTTTCACGCGAAGATGGGCCTTGAGGTGAGCACAACCCATTGGGGCAAGCCGATCCCCTCTGGCGCGCCGTGGTGAGTTGTGCCCTCCTCATGGCTCTTCTGGCCCTCCCACAAGCTTCGGGGGTCTCTTTTGTTCCAAAAAAATCATCAAAAAGTTTCAGCCCATTCTGAGAACTTTTATTTCTGCACAAAAAACAACACCACAGTAGTTCTGCTGAAAACAGTGTCAGTCCGGGTTAATTCCATGCAAATCACACCAAAACCATATAAAATTGTTATAAACATGGCATGAATACTTCATAAATTATAGATACGTTGGAGACGTATCAAGAACATACGAAGCACTACTCATCCAGAGTGTCCTCAGTATCAGAATTGAAACAACTCAACGAATCAGAATCCACAGAGCGAGGAATTGTCGAGACTTTAGCAGGAGTAGCAGCATGGACTTCAGAAGAAATGTTGTGATGAGCATCTGGCTTGTAAATGAGTGTTCCAGTTGTGTCTTCAATTTCATCATCTGGTTCGACAAACAATAGGTCAGTTGAAGCTGAACACTGAGGAAGCATAGGAGTTTGCCTTTGGATGCGAGGAACGGCCAGTAAATCTAGGTAGTCATAATCCTTCTTGATGCCTTTGGCAGCCTCTGCTTGCGAGAATAATGCTGCCTTAGGAGAGTCAAAGAGCGCTTCTTTGCCTCCTCCTCATGCAGAAGGGTTTGGCGAGCATAGTTATGAAGCAAATTCAACTCAGTCATTAACTCCAGCTTTTCTTTTTGATCAAGCCTGATGTAGCTTTCCAATGTTTGTTGAGTGCGAATGCAGATTTCAGACGGAGATGAATTTTCATCACAAGGGATTTTAACCTTTTCTTTCTTAACCTTCGGAGCGGTCTCAGATGCTGGAGCAGCACCAGCAACATCAATAGGTGTTTTTCCTTTCCCAATATCCTTCACCATACAGAGAGTAGCACGTACTGGTGGCATGAAAACTTTTGGACCATAAAGGCAGAAGAACTTTACATGAATGAGATGCTTAATTGCATGCATGATCCACAGGGCATATGGCTTAATGATTGGGGGTTGTCAGCAAAACAAGCCAAATTTCGAATGACTATACCTGGAACATCAAACTAAATTCCTTGAGAGATGGCCAGAAGAGCATTTCCCATGATGCCTTTGATACAATTTGGTATATATGTTGGTGTGAAAGAATTGCATATCACATGAAGCATTACTTTGTGATCATAAGCCAACTTCTTAGGATCTATAGTAATGCATTCATCTCCAACCAAGTTGGGGTCCATTAGCATGTGAAGTTGTTCTTCAGACACTTCCCAGTAGTGCAGCCTATGTTCACGGTCTTTTTCAAACTCACACCAAGGAAGATTAAGCAGAGCTAGAAACTGATCTGCTGAGCACTTGATCTTTTCCCTTCCGATCATCCATTTGAGGATCCATGTTGAGCTATCTCCAAGTTCTCCCAAGATGTACAAAGTGGCATAGAATTGATGGATTACCTCTCGATTTTTTTTGACTCCATCCATGATTAAAGAGAATAAAACCCTTTAGGAATGCATGTTCAAAATTCTCGATGTAATGGTGGAAACAGGGTATCTCTCCGAGTTCAGCAAAGTTCGGAATCTTGTGATTAAAAATTGTATTCTTTCCGAATAGAATATGGGCATAGTACACAACCTGTTCTTCAGTCCAAAATCTGGATGGTAGAGAAGTTTTCTCTCCTTCATACGGGCTGGTTCCAAAGAAGGCTAGCTTCAAGATGTGAAGCTTCTCATTGAATGCAGTACCATTTGGGCCAAATTTGGCAAGGAACAAAGGAAATGATTCCTAAGGATTTTCCAGATTCTTCATCGCTTATTTCCATGGACCAAGAATCATCAAGTGCTGGCATATTTTCATCGATGGGTTTTGAGTGGATCAAGGGGCCTTTTCATCTTCGGTGGAGCAGATGGCATTGGAGCAGTTGTCTATCCTTCATTTTCTTTTGCTGGAACTCCTTCAATAGCTTTCTGACTGTCAGGCACTAGGGCCTTTTCGTTCGGTTCATTTTCAATAGAGGGAGGCACAACAACCTCTTCGGACACTTGGGTCGCAACATCATCTTTTTTAGTTTCCTGGGGCACATCAGGTGCTACAACTTCTTCATGAGCCATGTGCTCTTCTAATTTTTTTCTTCCTGCTTTGGCTACGAAGTAGTAGAAGCAGGAGCAAGATCAACCTCCATCTGGGTAGGGGCGCCAGATGAGGTGACCAGGGTAGTATTTCCTCATGAAGCATTTAGCTCCCCCTCGGCCTTATCATTCTCCTCCTTGCTGGATCTGGAGGGCTCAACTTGCATTTCCTTCAGAGGCGATGAAACTGCCCTGTCCACCTTAATCTCTTCATCAATTTTCTCTTCCGGGGCTTGTTGCTTGGGTTGGACATTTCCTTAATCAGGGCTGTTTAGAAAGACGTCAAAAACATCAGTCTCTTGAGGAACAGAGGTAGGAATGATAACTACCATAGGTTCAGCTTGTTGTACGGTTTCATCCTCGTGAGGAGGGGCGGTGGTATCTGCTGCAGAGGAGCAGTTGAGTCAATTGGAGCATCAGCAACTGACTGAGGGCGAGGAGGCTTGATTCCTTTCGGTTTGCTAGCCCTTGCCTTATCCCTTTGGTGTTTCTCTCTTTTATTCTTCGTCGAGCAAGTTCTGCTTGACGTTCAATCTCTTCATTCCTTTAGACACACAACTATGGAACTTCCATTTTCAGCCGTGAGTGCCACTCAAATTTATCATTTCTCATCACACTAAGAGCTTTTATGATTTCAACAATTTCCTTGTTCAACTCCTTCCTTTCGGATTCAGCATTGGCATCTCGTTTCATTTGCTCGATCGTTTTCTTGTCCTCGACTGCCTGATTCAGCTTCTTGATAATTTCTCCCAACTCAGCAAAATACTTAGTTGCCAGTTTGCTAACATCATCAGGAAGATCAAAACTACTCAAATCAACTGATTTCGCATCATAGGCAGCACTTTCAATGACATCAATTATGAGATCGAAGTGATATCTATGTTCCTTTGTGAAAGCAGGAACACTTGTTTTGGCTTTCTTTGCAGAAACTGCAGCTTTCTCTTCAGGCAACAACTTTCTCTTCCCAGAAGGAGCTGCAGAACCCGAAGGTTTGTCAGATGCTGGAGCTGGTGCAAGTCTTGGTTACATTCTTAGTGGGGGTGATGCTTTCACTGGTGAGGGAGTTTGATATGGATTGTTAAGCAGAGCGCGCTGATCATACATTGGTATTCCATCGTCAACATCTTCCTAGGAGGATTCATCAGATGAGGCCGAAGCTGACTTTTTAGATTTTTTGCACTAGATTTCTTTTGAGACACTTGAGGGGAAACAGTCTTCCCTGCCTTCCTTTCCTTTCGTGCAGAGGCACGTTCTTTCTTCGCTTGTACATCTTGCTGGGTCAGCGTGATGTTTCTCTGTTCCACTTGATTTTTCTTTGCGGCCTTGGCATCGTGCTTGGCTTTAGCCTTGGCTCTCTTTTCCACTTCTTCAAGAAAATCATCAGTTATTTTCAGAGAATCTGGATGAGCATTTGTAGGAGGTTTTGGCCTGGCTTTTTCGTCATCTGGCCGAGGCGATCTTCAGCTATGCAGTCATTGCAAGGTGGAGTGAAAGCAAACAAAATTTGATATTTCCATCGGACATTGTTATAGTTAAACAATTCTTTGCCCAATGACGGTGAATCTTCTGCGGCCTGTTATTTCTCTCATTTGTGGTTTCAACTCCAGGTGGAGTTTAATAGCTTTCGGGATCATACATTTCTATTGTTGTATTCTTCTCTGTGCCACAACCACCCTTCATGGGGTTTCCATCATAAAATAGAGTCATTGCATCGGTGACTTGTTCATCCTCGGGGTGACTATGACCTGGGGGAATATTATCTTCTTCTTTGGATTCAAAGTCTGACTTCTTCTTTGGTATCTTTGGTGGCTTTGAAGGTTTTTCTGCAGTAGTTAGTCTCTTTTGTTCAGCCACTGGAGGTACCTGAGAGATTTCTTCTTCAAAACCATACTGCTCTTCCATACTATGAGCCATGACCAACCTGAGAAGCAGAACACAAATGAGGGAAAAAGGTTGGGGTCACAAACATGCACATATGCATTTTTGACTGAAAACATAAGGTTTCTTGGAAGCAGCAAAGGAATCCATGGCATACATTTTGGAAGATATTATCAATAGAATTGCAACATGCCATAAGGCAGAGTAACAACTATCTAATCTTTCGAAACAGTGTGCACGAACCCTAGATCTAAGATAACTAGTACGAGGGGAAAGCTACAAACTGCAACAGTCATAACTTAGGTAAACCTACAGATCTAATGCACAGAAAATAAAACAAGAGAAATAGCGTCGGTAAGAACAACCCTAGAACAGAGAAGTAGATAGGGCTAGTTCCAGATCCAAGCGCCCTAACTTGGCAGCAAGGATCAACAACAACAATGCAGAGGAGAGGATATACCACACTGGCACGACCAACGACCGCGAGGCTTCACCGGAGTTGCACGGCGAGGTGCATCAACGGTGTTGCTTCGAGCTTGGGCTCGGGAGGAGAACATGAGAGGGTTTGAGGATGAACTAAGGAAGAAGATGCCATGAGGAAGGGAGTATATATATAGCCTGAAGGAGGAACCACCACTTCTGAGATCTACGACCGAAAATCATGAGACGTTCCACATTCAACGGACGAGATCACGATCGTGAGATTGTGGGCACATGTTAACCATTTCCTGCGAAAATCTTGAAAACAGAACAAAAGACCAAAGGGTTTGAGGAATGGAAAATGCCAAAAACTGAATAAGGTTCGAAGTTGATTTCATTCGCAGCCAAGGATGTCGGAATGAAATCTTCTTCACATCAAATTGCATGTTTATGACTTAAAGAATAGATTGGATGAGAAAGAATAGAGAGACAAAAGGGACCGAAGCAAAAACACTCACCAAACGAATGGAAACACAAGCAACACGAAGCTATGAGTGAGTTGTACTTCAGACAAAACATAAACACACCAAAACACAACAAAAGCAGGGAAGGCGAACAAGAACACAAATGCCAAGCACCATACAAATAGATCTCGGGATAAAGAATAAGCGAGCGAAATTCCTCGGATAAAATCTACAAGAGAGGATTGGTTCTTTTTCGCAGCCCACATTTGTGTGGGTTACGAGGATCTTATTTGCTTCATCTGAGCGGGAGTATTTATTCGGCGAGATCTGCAGGGTACGTGTGCACTTCGAGAGTAATCATATGAATATGCATTGAAATTACTTCGAGAGACATGAGTGTAATGATTTGCGGAGATACGCATGTATTCCTTCTGCCGAGGGTTTGATCGATACCCACTCGAGAAACTTCCTGAGTCATTCTGCGAATGACAACCATTGTCTCGAGGAGAATTGCTCTGCATGTTCAACTTAGTAGTGATAGATAGAATTTCAATGATGCATTTCTTCACCCATATTTGCCTTTTGGATGAACCTGACCTGCAGTTAGTACCAACATATCAAGCGAAAACCTTACCATTCTGTTGTTTAAAGAGTTTCTAGTTTGAGTCATCAAACTCATTAGGAACAATAGTAATGGGAGTATCATATCCTTACAAAATTCTTGGTTCAAGTGTTTTGCTTTCAGCAAGAACCCAAATTGTTTGAGGATATTGTTCGGGAGTCAAGTAGGTTCCATCAATATTGAGTTTTCTTTCGAAACCCAATCCTTCCTTTCGAGGATTTTTGTGCAATATTGACTTCTTGAGCACATCACGGAGCGTTTGATGCCCTTTGAGGCTCTTAAGCATTCCTGTCTCAAGCAAGCTCTTTAATCTGCAATTTTCATCAGAAATAGCAACAAGTTCCTTGGGAGAGGGGTTAGGGATATCATTCATAGCAGTTGCAATATTCTTGACATTAGCACTAGCAGTTTTAGCATGAGAATCAACATTAGTACATTCTAGGCATTTTAAGCATGGAGGCATAAAATTTTCAGGAACACGTGCAGATTTCTCGGCGAAGAGAGAAGCTTTTTTCCTTCGCTAGCTCATTATGAGAATCTTTCAGTGACTCGAGTTCTTGATTCCTATGAAGGAGTTCATCTGATAAACTCTTGTAGTCAACTGTAAGTGAATCATATCAGTAGGAAAGATCATCAAAGGTTTGAAGAAAAAGCTTCATGCTTTTCAATCAACTCTTGATTCTTCTCCATCTCTTAATCCTTCGGTTTTTCTAAGATTGTTCTCAAGCCTTTCAAGCTCATCTTGTTGAGATTTAACAATCTTAACCAGTTTAGCATAGACAAAGTGCGCAGGAGAATACTCGTTCATAGATTTTCGGTGTTTTGATGATACCTAATCCTTCGAAGTTTTTGCATGAGGCGGAATGCGATAGGTTCATCATCACTTGAAGTATCATCATCAGTGTCAGATTTGAGAGATTTCACAGATGACTCAACTACGATGTAAGCATTGCTTCTGCGTATCAGCTTGTTTAGCTCTTCTCTTTAGAATATGAATCTGTTGCTTCATCTTTTGTACCAAAGTTCAAGTCAGCACAAGCTCTATTCAGCTGTGATAGTTTCTTCATGTTTGATTCGATGACTGCTCTAACATTCATGTCAGTGACTGGTCTCGTCGAGGAAGAAGATGATGACTCATTTTCCTTTGGGAGCTTAGTATGACGATTTGTTCGAGTGAATCCACTGCAATGAAGATATTTCTATCTGTTGCTAGGTTTTTCTTCCGAGCAAGGACAATTAGCAATAAAAATGACCGAACCGTTTGCACTTTAAGAACTTCATTTCTTTCGGAGGCAAGTTTCTGGATGATTTAGGCAGGTTGAGTTCATCATCATTGATGAGGTACAAGGTTTGTCTTCTGAGATCACTTAGCCTTTCTGTGAGCATCTCGAGATCTCTTGTGATGGTGTGTTGATTCTCGATGTCTACTTCTTCTTCTTCTTCTTGTGAACTTCCATAGTGTGAGAGAATTTCTGCTTCACTTTCCAAAGAAGATTCTTGATTAGCATTTCCCATTTCCATCTTTTCTTCGTGAATGGAGAACAGTGTCATGACTTCTACATAGTGAGGTTCTTCATAGTCTGGTCTTTGCTTGATTTCTGCTATGATGGAATTGAAGGTTGGATCAAGAGCGCTTAGAAGCTTGTTGACACCATCTCTATCAGTGATATCAGTTACTCCTCGTTGGTAAAGTCTTTCAAGAATATTTGTCAATCGATCATCGAGTTCCATAGAACTTCCCTTTTGAAGGCTTATAAAACCTTCTAACATAGCTCTAAGCATTTGAGTGTGCGGATTTGTTCTGGTAATGAACTCTTCATCAGCATTTTTGATGGCATCATAGATTTGCTTCGCAATATCAAGTTCTCGGAATCGAATGAAGATGTATTTCCAAATACTTCCACAGATGCTATATTTCGCTTGAGCATTCAGCTGCATATTGATTTTGTCGTCAGTATTTGGAGCATCAGGTTGCTGAACGGTGTATTCATTTTCCACAATCTGCCAGAGATCTATGTCAATGACTTCAACTCTGATTCTCATTCTTTCTATCTAGTAGAGATAGTCGTTTCCATCGAAGATAGGAAATCTTCCAGAGTGCAAGGATCTAACCGCATACGACATACTCAAAATCCAAGGACGTTAGACCTTTAATAAATAGAGACAAGGAGTACCCACTCTAATAGCAATTGTTAATACCATGAGTATGTTGGCCAAAGGGGGTGAAAGGGAGATTCAAAATTTCTTTTGAAAGTTTTGAACTGATCCAAAACACAGCGGTGGAAACAAGTTTCGGTAGAAACAAACTCAAATAAGCATACTATTGAGTAACAACGTTATCGATGTAAGATGCAATAATAGCTCGAGTATAATATATCATAGGATTGACGATAACGATGACAATGCAGCAGTCAAGCACAAACAATAACATGACGACACCGAGTAAATGATACGGTGAAAATCTTGATTAATAGAAGTGAAGGTGCGAAAGAGAAATAACACCGTGAGTGACAAGCTAGTATAACATGATCAGAGTGAAGAGAAATGGGAATGAATGGTATCACCAACTGAGTCAAGTGAAAGATACTGATCAAACGATAGATAGGAAAGTTGGTACAACAAGCACAATATGACTGAAGGATTTGCAACAAGCATATAAAGATCAAGTAAACTATCGACACAGAGCACGAAAGAAAAATGCTGAAAGTAATGCAGTGAAGTAAATTGAACCGGTGGTGCTCGATGGCGGTAGAGGAATTTGGTAGACCAGTTCTCCCTTCTGTCAAAGGACTACGTCTGGTTGGAGGGGTTGTGACTTAACACGGAAGAAAAACTCCCTTCACCCTATTCCCCTTCAACATAGAGCTAAAGACTCTGGTTGATTTCACTCGTGGTAGATCCTTGTCGGGGTCTCCAAACCTTCGATCAATCTACGTGAACCATAATCACTCTTGGTTGTTGAAGATCTAGCTCAGTGAAGACAACAACTCTTCAACACTCGAGACAAAACCTATATGTCTAGAGAGTGCGCAACTCTCAAGAGAAATAGGTACAATAACTCTCACTCAGAACTACTGTGATGCTAAACCACTGTCTAAGTTTGGGCTCTTGTTTTTTCTCTCAGTGGATCTTAAACTCAAATCACTCGGACATGGGTTTCTCAAATAAATATTCTGAGAAATCTCAAGCGGAGCAGCCAACAAACAATGTTGGAGCGGGGCGATACGTCTCCAACGTATCTACTTTTCAAAACCCTTTTGCCCTTGTTTTGGACTCGAACTTGCATGATTTGAATGGAACTAACCCGGACTGACACTGTTTTTAGCAGAATTGCCATGGTGTTGTTTTTGTGCAGAAATAAAAAGTTCTCGGAATCGCCTGCAAATCAACGGAGAATTACTTTGGAAAATATAAAAAATGTATGCAAGAAGATCCTCACCGGGGGCCCACACCCTGTCCACGAGGGTGGAGGGCGCGCCCCCCTGCCCAGGGCGCGCCCCTGCCTCGTGGGCCCCCCGATGCTCCACCGACGTATCCCCAGATCCTATATCTTCCATTTTGGGGAGAACAAAATCAGAGAGAAGGAATTATCGTGTTTCACGAGACGAAGCCGCCGCCAAGCCCTAATCTCTCTCGGGAGGGCTGATCTGGAGTCCGTTTGGGGCTCCGGAGAGTGGAGATCGTCGCCATAATCATCATCAACCTTCCTCCATCACCAATTCCATGATGCTCACCGCCGCGTGTGAGTAATTCCATCGTAGGCTTGCTGGACGGTGATGGGTTGGATGGGATCTATCATGTAATCGAGTTAGTTTTGTTAGGGTTTGATCCCTAGTATCCACTATGTTCTGAGATTGATGTTGCTATGAATTTGCTATGCTTAATGCTTGTCACTAGGGCCGGAGTGCCATGATTTCAGATCTGAACCAATTATGTTTTCATGAATATATGTGTGTTCTTGATCCTATCTTGCAAGTCTATAGTCACCTACTATGTGTTATGATCCGGCAACCCCGAAGTGACAATAATCGGGACCACTCCTAGTGATGACCATAGTTTGAGGAGTTCATATATTCAGTATGTGTTAATGCTTTGGTCCGGTACTCTATTAAAAGGAGGCCTTAATATCCCTTAGTTTCCAATAGGACCCCGCTGCCACGGGAGGGTAGGACAAAAGATTTCATGCAAGTTCTTTTCCATAAGCAGGTATGACTATATTCGGAATACATGCCTACATTGCATTGATGAACTGGAGCTAGTTCTGTGTCACCCTAGGTTATAACTTCTACATGATGAATTGCATCCGACATAATTTCCCATCACCGATCCAATGCCTACGAGCTTTACCTATATTGCTTGTCGCTTATTAACTTTTCCGTTACTACTATTACAAAAACTACAAAAACACTATATTTACTTTTATTGCTGCTACCGCCACTATCATATTACTTTGCTACTAAACTATCTTGCTGCAGATACTAAGTTTCCAGGTGTGGCTGAATTCACAACTCAGCTGCTAATACTTAAGAGTATTCTTTGGCCCCCCTTGTGTCGAGTCAACAAATCTGGGTTTAATACTTTACCCTCAAAAACTTTTGCGATCCCCTACACTTGTGGGTTATCAAGACTATTTTCTAGCGCCGTTGCCGGGTGGCATAGCTCTACTCTTTAAGTCACTTGGGATTTATATCTGTTTATCACTATGAAGAATTTGAAGGACTCAAAAACCAAGATCTTACCCTCAACTACGAGGGGAGGTAAGGAACTACCATCTAGCTCTGCACTTGATTCTCCTTCTGTTATGAGTAAATTTGCGACACCTACTCCTGCTATTGAATCTGATATGTCGTATGTTCTTGGTGATGCTACTTCTGCTATGTCTGATGAAACTACTTCTATGCCTGATACTGTGCCACTAGGTGAATTTTTAGATGAACAAATTGCTAAGGTTAGGGAGAGTGCAAATGTTGATGATATTTATGAAAGTGATGATGAAACTACTCCTAATAGATATGAATTGCCTGTTGTTCCCGAGGGTTATGTTATGGATGAAGAAACTGCTAGAGACTTTCTTGCTTGCAATGATAGATATGATCATAAGAAGTTATTAGCTAAGTTGAAAGAAAAGTCCTTGAATGCTAGAATGAAACAGGACCCTGCTTTTGCTACTTCACCTATCTGTGTTACTGATAAGGATTATGAATTCTCTGTTGATCCTGAGTTAATTACTTTGGTTGAATCTGATCCTTTCCATGGCTATGAGTCTGAAACTATTGTGGCACATCTTACCAAGTTGAATGATATAGCTAGCCTGTTTACCAAGGATGAAAAGATTTGCTACTACTATATCCTTAAGTTGTTTCCGTTCTCGTTAAAGGGTGATGCTAAGACTTGGTTTAATTCTCTTGATCCTGGTTGTGTGCATAGTCCCCAGTATATGATGTATTACTTCTTTGCTAAATATGTTCCCGCTCATAAGAAATAAGCTGCCTTACCGGAAATATATAACTTTGCCCAAACTGAAGAAGAGAGTCTCCCACAAGCTTGGGGGAGGCTTCTCCAATTACTTAATGCTTTGCCTGATCATCCTCTTGAGATGCATGATATACTTGATGCCTTTTATAATGGACTAACCCATGCTTCTAGAGACCACCTGGATAGTTGTGCTGGTTGCGTTTTCAGGGAAAGAATAGTGGAACAAGCTGAATTATTATTGAATAATATGCTAGCCAATGAAAATAATTGGACACATCCTGAACCAGCCCCTAAGCCAACTCCGAAGAAGAGAGGTGTTCTATTTCTCAGTCGTGAAGATATGCAAGAGGCAAAGAAATCTATGAAAGAAAAAGGTATTAAAGCTGAAGATGTTAAGAATTTACCACCTATTGAAGAAATACATGGCCTTGATAACCCGACACAGGTAGTAATGGTAAATTCTCTTTATAGATTTGATGAAGGTGATATTCCTCGTTATAAGTCTGCTAGCCAATGCTTAGATGAGTTTGACAATTTTATTGTGAAACAAGAAAACTTCAATGCTTATGTTGGTAGACAACTACAACACAATGCTCATATGATTGAACGCTTGAGTGATTATCTGTCCAGTGCTAAGAGTGAACTGATACTTATTAGTAAACATGCTTCCATGGTCACCACTCAAGTAGAACAAGTACTTAAAACTCAGAATGATTTGCTCAATGAATTAAATAGTAAGAATAATGACTATGGTGTTAGAGTTGCTACTAGAGGTGGTAAAATGACTCAGGAACCTCTGTATCCTGAAGGCCACCCTAAGAGAATTGAACAAGATTTTGAGAGAGCTATTTTAGATGCACCTAGTTCTTCTAAGAAGAAGAAAAAGAAAAATGATAGGACTTTGCATGCTCCTAGTAAACCTGTAGCTGACACACCTGAGAATCCCAATGATATATCCGTTTCAGATGCCGAGACACAATCTGGTAATGAACATGAGCCTAATGATAATATTAATGATGATGTTCATGCTGATGCTCAACCTAGCAATGATAATGATGTAGAGATTGAACCTGCTGTTGATCTTGATAACCCACAATCAAAGAATTAATGTTATGATAATAGAGACTTTGTTGCTAGGAAGCACGGTAGGGAAAGAGAACCATGGGTTCAGAAACCCATGCCTTTTCCTCCGAAACCATCCAAAAAAAAGGATGATGAGGATTTTGAGCGCTTCGCTGAAATGATTAGACCTATCTTTTTGCATATGCGTTTGACTGATATGCTTAAAACAAATCCATATGCCAAATATATGAAAGATATTATTACCAACAAAAGAAAGATACCTGAAGTAGAAATATCCACCATGCTTGCCAATTACACTTTTGAGGGTGGAATGCCTAAGAAATTAGGAGATCCAGGAGTACCTACTATACCTTGCTCCATTTAAAGGAACTATGTTAAAACTGCTTTGTGTGATCTTGGAGCTGGTGTTAGTGTTATGCCTCTCTCTTTATATCGTAGACTTGACTTGAGTAAGTTGACACCTACTGAAATATCTTTGCAAATGGCTGATAAATCAACTGCTATAACTATCGGTATTTGTGAGGATGTGCCCGTTGTAGTTGCAAATGTTACTATTTTAACGGACTTTGTTATACTTGATATTCCCGAGGATGATAGTATGTCTATTATTCTTGGAAGACCTTTTTTGAATACTGCAGGGGCTGTTATTGATTGCAACAAAGGCAATGTCACTTTTCTTGTCAATGGTAATGAGCGTACGGTACACTTTGCGAGGAAACAACCTCAGGTCCATAGTATCAATTATATTGCAAAAACTTCAACTATTACTATTCGAGATTTTGAGTTTCCTATTCCTACTATCAAGAAGGCATATGACATTCTTATTGTTGGGGACATACATATCCCCATTGAGGTAACCTAGTGTTATTCGAAAATTCTCTGGTTTCATGTTACTCGGAAAGAGTTTATTAACAAGACCTGATCAACCTTGTTAATGGATTCCTTTTGATTGACATGAGATAGGTGAATCTAGATGGCACAAATCTTCTGTACCCTCCTTTTACTTTTCGTTAATTAGGTTAAATAAAACAAAATTAGCATTGTCTGTCTGTTTCGAGACTTATCCGAGCAATAAAAAAATATCCCAGAAATAAAAGTTCTCCAAATGCCATGAAAATGAAATATGTTTTTTCTAGAATATTTGAGGAAATATGGCACTGAACACACAACGAGGGGAGCCAACACGTGGCCACGTGGGCACAGGGCGCGCCCCTGCCTCGTGGGCCCCACATGCCCCCCTCCACTTATCCTTTCACCCATTCTCTTCTTCTTCCTCCCCAAAAAATTCCCAACCAGCTCAAACCCGAGTTCTAGCTCACTTTGCTGCCATTTTTGATCTCCTTGCTTAAAGCACCATTCACCAAATTGTTTGGGGAGATTGTTCCTTGGTATGTGACTCCTCCATTGGTCCAATTAGTTTTAGCTCTAGTGCTTTATTTGTTGCAAATTTATGCTGCTGTGGTGACCTTGTTCTTGAGCTTGCATGTCAAATTTTCTTGGTCCCAAGTAGTTCTAATGCATGATATAGCCTCTAGGCACTTATAGGAGTCGTTGCTATCAATCTTGTTGAGTTTGGTTAACTTTTATTTTGGAGTTACTAAAAATTTCAGAAAAATTTCTAGGAGAAACTTCCAAGGTGGTCCTTCAAGGAAGCAAGAATCGAGGCTCGCGTTCCGTGAGCCGGAAGATGAACCACCGAGGGATGCTGATGTGCGGCCTTGTGAATGTCCGTCAGATGAATTTATGGGTCAAGCGGGCATCAAAGATGAATTTTACGCATATGTGCGCAACGCTGACCTCGAGGACTTCATACAAGATAAGTGTCCTCAATACCGTGGCTTAACTGATAGCTTTGTGAGAAGGATTAAATTTTCATCTTCACGTAATTCTCACACTGTCCTGTTTGACCTTTATGATAAATCTTATACCATGGACTTAGAGGATTTTAATGTTGCCTGCAAGCTCCCACAGTGGGGCAGTATGAGTGATCCTCGCAAATTTGAATTTAGAGAATTCCTAGCTAGTATTACAGTGGGGGAATCCAGGGACGTCACACAAGCTACCACGAGGAGCATACATTTTCCTGCTATTCATTACTTTGCTCTCTTTATCGGTAGATGCATAAACGGTAAAGATGAGGCTTGTCACATGTGTGTCCCTGATCTTAGTGTTCTCAGGAGTGTTGTGACGCCCCCGATTTGACCGTACACTAATCATGCACGCAAATGTGTACGACCAAGATCAAGGACTCACTGGAAGATATCACAACACAACTCTAGACACAAATTAAAATAATACAAGCTTTATATTACAAGCCAGGGGCCTCGAGGGCTCGAATACAAATGCTCGAAAACACAAGAGTCAGCGGAAGCAAAAATATCTGAGTACAGACATATATTAAGCAAGGTTGCCTTAAGAAGGCTAGCACAAAACATCAACGATCGAAAAGGCAAGGCCTCCTGCCTGGGACCTCCTAACTACTCCTCGAAGCCGATCTCCATGTAGAAACATCCTCGGCATCCTCTGGCTCCTGGACTCCATCAATCTGGTTGCATCATCCGAGAAGAAGGTACAAGAGGGGAAAAGGGGGAGAAAAGCAACCGTGAGTACTCATCCAAAGTACTCGCAAGCAAGGATCTACACTACATATGCAATGATATCTGTGTAAGGGGGGTAATATCTGTGGACTGAACTGCAGAATGCCAGAATAAGAGGGGGATAGCTAATCCAATCGAAGACTACGCTTCTCGCAATGTCCATATTGCAGCAGAAGAAGAGAGTAGCCGGGAGTAATAAGTATCCTCGCTTCTGGCAGCCTCCGTCTTGAAGCAATAGAAGGGAATAGATGGTAAGTTCACCAAGTAACATCGTATAGCATAATCCTACTCGGCGATCCTCCCGCACATCACCCTGTGAGAGAGCAACCACCGAGTTATCTCTGGCACTTGTAAGGGTGTGTTTTATTAAGTATCTGGTTCTAGTTATCATGAGGTCGGAATACAACTCCGGGTCGTCCTTTTACCGAGGGACACGGCTATTCGAATAGATTAACTTCCCTGCAGGGGTGCACCACATAACCCAGCACGCTTGATCCCATTTGGCCGGACACACTTTCCAGGGTCATGCCCGGCCTCGGAAGATCAACACGTCGCAGCCCTACCTAAGCACAGCAGAGAGGTCAGCACGCCGGTCTAAGTCCTAGGCGCGCAGGGGTCCGGGCCCATCGCCCAACGCACACCTGCACGTTGCGTACGCGGCCGGTGAGCAGACCTAGCAACCTCCATTACTAAGGAAGTTGTGTTACGCGGTCCAACCCGGCGCGCGCCGCTAAGTCGCTGACGTCAAGAAGGCTTCGGCTGATACCACGACGTCGAGTACCCATAACTATTCCCACGTAGCTGGTTAGTGCGTATAGACCAAATGGCCAGACTCAGATCAAATATCCAAACTCGTTAAGCGTGTTATTATGAAATAACCGCGGACAACGACCAGGGCCAGGCCACCTCTCGACTGGGTGTCTCAACCTGCCCCTGTCGCTCCGCCACAAAGATCCACTCGGGGGCCGTCGGGAACTCAGGCCCACCACTACCTGGATGGAGCCACCTGTCCTTTCAGCCCCCACATCGGAATCACTTGCGGGTACTCAATGAGCCGACCCGACTTTAGTCACATCATGTATCATGTAAAGTGTATGTATATAGTATATACCCGTGATCACCCCCAAGTGATCACGGCCCGATAGAATAGCAGGGCAGACGGACAAGGGTGTAGGGCCACTGATGGAATACTAGCATCCTATACTAAGCATTAGGATGACAGGTAATGTATCAACAGTTGTAGCAACAATGACAGGCTATGCATCAGAATAGGAGTTATCGAATCACAACAGTAGTAAACTAATGCAAGAGTAAGAGGGAGGAGAATACGCGATATCTGGTGATCAAAGGGGGGGGCTTGCCTGGAAGCCCTGCAGACGAAAGGAATCTTCAGAAGCGTAGCCGTAGTCGAACACCGAAGCATCAACGGTCTCGGGGTCTATCACAGTATCGGAGTCTACCGAAAATAAGCAACGAAGGGGAAACAAATAAATAACAGAGCAAACAATAGCATCACAAAGCATAACATGGGTATACGCGGTGCTACGTGTGACCTAACACAGTAGGAGGTGATACTGGCAAGGATGAAAAACATCCGGGAAAGTATTCCCGGTGTTTTGCGTTTTCGGGCAGATGAAACGGAGGGGGAATGTTGCATGTTCGGTATGATAGAGATGTGTGGCGGACGAACGGACCGCGTATTCGGGTTCGTCTCGTCGTTCTGAGCAACTTTCATATATAAATTATTTTCATCCGAGTTACGGTTTAAAAGATATGATTTTCTAAAGTTTTTGTTAATTTCTGGAATTTAATTAATTAATTTAATAGATCATTATCCAGAATAGTGCATGCTGACGTCATCATGACGTCAGCATGACATCAGCAGTCAACAGGGGGTTGACTTAGGTCAAATTGACGTGTGGGTCCTGCATGTCATACTCTGTTTAGTCTCACTAGGATTTAGCTAACCTAATTACTATTTAGTTAAACTAATTAGTTAATTAGATTAGTTAAACAGTATTAATTAACTTAATTAATTAATTAATATATTTATTTATTTATTTTTATTATTTATTTATTTTAAACTTTTCTTATTTTTTTTTTCTGGGGGCGGGCCCCACTTGTCATTGGGCCATAGGCCCTTATCGGTTCTGGGCGCCCGGGTTAACGGGCGTGCGGTGTTGGGCGTGGGCGCCCGAGCGCTCGCTCGCCCGCACGGCGGGACGAGGCGGCCGGGGCGCCGACGGCGGGGCGCAAGGGGTCGCGGGGGGCGGCCGTATGGGCGCCGGGGCGCGCGGCGGCGCTGGAGGAGCGCGGCGCCGGCGAAGGGGGGAGGGGCATACGGCAGCGGCGGGGCTCGGCCGGGGCGAGGCCATGCGGTGGCGGCCGGAGGAGCGAGGCGAGCACGGCGGCTGGCCGGAGCGAGTAGCAGCAGCACGCGCCAGCGGGCATAGGCGGGCGAGCACGACCGGCAGCGGCGAGGCCGCGCGCGGGCGAGGCGCGGCTCGGGCGCGGCGGCTGCGGCGAGGCGCGGACGCGGGGCCGGGCGTGGGGCGCGCAGCCAGGACGGCCCGGAGCGTGCGCAGCCGCGGGCTGCGAGGCGAGGGCGGGCACGGGGCCGCGGCGAGCGGGGAGCTGAGGGGCGCGGCGGCGAATCCGCTCGGGATGGGGAGGGAAAGGGGAGAGGGCTCACCGGGCCCGGTAGACGTGCTATAGCGAGCTCGGGGAGGCGCCGGAGCTCGGGGCGGCGGTGGTCGACGACGAGACGGCGACGGGCGAGGTGGGGCAGAGGAGGACGACGAGGCCAAGCGCGAGGGAGAGGAGTCGGGGGCGGCGGGGCACGAGGGAGGCCGTCGGGAGGGGAACGAGGACGGGGCGGCGACGGTGGGGCAGCGCCGGCGATGCGCCGGCGGCGGCGTCGGGCACGGGGTCGGGGGCGGGGAGAGGAGCGAGTGGGGAGTGGGGGAAGGTTGTGGGAGCGTCGGTGCTAGGTTTTCAGTTGCCCGGGGAGTAAGGGAAATGGGGTTGGGCCTCCTGGTGGCATGGGTGCCCAGTTGGGCCGAACGGCCCAAGGGGGAGGGGGAATTTGCCTTTCTTTTATTTTATTGTATTTTCTAGTGTATTTAGTTTTACCCAATAAAAGTCAACCCCTAAATTAATGTTACAACTTAGATCAGTACCTCAAAATGTTTGGTCTTATAATAAAATACTTTATACAATTTTATTATTTAAAAGGTATTTGAATATTTGTTCCTGCCACTAATTTATTTGTTTAGTGCATTTAAATATGCTATAAAAGGTGTGGTTTCTCAACCGTTATTACTTACGATTTATCTTTCACATTGAGAACATTTTTGTTTTGACATTTGAAACCTTTTAATGTTTGACTTTATTTTAAATCTTGAAATTTGACTTTGTTTTGAATCAACGCAAGATTAACAACAATAATCGTGGTGACGTGGCATCATTAACATGGGATTACTGTAGCCTAATTATCCGGGCGTCACAAGTGTTGTACTAGGTGATATGCAATATAATCTAGGAGCTATTGTTGCATGTAGACTACACCATAATGGTTTGCATGGAGATTTATTTGGTGGGATTTATGATACTCGCATAGCCCGCTATCTTGGTGTGTCTGTGCACACGTATGATAAACCTTTACCTCCTGCTTATTTAGACTGCCACGCTATGGCTAGTCACCGGTTTATAGAGTGGGATAATCAAACCCTCAAATATTGACTAATCTTTAACAGGCAGCATACCATCCCTATTGTTCTTCCTGCCCCTACTTTGTTTAACTTTCAGGAAAAAGGAAGATATACTATTTATATGGAGGAAGCAAATGCTTATTATAACATGACGGAGGCAGCCCGCCTTCGAGCTGCAGCTTAGCATGCAGCATCTGCTGCGTTTCAGTACGATCCCAACTACAACTTTGGATATCCGTCAGGCCAGTACTGGCCATAGACCAACTTAGGCCAAAATCCTAAGCTTGGGGGAGTACTTGTTTCTCACCGACTTTACATTCATGTTCACACACTTATTCTAGATGTCGGTGCTCACACTCTTTCACTGTACCATCCATGCTTAGTTTCAATTTCTTTTTCTTAGTATTTTTCTCGTGTGCTAGAAAAACCCAAAAAAACAAAAAAATCTGTTGTAGCTTCTAGCTAGTTTACTTTCTTTGCGTGTAGTAGTAACTAAAAATGAAAACCCAAAAAGATTTCCCGGTCTTCTTTTGCTTGTTGGGAGATTTCTCGCGTATATAGTTTCTTTTATTTTCTTTAGGGGTTGAGAGTAGAAGACCATGATTAAAATGCTTAGTGGCTCTCATATGCTTTGTTGTTGATTTAACCTTGAGCCATATTACCTTGTCTTCTCTCTTGTATTAAATGCCTGCAGATTCCATCTTAATCCAATGCACGTGCACTTTTATTATTATCCACACCGTTCGGTCGTGCGAGTGAAAGGCAATAAGGATGATATATGATGAACTAATTGAGATGAGAAAAGCTAGTATGAACTCGACCTCTCTTGTTTTTGTAAATATGATGGCTCATCGTTCCTGATTCAGCTTGTTATGAATGAAACATGTTTGCAATAACAACTAGAGATCATAGCTGCTTATGCCATGCTTAATTAGCTGAGAGTTTATAATGGTCTATCTTGCGTGCCAACATGATATTAAAATGGTTGTGATGTGGTATGATGGGTGGTATCCTCCTCTGAACGATTTAATTGCCTTGACTTGGCACATGTTCACGCATTTAGTTGATACAAATCAACATAGACTTCACGATATTTATGTTCATGGTGATTTATATCCTACTCTTGCTTGCATTCATTGTTGATTAATTTTAATGCATGTTCATGACCGTTGTTGCTCTCTAGCTGGTCGCTTCCCAGTCTCTTTCAAGCCTTCACCTGTACTAAGCGGAATACTGCTTGTGCATCCACTTCCATAAACCCCAAAGTTATTCCACCATACCTTCTTATATGCGGTATTTACCTGCTGTTCCAAGTAAATTTGTATGTGCCAAACTCTAAACCTTCAAATGAAATTCTGTTTTGTATGCTCGAATAGCTCATGTATCAACTAGGGCTGTCTATATCTTCCATGCTAGGTGGGTTATTCTCACGATGAGTGGACTCCGCTCATCATTCATGAGAAAATGGCTGGTAACCGGGATGCCGAGTCCCATGCTCAAAATCATAATAATTAAACAAAACCCCCCCAGGGTTGCTGCTGGTTTGGACGGTACCCGTTGTTTCGGGCTAGCCGTGGAGTGTGCTTGTTGGTGGTTGGGGGAGTATAAACTTTACCATTCTGTTTGGGAACCGCCTATAATGTGCGTAGCATGGGAGATATCGAGATTCTTGGTTGTTATGTTGATAATGAAAGTATACCGCTCAAAATGTTATTCAATCTCTATTTAAAAATCGAGCTCTGGCACCTCTACAAATCCCTGCTTCCCTCTGCGAAGGGCCTATCTATTTACTTTTATGCAGAGTCATCATCCTCTTATCAAAGAGCACCAGTAGGAGAGCACCTCTGTCATTGCATGTATTACTATTAATTTGCATTGAGTAGGACCATGACTGGATCTCTTTTACCATGAATTACAATGTCTAGTCAGTCCTTAATCTTTAAAGGTGCTTTGCATTTATGTTTTGCGGTCTCAGAAAGGGATAGCGAGATACCATCCTGTTATATCATATCATGATTGTTTTGAGAAGTGTTGTCATCCGAGGTTTATTATTATTGCTCGCTAGTTGATTATGCCATTGATGTGAGTGGTCTTGAGACCTAAATTTATTGTGAATATGGTTAGTTCATGATCTTGTTGAAAACCTAAATGCTAGCTTACATATTTACAACAACAAGAGCAAACATAGTTTGTCAAAGTTTTTCTTTATCACTTTCAGTTTATCAACTTAATTGCTTGAGGACAAGCAAAGGTTTAAGCTTGGGGGAGTTGATACGTCTCCAACTTTCCAAACCCTTTTGCCCTTGTTTTGGACTCTAACTTGCATTATTTGAATGGAACTAACCCGGACTGACGCTGTTTGCAGCAGAATTGCCATGGTGTTGTTTTTGTGCAGAAATAAAAATTTCTCGGAATCGCCTGAAAATCAACGGAGAATTATTTTGGAAAATATAAAAAATATATGCAAGAAGATCCTCACCGGGGGGCCCACACCCTGTCCATGAGGGTGGGGGGCGCGCCCCCTGCCCAGGGCGCGCCCCCTGCCTCGTGGGCCCCCCAATGCTCCACCGACGTATCCCCAGATCATATATATTCCGTTTCGGGGATAAAAAAATCACAGAGAAGGAATTATCACGTTTCACGAGATGAAGCCGCCGCCAAGCCCTAGTCTCTCTCGGGAGGGCTAATCTGGAGTCCGTTCGGGGCTCCGGAGAGTGGAGATCGTCGCCATCATCATCATCATCAACCTTCCTCCATCACCAATTCCATGATGCTCACCGGCGTGTGTGAGTAATTCCATCGTAGGCTTGCTGGACGGTGATGGGTTGGATGGGATCTATCATGTAATCGAGTTAGTTTTGTTAGGGTTTGATCCCTAGTATCCAATATGTTCCGATATTGATGTTGCTATGACTTTGCTATGCTTAATGCTTGTCACTAGGGCCCGAGTGCAATATTTCAGATCTGAACCTACTATGTTTTCATGAATATATGTGTGTTCTTGATCCTATCTTGCAAGTCTATAGTCACCTACTATGTGTTATGACCCGGCAACCCCGAAGTGACAATAATCGGGACCACTCCCGGTGATGACCATAGTTTGAGGATTTCATGTATTCACTATGTGTTAATGCTTTGGTCCGGTACTCTATTAAAAGGAGGCCTTAATATCCCTTAGTTTCCAATAGGACCCCGCTGCCACGGGAGGGTAGGACAAAAGATGTCATGCAAGTTATATTCCATAAGCACGTATGACTATATTCGGAATACATGCCTACATTGCATTGATGAACTGGAGCTAGTTCTGTGTCACCCCAGGTTATAACTTCTACATGATGAATTGCATCCGACATAATTTTCCATCATCGATCCAATGCCTACGAGCTTTACCTATATTGCTTGTCGCTTATTTACTTTTCCGTTGCCACTATTACAAAAACTACAAAAACACTATCTTTACTTTTATTGCTGCTACCGCCACTATCATATTACTTTGCTACTAAACTATCTTGCACAGATACTAAGTTTCCAGGTGTGGCTGAATTCACAACTCAGCTGCTAATACTTAAGAGTATTCTTTGGCTCCCCTTGTGTCGAATCAACTTTAATACTTTACCCTTGAAAACTGTTGCGATCCCCTACACTTGTGAGTTATCACGGGGTGGCTATTTATAGCTGTAACCTTCCCTGAAGGGAAATGACCAAATTGGACATGTGGAGCAGACAATGGCCGAATGACACGAGTCCGACGGTCAGATTTTTGGCACAACGGTAACAGTACTTGCGAAGAAAGTAAAGCAAACTCCTTAGTCCGAAAGATATATCCTACAACATGAAGAACAACGTCTACTCCTGCCAGGTAATCATTCAGAGCATAAAGAAATTTCTCTCGCATCTTTCATAGGTTTTGGGCTAAGCATCACAATGGATCTAATCTTCGAGAACATGTAACCCTCTTAACAATATAGAGGTCCTATGACTCAAATAAATGAAAGAAGAAGAAGAACGAAATGAATACTATGTCTTCACTTTGTCTTCGACTTCCATTCGTTGTAGTCAATTTCTTCGGATGACAGTACCGAACCAAAAGCCTCACTTCAGCAGTAAACATTCGAGGGGTTAATTCCTTCACAACAATCTTCTCGTCGTCATGACTTCAACAGATAAAGCTTGTTCTTCTCTGCAACATAGATATTCTTCAGTGAAGTTCCTCGAACTTAGCATCGGAGACAACATTCCCTTCGGATCTGTATGGAGTTTTTCTCTCTGTATGCACTAGCAAAAAAATCAATCCATACCTGTTGCTACCAACAATATCCAAAACATAGGTAGGAAGATATTTCACCAACACAACCACAACGAAGACCCCGATACCTTAGAGGTGCACGACAGAACCGAGAAGCCTAGGCGCAATAAAAACAACAAGCTCCATCACAAAGGCAATGGCAGTAACGTCGATGAGGTGAGTGTAAATGCTAGATTTAACAATCCATGGACCGGCCAGAAAAGAAACACTTTAAAGGGAATTGAGGAAACCCATCCACATTGGACAAGATCCTCGATAAACCTTGCCAAATTAATGGTATTTTGGACAAGTCTGCTAATCACTTCAACCGAAACTGCTGGGTCATCAAGCAAACCGTTAAGATTGCAATCGAGAACCAGGGCAAAGGTCAGCCTCGAGCGAGGATGAGGATGAACCTCCCAAGCCAAGCAATGGAGATCAAAAAATGTTTCCTCCCGAAGTAAGGGATGTGAACAAGATTTACACTACTCATATCCCTAAAAAGGAGAGGAAGCGTTTGCTTCGAGATGTTTACACTTTAGAGCCCGTAGCACCAAGTATAATCCATGGTTGGCTTACACGATCACCTTTGACTGACGAGACCAGCTGACCAGCATTCGTTACGGAGGTACAGCTGCTCTGTTGCTCGACCCTATAGTGGACAATTTTCATCTAACACAGGTCCTTATGGATAGAGGCAACAACCTCAACCTGATTTATGCTGACACTGTCAAGAAGATGGGCGTCGATCCATCAAAGATTAAGCACATCAACACCACTTTCAAGGGTATCATACCTGGCGTTTAGGCACAATGCTCCAAGACTATTACCTTGGAAGTAGTCTTCCGCTCTCTCGAGAACTACAAAAGCGAAGATTTGATCTTCAACATGGTTCCTTTCCGCAGTGGTTATCACACACTCCTCGAGCAAACTGCTTCTGCTCAATTTAACGCCGTCCTACATTACTCTTTTCTAAAGCTAAAAATGGCAGGGCCTAAGGGCGTCATAATAGTCAATGGCAGCACTCAACGCTCCCTTCACACGGAGGATCAAACCATGGCTTTCGCAGACAAGGTCTAGACCACAGAGGAGGCATCTAGATCCCTTACGCATCAAACACACGAAGTTGTTTCAAGCACTTTCAAGGTGTTACCCTTGCCCCCAGGAAGTCGAGCGGCAACCTCGGATAGGGGTGCACGCTCCATGGCTCCCCTCACCTAATTGGGGACTATGTGCCTCGGGTACAAATCTTCACGCTCAAAATACCATGGGAGGCTTTGGAGCATAATTATAGAGGAAAACTGTGTTGACTAATTCAATACTTGCCAAAGTCCATCCTGGTTGCGGCACCATAAAAGGCCTGACTAGGAGCTTGTAAAAATAGCATGAAGATGACATCCTACCGCTACTGGGAATAACCTCTTAGAAGGTCCCGCTAGTCAAATGCATTGAAAGCATAGCAACGGCAACATTGATAAGCCTTGGATTAGATAGGGATTCGCTGGTACACAACACGAAGGTCAAGACATGATGTAGGGCCAGAATAGGACATCGCGCCCGATGACACATGCTCTACATATCATAACCTCACATTCCTTCCTTTTTATGTATCATTTAAAGCCTCTTCGATATCTCAACTTGTTCGGTTCGACCCTAGGAATTAGTCAAGAGAAGACCTTTGTGGTCGGTTTACATTTATGTGTGTGATAAAAATATTCTCTTCTACTTATGAGTCAAAACTCTTGAGATATGACTATTACATGCCTTTAGAAGTCATCGGTTTCGACCCGGGGCTAGGATTCAAACCATGCATACTAACCTGCCATAGTACTCATATAAAAGACTTGAACCTCTCATTCTCAGATATTGCTTTATATGCATTATTTTGAATCGTGTCTTTGGTCAATAGTCGGGTTTCCTGGCTCATGTGCTTACCCCTTAGGTTTCCGCATTGTTCGAAGCGTGTAAAAGGGAGCACCACTACGATTGCTACTTCTGGTTTAACTAGTCAAGTACCTAAGTGGAGAAAGCCGAAAGTTGACTATCATAATAAGCGTAAATTGGTCGGTGATTCGATGATTGTGTCAAACTAAAAATCAATAGAGGTCATTCCGTATTAAACGATGGGGCTTTTAAAAAAACAGGACTCGAGTGTTAATGGCTTGACCTTAGCTGGCTCCGAACACTTAATATTCACCGGGGGCTAGTAACTTGCCCCAACCTTAAACTCCTATGATTAAGTGAAAAGTTTTAAAGCCTCGTTGTCTGATTGCCTAGTTTCTACTAACACAACCGCCTCCGGGCATCGAGACATCGGATAAGGTTGTGTTGTTATTATAGAAACACCCTGCATAGCATCTATGAAGGGGCGGAAGCAGATGACTTGTCACTTTCAGTTTTAAATGGTTGCAAAAGAGTCAAAATAACAAATTGGGCATAAGGATTCATTGACATCAAAATGAGAATGGTCTTTTTTTTACATCATAAACGTCAACATACCGAGGGAGGTATTTTCAAAGTTTTCAAGGATGGTATCCCTTCTGTACTTTGACACTGATTTATGAGCACACGGTAATACATCTGCGAAATATTGCTCGGGCACACACTTTTTTCATTCGGGGCCACCCTTAGCTACTTCCTCTGCCTTGACCCCTGGCCAATGCGTGTTCATAGATGTGTATGCCTGTGAAGCACCCTCCAAGCAGGAGGAACGCTTCTAGAGTTGAATTCGAGGGCTCGCGCTTTGGAGCCGTTAGACTAAACCGAAGTAGCTGCTCAACAATGGCTGGGTTGGCCACAGGGAAATGTAGAGGTTTTCCATTGCAAGTTTCACAACTCAGTGTAGCTTCATCAATTGTTTCATTTGATTGTCGAGGCATGTCAGATGCGATGGCACTCGAAACTGGGCCCAAAATGACTTTTTCTCAGTGGCATCTTCACGCGCGTTGTAATATTGGCACGTATCCGACACACTCCTGGCAGGTCCGTGAAGGCACTTGATAAATGATAGAAGCACTACAGTAAATATGGCTTACCAACAACTATTTTAGATACTTGCCGGATCTCTTCTTAGTCCGACCTTGCTTGCACGTGGGCCTCCTGACATGCCAGTTCGAGCCTCTGGGGCAAATTTGACTATTTTGACCTGTTGTGGCAACAAATTCACAAAATGAACTGCCAGCGAAACTATTTCACTCCCGTAACCCTTTTGTGCAGCGTCCGCCACGACGGCGCTGCACCCTTCTGTGCAGCGCCTGCCACAGAGGCGTTGCATGCCTGTCCACCGTGGCAGCCCCTGGCCCGCACCCGGCCGTGCAACGCCTCCCACTCAGGCGCTGCACATTGTAATGTGCAGCGCCCCCGAGCCAGGCGCTGCACTAGCAGTTATCCACCAGCCGCGCTGGACCCCCACTCCCCCACCCACACTCTCTCTCACTCCCCCACCCGAGCTTAGGCCCCTCTCCCACTCTCTTCCCCTCTCAAATCCTCTCTCAAATCTTGCTTATTTGAAGAATTTGTCCGTGGATTTCGGAGTCAAGCCCTCCCTAAAGGTAATCACCTCCGATCCCCTTGTTTTGATCCAAGAAATGTTATCAAATTGCTCAAATGTTGCTAGTTTTGCTTGGATCTAGTGATTTGAATGGAGAAGTGAGATTTAGTGATTTGGGGTGCTCTATGTGTGTTCTTATGGGTGTTCTTATTTTGTTGTTAGGGTTAGGTTATGGTTAGGGTTATGGTTAGGGTTATGGTTAGGGTTATGGTTAGGGTTAGGGTTAGGGTTAGGGTTATGGTTAGGGGGTTGTTGGATATATATATTATGGTTTCCATTATTTGGTAATCTTTGCATTTAGTACTCATGAAAGCAATGTTACCTTGTGTTTTTGGAATGCTTATAGGGATGGGAAGAACATGTGTGTATGTTCATCATGGGGACAAAGACGCATTTTTGAAAGGAAATATTGAACCGGACCCGGATGAGCTTGACATTGTGTTTGATAGTAGTCCTAGCTATGCGGAGCTCTTGCAACAAGTTAGGAAAGAATTGAATTGGATGGACCTTAGTGATATCGTTGAGTTGGAGGGAAGGCATAATGTAGGCTATGGAATGCACGTCCGTTGGAAGACAATGCGCGTCAACTCGGAGCAACGTTGAGTTGCATACAAAGAAACGGTGGCCGAATCACTTGACAAGGCTCTTGAGTTATTTGCAACGAAGAAGGTTGATTCAAGTTTGCATTTGGACTTGAACCGGGAACCTCCCCCTTTGGTTCATAGTAGCCCTCCACCCATTAAGCGAGATGCAATTGATGAACCTCTTTTGGTTCATAGTAGGCCACCACCCTTGATGCGAGATGAAATTGATGAACCTCTTTTGACCCAAGAAGTGCGTCAAACATTGAGTCCGTTTACAAACAACCAAGATGAAGCTTTGCAAGAGGAAGAGGACAATTATGATTATGCGGACGATGACAATGAAGTTGATCTCCATGCCAACAATGTGGGTGATCTCGACAAATATCATTTGCAAGAGACAATGGACCAATCCATACCTTTTTCCCGTGCATATGCATCGGACTCGGATGACGATGGTCCCGATGAAGAAGTTGATGCGGAGGGGTTCACGGTGAAGGAGGCCGAAGCTTTTGAGAAGGTATTCCGTCGGGATCATCGGACTAAATTGTTCAAGGATGTTAGTCTCGCGGATGAAGCCGTGGTAGATGGTGGCCGATGTGTATCACTCGGTGTTAGGCCAAGCTCTCACCGTGATATGGGTGACGACAACCGGATGGCTAAAGGGTCTAAGTTCGAAACCTTGTTGGAAATGAAGATGTGGCTGGACAACTACTCGGTTACGCATTATCGTCCACACAAGGTGGTGCACTCGGACATCAATGTGCGCTACACGGTTGCATGTGCAAGTGAAGATGAAAAATGTCCATGGATTGTGCATGCAAGACCATGGAAAGGTGGTCCAACTTGGCATGTAGTGAGTTTTGTGCCAACTCACATGTGCCAAGGCAAAAGGGTGGATGGCAAGATCGTGTCTGAAGGCCACAAACAACTCATGTCCGAGTTCATTGCTTACAGGTTGTCCAACTCAATATCCACACTTCCAACAATGAGCGTCCAACATGTCATTGATCTTGTGAAAGCCATATTTCATTACAAGGTGAAGTACGACAAGGCATGGAAGGCGAAGCAAGCCGCATTCAAGATGTTGTATGGTACTTGGGAGGAAGCATACAACCGAATCCCTAGGTTGTTGTTAGCCATGGCCACAACAAACCCAGGCATGGTTCATATTGTCGAGCCTCATGGGCACCAAACAACCGTTCATGAAGGAAGGAAAGTCCGAGTATTTGGCCGTGCATTTTGGGCGTTCGAGCAATGTTTGAGGGCTTTCGAACATTGTAGGCCGGTCATCGCCATTGATGGCACATTCTTGACCGGACAATACAAGGGCACCTTGTTGGTTGCGATAGCAAGTGATGCCAACAATCGGGTTTTGCCATTGGCATTGGCTTTGGTTGAGGTGGAGAACAACGACAATTGGGAGTGGTTTTTGCGTCTCCTAAGGACAAAGGTGTTACCCGCCCAAAGGGAAATATGTGTCATATCGGATCGGCATCAAGGAATTCTTAACGCGGTGGAGATTGACATTCCCGGTCATGCACCGTTGCACCATCGATGGTGCATGAGGCACTTTTGTTCGAACTTCTATAGGGCATGTGGCCTTAAGGAGTTGGCCGATGATCTTCAAGATTGTTGTCTCGCTTTCTCCGACAAGCGCTTCGCCTATTTGTACAACAAATTGCTCGCACACAAAAAACTTGATCCCGGGGGTCAAGACTTTCTGAATAGGCACATTCAATACCGGAACAAATGGGCACGTGCTTTTGATGAAGATGGCCGGAGATACGGTCAAATGACAAGCAATATGGCCGAATGCTTCAATAGGGTGCTCAAAGGTGCACGTGGATTACCCGTGACGGCAATAGTTCAATACACATTTGACAAGATGAATGCGTACTTTTTAAAGTACTCGATGGAAACTGATGCACAGATAGCGGGTGAGAACCCGCGCAAGTACAAGTACAAGTTCCCACCCAAGGTTGATGAATGGTTGGTATTTCAATCACGGAAGGCGGACTCAGAAGAAGCTATATTATATGACAATGAGGAGTGGAAGTACGAAGTGAAAGAGCCAGGAGGAACCACAAACGATGGCCGGCAACACGGAGGTCGGGCTTTCAAGGTGTCGTTGACACAATGTGATTGCACTTGCGGAAGGCCATTGTTGCTTCATCTCCCTTGCTCACACTTGTATACCGCCGGTCGCGTTCGGAATGTGAACATCAACCACCCACGCACCGTGCGGGAGTCGGAGTTCTCAATCATGACGGTCAAGAAAACATGGGCTCCCCGCTTTCACCCTTACTTGGACCAATCACAATGGCCGGAGTACCATGGAGTCCAACTATGGCCGGATCCGGAGTTGAAGGTTGTTAAACGGGGTAGACGTAAGACAAAGCGTCTTAGAGGCGACATGGACGGATGGGGCCATGGTGGCCGGCGCGAAGCGGGCAACAACCAATTCCAAGAGCCTCGTGAAAGCTCACGTTGTGGGCGGTGCAACGGTCAAGGCCACAACCAAAGAAAATGTCCCAAATCAAGGAAAAGGTCCAAGAAAAATGATGCAAGCACAAGTCAACAAGGAGGTACACAAGGGACCCAAACAAGTGGTAGCCAACAAGTGCCAAGCCAACCAAGACCTAGGCAACAAGTGCGAAGGCAACCAAGTGCTAGCCAACAAGTGCCAATGCAACCAAGTAGTAGCCAACAAGTGCCAACCCAACCAAGTGGTAGCCAACAAGTGCCAAGCCAACCAAGTGGTAGCCAAAGAGGATCTAGACAACAAAGAGGTCGGCAACTTGGACTTACAAGAGGCCGTGGTGGTGGTAGAGCTCGTGGTCGTGGTGAAGGACAAGGGCAAGTTCGTTTTAGAGGAATGGTTGGATACCTCGATGGACCATTTCCGTATGTTTACTTTTCTATATGTTTACTTTTTCATATGTTATCTTTCTCATATGTTTTATTTTTCATATGTTCTTGTTTTACATTGGCTTTAATTTGTCCTTACTTACCATTATGTTTCACTCATTGTAGGTATGGCGGCTTCCCAACCCAACAAACCAACAATGAAGGAGGATGGCGAAGATGATATGGCGGGGTGGTGGGAGAAGGCTGCGAAGAAGCTTCGAGAGGAGGATGCAGCCAAGCTAAAGAAGAAGAAGGAAGAGGAGCTTGAGAAGAAGCGGGAGGAAAAACAGAGAGCGAGTGAGGCGATGTGAGCTAGGGTGACCACACCTCTTGGGTGACCACACCAACATCCTCATCATCCAAAGGATTACCATCGCCAGAAATGGGATCTGATGGTGTCGCCGACCCAGAACGTTCTGGTGATACGTACTCGGGGTCACGACAACCGAAAAGATTAGATAGCCGCCTTAACTTTTGGCCCTGGCGCTGCAACATGAACAAGTGAATGAGAGAAGAAACGTGCAAACACATGTTAAGTGCTAGTTTGAAGGAGATGTGAACCTTAAGGAATGCTCGAAGGGCACCTTCCCCATCGTCTTTGCCAGCCGGGGTTGTTTCCAGTATACTATCGGTCTCATCGGCTGCTTTCTTGATCTGGGAACGCTATGAACACAAATGGTATTAACGTGTTAGGCCAGCGAAGATGTAAATAGTGTGAATGGAAAAGAGTAAAGGGCAAATACCACAAAGTTCATCATTGGGCCTGAAGGGATCACTGAGCTTCCTTTACGAATTAATGAGTTGTACTCGTGCCGGGCTATCTCATCGAATACGGTGGGATCATCCAAAATATCCTCAGCATAGGCAGGCTTGCATACCTCCACACGGGTTCTTGCAAGGAACCATGTGAGATAGTTGTTGAACGCCAACGGGCAGTGCTGACGAAGAGGGGCTCCTTTGTTGCGCCTAGCTTGATCAACAACATACTGCCACTCCACAACAAACTTCCTGTGATGCTTGGCCCAGTCCTTGATCTTGCGCTGCTTTTTCCTATCCAACCTGAAAGTTATAAACATACTATTAGAACCAACGATGAGGCCGACAAACATCTAGGTGCTAAATGTTAGTTATATCTTACGCGTGTAGCACTTGATCCGTGTCCTGCCATTCCGGCGGGAATGCCTGGAACAAACCAAACTGGCGGTACACCCGATGTGGCAGGTGAACCTCGACCGCCCAGTTGCATATGAGTGGACACCGCATATGCCAGAGTTCCCTATCCCTAGTGCACATCGGATTGAGCACGAACTCAATAGGGTTCCCAAAACTGTCTCCACTGCCATACGGTTCCCATACAACCTGCAAAAGGGGATACAATGCAAAATTGATATCTAGTTAAGATATAAGCATGATAAAAACTTATGCAATATCGACTAACCTGCTCAGCCGTGATGGCGTCCATCTCGCTCCTCTAGAGCTTGTACATGACCGATGGATCATCCGTCATCTCATTTAACACATCCCACTTGTAAGCCCAAGTGGGGCGCCGTAGTGGGTCCTCTTTATCATCCCAAGGCTCGTACTTCACGGTCTTCGGTCGTCCAACCGGCAAACGCTCCCAGCTCCATACAGAAAGAGCGAGCAAACATCCACCGATACCTCCAGATAGTCTGCAACTGGCTTTGTCCAACTGCACATAAAAAAGAACATGATCGTATTAAAAGAAAGATCGCATTCAGCATGTACCAATGAGATGAAATATGAACAACTTCATACCTGTCTATACAAGTAAGCCAGTGTCGCCGAACCCCAACTCCAATTGCTATTGAAGACGGTCAACGCCTTCAGCCACATCCATGGAGCATTCTTGCCTGTGCCATCAGCAAACAAAGTCCTGGATATAACATACCACATGTAGACACGAGCATGTGTCCTCACCGTGTCCTCATCAGCCTCCAAAGGGCAAGTACCAAAGTGCGTGGTAATCCAGGTGTAAGGGGCACCGGCTGCGACTCTTTCCTTCTTCTTGCCTTCATCTGCTGGTTCCTGAGGCTCTGGAGGAACCATGCCGATAAGGGCTTCCATCTGCTGGCGCCACCCATCTGAATCAGTGCTCATACATAAAGGAACGCCATCGACAGGAAGACCGGTGATCATTGCTATATCCTGAAGCGTCACCGTCATCTCCCCGGTCCGCAGATGGAAACTGTGCGTCTCAGGCCTCCAGTGATCAATGAGCGCGGTGAGTGCCGCAGCATTGTTGGGTGGCGTCGACCGGCTGACCAGCTGAATGAAAGGGAGAAGTCCTGCCTCCCTAACATAAGGTGTGTAGCGCTCATCATAGCGCATCCACCCAAGGTTCACTCTGTGAGCCCTAAGCTTCAGAGGTGCAAGTTCCTACAAGCAAGACAAATAAATCATTAAATATGGGGTATGTGTTTGAAAATTAACGAATAATTAACAACGGTAAATTTCATTATTACCCGTTGATCCACGGACATAGCGTAAGACCGGTGTTGTTTGTCCCAATGATCATCGAGAAGCCACTCCATCAGCCTAACAATTTGAAAAAATTTGAAAAAATTTATTCAACACGATGTAGGTTCCCAACATAGAAGAGTTTCCAACATAATGTGGGTTTCCATCTAAAATAACATCTAACTCATCTAAAATATCATCCCAACTCATCTAACATAACATCTAATACCATCTAACATAATGTAGGTTTCCATCTAAAATAACATCTAACTAATCTAAAATAATATCCTAACTCATCTAACATAACATCTAATACCATCTAACATAGTCTATTTTCAATACATACTAACTACACTAACATCATCCTCACCCTCTCCTAAATTCATCTAACTCATCTAACTACACTAACATACTAACTAAGCCTACTTCAATACTAACTACACTAACATCATCCTCCACCTCTCCTAAATTCATCTAACTCATCTAACTAAACTAACACTACTTGAATACTAACTACACTAACATAATCTAATACCATCAAATACCATCTAACATAATCATCTACAAATCACAAATCCCACATATGCAATATTCTAATCTAATCTAAAAAGAATTACACAAATCTTGCAAAAAAGAGAAAATGTATGGATAGAAAGAAGGGGATCGGAGGAGTGTACCTTGTAGGATCGAAGGGGGAAGAAATCCACGGACAAAAGCTTCAGATCTGAGAGTTTTTGAGATTGGGATTGAGGAGGGGGGAGGAGAAGATGCAGCAGCCGCAAGGGTTAATGGGAGGGGTGGGGATTGGGCGTGCGTGCGGCTGGTGGATAACTGCCTGTGCAGCGCCTGGCTCGGGGGCGCTGCACATTACAATGTGCAGCGCCTGAGTGGGAGGCGTTGCACGGCCTGGGTGCGGGCCAGGGGCTGCCACGGTGGACAGGCGTGCAACGCCTCTGTTGCAGGCGCTGCACAGAAGGGTGCAGCGCCGTCGTGGCGGGCGCTGCACAAAAGGGTTACGGGAGTGAAATAGTTTCGCGAGCGGTTCATTTTGTGAATTTGTTGCCACAACAGGTCAAAATAGTCAAATTTGCCAGCCTCTGGAGCTCGGTTGCGTCTATTTTATTGGCATCTTGAAGGGAGTCATGCTCTGCTCTATGTAATGACCCTTTAGGTCTTCCTCCACCTCGGTTATCCGAGCTTGGTCATTTTTCTGAGCATCCCGCTCCTCGACAAGCTCGGCGCTACCCTTTCCAGCCGCACCCTTTGCTGCCGGCTTTGGTCTGAGCTTTTTTAAGCTCGGCGCGAAGGGCCTCTATCCCGTGCTGACAGCTGGAAACAATCAGTGCACACATATTAATACTTGAGTTGTTCTAAAAACAAATAAAGTTATGGTGTTAGTTTCTACTTCTTACATTTGGTTTTTTCCATCTGCTCATTCAACAAATTGATATCCTGCTCGGATCATGCAAGCTTACGATTCAACTCTTCCAACTCTTTCGAGTTAGACACTGAATATGACGTTGAGGCTTGCACCAAATTTATTAGACTCCAAAGACAAAATTGATCCTCTCGTCGGCTTTATTAATCTTACCAGAGTCTGTGGGGCTACTGCATATTCGCTTTCTATATAAATTTCAAATTAAAAGTCGACCCGAAGTGAATTCATAAAACTAACTTAGGGGTCGGTGGCTACTGTATCTGCGCTCTCAAAGCATAGATAAATTTGTGCAATATTTGTATGGTACTCTTCGAACAACTTTTCTTTTAAAGTTTGTCCATCAAGGGCTAGTGGATATATCAATTATCAACAAAAAAGCTAGAGTTGTAAATAGTGATGAGCAATACAAAGTACGTGCCTCAAAACCTTTAGGGAGGCCAATGAAGGCCTCCATAATTTCGGCCTCTGCAGTCTGGAACTTAAGTTAAAGAAGGACCACTTCCCAAGAAGACTCAAGTTAATGCTTCTCAAGTTGAGAAATCAAGTGAGAAGAAAGTGAAGAGCAGATGTTGCTACTTATGTAGTGAGAAGGGTCACCTTGATTCTTCATGCACTAATGGTATCGTATCCAGCCCTTTTTATTGATGATAGAAAAGCCTAGCATTAGCGCGGGTCTAGGAGCTATCAGTAGCGCAGGGTCAGGCGCTACAACTAAAGCTTAGCGGTAGCGCGTTTCGGCCGGCGCTAGCTCTACTGCTAAGTGTCTTAGAGTTGGAGATATGCCCTAGAGGCAATCATGTATGATGATATTTCCTTTGTGTTTATGAATAAAGATAATCCTTGGATGGAATCAATGATACTTGTTGGCAAGTACGTGACTTGTTTGTGAGATCTTGTGTTGTATGATACATCCTGAATGGTCCCTAGTTGTAAGTGACGTGTGGGAACACGTCGGACTAGACTAGCATGCAATACGGTGGATGGTTTTGTCTCACTAGCCATGAAGCATGTGATGATGCTAAACTGCATGGATCTAATTGGATTTGAGGTTGGATCCGAGGTGACTGGATCCAAGCTCGGATCGGATTGGACAGACCCAACTATGAGACACATCGATATGTCATCTGTGAGTCTCTAGTACAACATACGTTCTATGTCCTAAGAGCTGAGCTGGCGCATGTACTCAGGATGGTGACAAACTTGCTTTGGGCCAACCAAATGCTACTCCATGATTGGGTAGTTACAAAGGTAGGTTTCGGGCTTGTCCAGACCCATGCTGCGAGACATGGTCGAGCAAGATAGGATTTTCCCATCCAATCAGGAGAAATATACTCTGGGCCCCTCGTGTGATCCGACCAGGATAAGCATGGCCATGCGACAAGGATTATGAGATAATATGGTTTGTTGTCGGCATCACTGTAATGAAAAAGAGGTCGGGCTAACACAAGGATGACAGTCTTGCCTTGAGCTCGACAACATATATCGTGTGGCAAAGGGAATGGAAGTGTGACATGTTGTACAAGTTCGCTAACCAGCTTCATAGTCTGCTTGGCGTTCGACACACCTTGCTAGAGGCCGCTATCAACCATGCAGGTCGGAGGTGATCCGAACTGTGACCAATCCGACTTGAACCTAAGGGGTCGCACGCTTAAGGGAAGGAACCTACGAGGTCGGTTTGGAAGACACTGGTCGGATGTGATCCGAACTGGACTTGGAACACGACCGAGTAGACTTTGGGCTTTAGGATCTGTGCGAGGCCCAAGAGTTGAGCCCACGACGGATGCCTATATATAGTGGAGGTGCGGAACACTTATTCAGTTGATCGCTACAGCGCCTACTTCGTCGCTACTTTCCCGAGGTTGCGTTGGTATTTCCCTTCAAGAGGAAAGGAGATGCGGCAAAGTGAAGTAATTATTTCCCTCAGTTTTGAGAACCAAGGTATCAATCTAGTAGGAGATTACACACAAGTCACCAAATACCTGCACAAAAATCAAACAACTTGCACCCAACGCTATAAAGGGGTTGTCAATCCCTTCTAGGTTATTTGCAAAAGTGAGACCCGATAGAGATAGATGAAAAAGTAAGTAAATATTTTTGGGTTTTTGGTTTATAGATTGAAAAGTAAAAGATTGCAAAATAGTAGATCTGAAACTTATAAGATGTAAAATAGACCCGGGGGCCATAGGTTTCACTAGAGGCTTCTCTCATGATAGCAAATATTACGGTGGGTGAACAAATTACTGTCAAGCAATTGATAGAGAAGAGAATAATTATAACAACATCTATGGCAATGATCATGAATATAGGCATCATGTCCGTGACAAGTAGACCGTCTCCTGCATGCATCTAGTACTATTACTCCACACATCAACCGCTATCCAGCATGCATCTAGTGTATTAAGTTCATAAAAGAGAGTAACACATTAAGTAAGATGACATGATGTAGAGGAATTAACTCAAGCAATGATGAAAACCCTATCTTGTTATCCTTGATGGCAACAATACAACACGTGTCATGTCCATTTGTGTCACTGGGATCGAGCACCGCAAGATTGAACCCAAAGCAAAGCACTTCCCCCATTGCAAGAAAAACCAATCTAGTTGGACAAACCAAACCGATAGTTCGAAGAGAACTACAAGATATCAAATCATGCATATAAGAATTCGGAGAAGACTCAAATATTATTCATAGATAATCTGATCATAAACCTACAATTCATCGGATGTTGACAAACACACCGCAAAAGAATATCACATCGGAGAGTTCTCCAAGAACAACAAGGAGAACATGGTATTAAAGAACAAAGAGAGAGAAGAAGCCATCTAGCTACTAGCTATAGACCCATAGGTGGTAAACTACACACACTTCATCGGAAGGGCAATGGTGTTGATGTAGATGCCCTCCGTGGTTGATTCCCCCTTCGGCAGAGTATTGAAAAAAGCCTCCAGATGGGATCTCGCGAGAAGAGAGAGTTGCGGCGGCGGAAAAGTGGTTTCGATGGATGTTCTGACGTTTCTGGAATATTTTGGAATTTATAGGCGAAAGAGCTAGGTCAGGGGGGTCTCGGGGGCCCCACAAGGTAGGGGCGCGCCCTCCACCCTTGTGGCCGCCTCGTGGCTCCCCTGGCGTGCACTCCACGTCCATCTGATGTCTTCTGGTCCAATAAAAATCATCGTAAAGTTTCGTTCCATTTGGACTCCGTTTGATATTCCTTTTATGTGAAACTCAAAAACAAGAAGAAAAAACAGAAACTAGCACTGGGTTCTAGGTTAATAGGTTAGTCCCAAAAATAATATAAAATAGCATATTAATGAATATAAAACATCCAAGATAGATAATATAATAGCATGGAACAATCAAAAAATATAGATACGTTGGAGACGTATCAAGCATCCCCAAGCTTAATTCCTACTAGTCCTCGAGTAGGTAAATGATAAAAACAATTTTTTTGATGTGGAATCCTACCCAACATAATTTTCAATGCAATATTCTTTATTATGGCATGAATGTTCAGATCCATAAGACTCAAAACAAAAGTTTCTAAATATCAAAATGATAATATTTTAATCATACTAAAAGCAATCTATAAAGCTTCAAAAATAACATGGCTAAAGAACGTTATCCCGACAAATCATATAGTCCTTATGCTCCCTTTTCTTAACACAAAACACCCCTCATGCCCATCCCGGAGTCAGTCGAGAAATTGCTTTCATGCTCTACTCTTTCAAGCCTTTTTTCAACTCTTCACGCAATATATGAGCGCGAGCCATGGACATAGCACTATGGGTGGAATGGAGGTGGTAATAGACAAAAGGTGGGAGAAAGTCTCACATCAACTAGGCAAATCAATGGACTATGGAGATGTCCATCAATCTATATCAATGTGAGTGATTAGGGATTGCCATGTAACAGATGCACTAGATCTATAAGTGTATGAAAGCTAAAAAAGACAACTAGTGGGTGTGCATCAACTTGCTTGCTCATGAAGACCTAGGGCATTTGAGGAAGCCCATTGTTGGAATATACAAGCCAAGTTCTATAAAAAAAAATTCCCACTAGTGATATATGAAAGTGACAACATAGGAGACTCTCTATCCTGAAGGACATGGTGCTACTTTGATGCACAAGTGTGGAAAAATATAGTAATATTGTCCCTCCTCTCTTTTTCTCTCATTTTTTTTATTTTGGGCTCTTTGGCCTCTTTTTTTATTTGGGCTTCATTGGCCTCTTTTATTTTTGATAATCTCACATGGAACAATGTTCTAGTAATGATGATCATCACACTTTTATTTACTTACAACTCGATATTACAACTCGATACTAGAACATAGATATGACTCTATATGAATGCCTCTGGCGGTGTACCAGGATGTGCAATAACCAAGAGTGACATGTATGAAGAATATGAATGGTGGATTTGCCACAAATACTATGTCAACTACATGATCATGCAAAGCAATATGACAATGATGAAGTGTGTCATAATGTAGGGGTTTTGGGGCGACATATGCCAACGGGTGGCTTATCATGCATGGGGACAATAGAGCGTCGTCGGGCCCTAGAAGCGGGATAAGGCGGAACTTAGGACGCCTACGAATCTTACCCATGTTCGGGGCTCTCCGTGGAGATAACACCCCTAGTCCTGCTCTGCGGGGACTCCGCGTCATGACTAATGTCACTAGGGTAGCTACAAGGTTGCTCCTTGAGCTGTGTCGTCTAGAGGAGGAAGAAGTGCCAGGCTAGCTCACTACCTTCGCTCTAGGGAATTGGGATGATCGCTAGGGTTTCTCCCTATCTCTTTCTACGTGTCTCTCTTCCTTCTAGAGTTCAACTATCCAACCCCTCCTCATGGAGGACCCTGGGGGTTTATATAGGTCTACCCCCTAGGGGTACAATAGTAATCTCGGCGAATGCCCCCAGACATCAGCGTCTTTGGGTGCCGGCCTTGCCGCCTGTCTGCTGGGGCCCGCTGTATGCGGGCCCATGTGATTGCCTTTTATTGTAGGCGTGCTTCTGCTGATGGCAGCATCGTCAGGAGGGAAGTGGATACAGTGCCGCCGTCTCCTGCCGTACACTGTCACCACATCATGTCTTGTCATCTTGATGAGGTTCAGACTCCTAGGGTACGGTGAGCCGTCTGCTACCAGGTGGGCCGCTTCCCCCGGCCGCTTGCCAGGGGCTAATTGTTTCTGACTCACCCACTGGCCGGTGGGGCCAGCCGCCTGCTGGCCCCGCCGTCTATGGGTAGTGGGATCGTGGCTTCCTCTGACCGAAGCTTGGTCACTGGCAGCATGGCTACAGTGATACGCTGCTTAAGAGGCGCCCATAGGGTACACATTCACTGTAGCCACGCCCTTATAGATTCTCTAAGGACATGCTCAAATGTGGCCATGCCTCAGCTGTGCAGTGGTCCCCCAGCACGCATCCCAAGGGAGAGGCGTAGGACCATCTGCTAGCTGCTGGCTATGGGGTTGCCGCCTGTTTGGGCCCCTGCCGCCTGCTGGCAGCCGGCTCCTATGGTAAACTGTCCCAGGAGGCGGCCCGATGAGCACACGGCTGGGGTATAACAGGCGGCCCCCAATTGTCTTGAAATACCATGGGTGGTCGATGAGGACACCCATGGTCAATATCTCCGACAGTAGTCCCCGAAGCTGGTGGAACTCTGTGGTTTGTGATTGAGGGCTGCGGGGTTCCAGCAGCTCCCTCCCTAAGTAGGATTGGCGTCCTTCGTCCATCTTCCGAAAAGAGCCGTCTGCTGGCAGCCGGACCTCTGCAAAGGGGCCGACTCCTGGCAGCCGGACCTCCATCTTCAAATCTTCGAGGAGAAGATACCGCCTGGTCAGCAGGCAGCTGCGCAGGTCTGCCAACCATTGGCGGCTCTCCACGCGTCGTCGCCCCGTCGCGTCAGCCTGCCAGCCCACGCGTGTGACGGGACATAGCAGTGGGCTGGGGCCCGCCACTACAGGGCCTCGGTCCGCGAGCGGATCCATTGTGGCAGGGGCAATCAATTGCCCTCCCCACGCGCAGTTAATGCATGCGGATTAGGCGCGCAAAAGGTGGGGATTGTGCGGGGCGTGGAGCAGCTAATCTCACGCACCGCCCCCTCGGCTTCGGCGCCCCGAGCCTATAAGTAGGCCGGGGAAGGGGGGTTAGCACCGTTCTCACGCCCGCCCCTCTCCGTTCCTCTTCTTCTTCCTCACTCCCATCCACACTTCTCGCCACCTCCGCACGTAGCGCCCCGCTGCAGCGAGCCGCCGCCTCGAGCCATGGCCACCACAGCGCCGGTCCGCCATCACAGCGAATGGGATGGAAGCGACGTCATCGAGGAGCACATCCACTACCTCCGCCGTGCACGGAAGCTGCCCCCCGCCGACAATGTTGTTGTGCGCCTGGCGCCGGCGGCGGAGATCAAGCCGGCGCCACGGTTCGGCGAGCGGGTCATTTTCTGCTCGCACTTCCCGTGCGGCTTCGGCCTCCCCGCCAGAGGTTTCTTTCGATCCTTTCTGGAGTTCTTCAACATCCAACCCCACCACCTCATGCCGAACACGGTGGTGACGTTGTCCTCCTTCATCGTCATGTGCGAGGCGTACCTCGGCATTCTTCCCACGATGGAGTTGTGGACCGAGCTTTTCTACATGAAGCTCGGTACCGCGGTCCAGAGCGTGGCCGCCCAGTGCGGGGGTTGCATTGCAGTGAAGCGCAGCGGAGCCAAGAACTAATTCCCGGCGCCTCAGCTCGTGGCGTCGGTGAAGTTGTAGCAAAAGACGTACTTCTACGTCTCCAACGTAAATTCCGCTCAAGATTTCATCGGCCTGCCGGTCCCATGATGGAGTTGTGGACCGAGCTTTTCTACATGAAGCTCGATACCGCGGTCCAGAGCGTGGCCGCCCAGTGCGGGGGTTGCATTGTAGTGAAGCGCAGTGGAGCCAAGAACTACTTCCCGGCGCCTCAGCTCGTGGCGTCGGTGAAGTTGTAGCAGAAGACGTACCTCTACGTCTCCAACATAAATTCCGCTCAAGATTTCATCGGCCTACCGGACTGGGCACCCGGCCCGCCTGCCGAGCCCCCGCGCCTCCTGGAAGACCCGGCCCACCACCCTCACGAAAGGTGCTTCCATCGCCGTGCGGCGTCTCCGGGAGCTGAGGGACCATGAAGGCCTGGTGTTTGCGGACCTCTTGCTCACATTTGCGGAGCGCCGGGTGCTGCCGCTGCAGGCCCGCCCGCACTTAATCTGCGATATGAGCGGGCACCGGGACCCGAGTCGGACGTGCACCAATCTAATGCCTGCTACCTCTTGAGCTTGCGTTGTATTCCCTCGAAGAGGAAAGGGAGATGCAGCATAGTAGCGTAAGTATTTCTCTCAGTTTTTGAGAACCAAGGTATCAATCCAGTAGGAGACCACGCGCGAGTCCCTCGCACCTGCACAAACAAATAAGAACTTCGCAACCAACGCGACAAGGGGTTGTCAATCCCTTTACGATCACTTACAAGAGTGAGATCTGATAGAGATGATAATTATATTTTTGGTATTTTTAGTTTATAAAACATCAAATAAAAGCGGTAAAAGTAAAGTAGATGTAGATTGATATGTTGAGAATAGACCTGGGAGCCATAGTTTTCTCTAGTGGCTTCTCTCATGATAGCGGTATTCTACGGCGAGTAAACAAATTACTGTCGAGCAATTGATAGAAAAGCGAATAATTATGAGACTATCTAGGCATGATCATTGTATATAGGCATCACGTCCGAGACAAGTAGACCGAAACGATTCTGCATCTACTGCTATTACTCCACACATCGACCGCTATCCAGCATGCATCTAGTGTATTGAGTTCATACGAACAGAGTAACACCTTAAGCAAGGTGACATGATGTAGAGGGATAAACTCAAGGAATATGATGTAAACCCCATCTTTTTATCCTCGATGGCAACAATACAATACGTGCCTTGCTGCCCCTACTGTCACTGGGAAAGGACACCGCAAGATTGAACCCAAAGCCAAGCACTTCTCCCATTGCAAGAACTATAGATCTAGTAGGCCAAACCAAACCGATAATTCGAAGAGACTTGCAAGGATATTATGAGCACACATAAAAAGTTCAGAGAAGAACCAAATATCTTTCATAGATAACCTTGATCATAAACTCACAATTCATCGGATCTCGACAAACACACCGCAAAAAGAGATTACGTCGAATAGATCTCCTCGAAGACCAAGGAGAACTTTGTATTGAGATCCAGAGAGAGAGAAGAAGCCATCTAGATACTAGCTATGGACCCGAAGGTCCGTGGTAAACTACTCACAACTCATGGTGAGGGCGATGATGATGATGAAGGCCTCCGTGATGGATCCCCCCCCCCCGGAACAGGCTCCAAGATGGGATCTCCACGGGAACAGAAGCTACGGCGGTGGAATTAGGGTTTTCTCTCTGCGTATGGAGTTTCTGGGGTACGTAGGTATATATATTAAGAAGGAGGGCACTGGGGGCCACACGGGCCAGCCTCGAGGCAGGGGGCGTGCCCTGGGAAGGGGGAGCGCCCCCACCCTCGAGGGCAGGCCCTCCGTCCCCTGACTTTGTTCTGACGTTTCCCGAGCGTGATTTCCTCCAACAATATCTCACGCGAAGGTTTCATTCCATTTGGACTCCGTTTGATATTCCTTTTCTGCAAAACCCTGAAATAGGCAAGAAAAACAACAATCTGGACTGGGCCTTTGGGTTAGTAGGTTAGTCCCAAAAATGATATAAAAGTGAATGATAAAGACCATTAAACATCCAAGACTTCATAATTAATAGCATGGAACAATAAAAAATTTAGATACGTTGGAGACGTATCAAGCATCCCCAAGCTTAATTCCTGCTCGTCCTCGAGTAGGTAAATGATAAAGAAAGAATTTTTGATGTGGAATGCTAACCAACATAGTGTTTCAATGTAATTCTCTTAATTGTGGCATGAATGTTCAGATCTGAAAGATTCTGAACAAAAGTCTATATTGACATAAGAAATAACAATACTTCAAGCAATACTAACAAAGCAATCATGTCTTCTCAAAATACTATGGCTAAATAAAGTTATCCCTACAAAATCATATAGTGTTGGCTATTCTCCCTCGTTATCACAGTAAATATCCATATCATGCACAACCCCAATTTCAGCCAAGCATTTGTTTTCATACTCTATCTTTTCAAACCTTTCAACTTTCACGCAATACATGAGCGTGAGCCATGGATATAGCACTATGGGTGGAATAGAGGTGGTTGTGGAGAAGACAAAAAGGAGGAAGATAGTCTCACATCGACTAGGCGTATCAATGGGCTATGGAGATGCCCATCAATAGATATCAATGTGAGTGATTAGGGATTGCCATGCAACGGATGCACTAGAGCTAAATATGAATGAAATCTCAACAAAAGAAACTAGTGGGTGTGCATCCAACTTGCTTGCTCACGAAGACCTAGGGCATTTGAGGAAGCCCATCGTTGGAATATACAAGCCAAGTTCTATAATGAAAATTCCCACTAGTATATGAAAGTGACTAAGCATTAGACTCTCTACAATGAAGAACATGGTGCTACTTTGAAGCACAAGTGTGGAAAAAGATAGTAGCAATTGTCCCTTTTTCTTTTTTGGGCCTTTTTTTTCTTTGGCCTTTCTTTTTTTCCTTTTCTTTTTTTTTTTGCGGAGGGGCTTTATAGATTCAGCCTTTCCTCCCATGGTACAATGCTCTAATAATGATAATCATCACACTTTCATTACAACACGGAATTACAACTCGATACTACAACAACAAAGTATGACTCTATATGAATGCCTCCGGTGGTGTACCGGTATGTGCAATGAAACAAGAGTGACATGTATGAAAAGATTATGCATGACGGCCTTGCCACAAATACGATGTCAACTATATGATCATGCATGGCAATATGACAATATGATGCGTGTCATAAAAACGGAACGGTGGAAAGTTGCATGGCAATATATCTCGGAATGGCTATGGAAATGTCATGATAGGTAGGTATGGTGGATGTTTTGAGGAACAATATGGTGGCTGTTTTGAGGAAGGATATATAGTGGGTTTATGGCACCGGCGAAAGTTGCGCGGTACAAGAGAGGCTAGTAATGGTGGAAGGGTGAGAGTGCGTATAATCCATGGACTCAACATTAGTCATAAGAACTCATATACTTATTGCAAAAATTTACGAGTCATCAAAACAAAGCAATCAACACATGCTCCTAGGGGGGAGGTTGGTAGGAGTTAACCATCGCGTGCCCCCGACCTCCACACAAAGGATGACACTCTACAAATACCTCATGCTTTAACTTAGTCACACAACGGTTCATCACACGTGCATGCTACGGGAATCACTAACCTTAACACAAGTATTTATCAATTTCATAATAACTCCACTAGCATGACTCTAATATCATTATCCTCATGTCTCAAAACAATTATCAAGCATCCAACATCTCTTTCTATTCAATGCACTTGGTGTGAATTTTTTTACTACATTGACATTAGATGTTTATCATGTGAAGACTAGTTTCTTTAGCCTAAACACTTTACCATGCTGTTTTAATAGACTCTCAAATAGATATAAGTGAAGCATTAGAGTTCAACAATTTCTACAAAATATTGCCACCACCATGCTCTAAAAGATATAAGTGAAGCACTTAGAGCAAAAACTATTCAACTCAAAAGATATAAGTGAAGCACATAGAGTGTTCTAAAAATTTCTAGGCCATATTTAACTCTCTCAAATAGGTGTGTGCAGCAAGGATGATTGTGGAAAACTAACAAGCAAATACTCAAATTATACAAGACGCTCCAAGCAAAACACATAACATGTTGCGAATAAAAATATAGCTCCAAGTATAGTTACCGATGGATGAAGACGAAAGAGGGGATGTCTTCCTGGGGCATCCCCAAGCTTAGGCTTTTGATTATATTGAATTTCGTTGGGGTGCCTTGGGCATCCCCAAGCTTAGGCCTTTTCTACTCCTTGTTCCATAGTCCATCAAAGCAATACTCAAAACTTGAAAACTTCACAACACAAAACTTAGACAAAAATTCTCGTGAGCTTCGTTAGTAAGAGAAAGCAAACCACTACTCAAAGGTACTGCAATGAATTAATTCTTTGTTTATATTGGTGTTAAAAATACAGTATTCCAACTTCTCTATGGTTCATACTTCCCAATATTACTCATAGATGCAATGAAATAAGAAAACAACACACGAAAAACAGAATCTGTCAAAGACAGAACAGTCTGTTGTAATCTGCAGGGTTCGCCTACTTCTGGAACTCCAAAGAATTCAAACTAAATTGGTAAATTTGCGCAATTTGTCTACCAATCATCTGCAAAAAGAATCAACTAAAAATCACGATCCAGTAAAATTCCACGACTACTTTAGCCAGCGCTAACGATTCTGTTTTTCACAGCAAGATCATATACACTTCACACAAGTCTTACCAAGGGTTCTACTTGGCACAAACACTAAACAAAACATGAAACCACATCTAATAAGAGTCTAGATGCAATATTTATTACCTAATCAGCAACAAAAACAAAAAACATAAAATTGGGTTGCCTCCCAACAAGCGCTATCGTTTTACGCCCCTAGCTAGGCAGGATTTTAGTGATGCTCTCATGAAAGACAAGAATTGAAGCACAAGGAGAGCATCAAATACCATGTGAAAATCACATCTAAGTCTAACATACTTCCTATGCATAGGCATTTTATATGCAAACAAATCATCATAGCAAGCAAGACCTAACGTATGCAAGGAAGAAGAAAGAAACAAGATCAATCTCAACATGAAGAGAGGTAATTTAGTAACATGAAGATTTCTACGACCATATTTTCCTCTCTCATAATAATTGCATGTAGGATCGTAAGAAAATTCAACAATATAGATATCACATAACATATTCTCAACACGGTCCACATGCATGCGAAGTTGACACTCATTCAAAATAGTGGGATTAACATAGAACAAAATCATTGCTTCTCCAAGCCCACTTTTATCAAAAAATTCATAAGATTGATCAATATCTAAAGCAGTGGGATCAAAAGTTGACACTCTTTCAAATCCACTTTCAATATTATGGCAAACATTATTATCAATCTCATATTCATGATGGGGTTTAAATAAATTTTCAAGATCGTAAGAATCATCACCCCAATCATGATCATAGCAACAAGTGATGGACATAACAATACTAGCATCCCCAAGCTTAGGGTTTTGCATGTCATTAACACAATTGACATTAATAGAATTTACAATAAGATCATTGCAATCATGCTTTTTATTTAACAAGCTATGATGAATCACTTTTTCTTTTAACAATTCCTCACAATTTTCAGATTCATAAATTTCAAGCAAAACCCCATAAAGATAATCTAGTGCACGCAGCTCACTAGCAATAGGTTCAACATAATTGGATCTCTTAAAGAGATTAGCAAGTGGATGAGGATCCATACTTTAGCAAACAAAGATGCAAGCTAATTGAGGGCACATAGCAACACAATCAAACAAGAGGGCAAGCGAACGATAAACACACGGCGGAAGAATGACAAATAAAATGGCAAGGGTGAAGTAGGGGGGGGGGGAAACGAGAGGCAAATAAATGTAATGCGAAGGATAAGGGTTTGTGACAGGTACTTGGTATATGACTTTTGCGTAAACCTCCCCGGCAACGGCGCCAGAAATTCTTCTTGCTACCTCTTGAGCTTGTGTTGTATTTCCTCGAAGAGGAAAGGGAGATGCAGCACAGTAGCGTAATATTTCCCTCATTTTTTGAGAACCAAGGTATCAATCCATTAGGAGACCACACGCGAGTCCCTCGCACCTGCACAAACAAATAAGAACTTCGCAGCCAACGCGATAAGGGGTTGTCAATCCCTTTACGGTCACTTACGAGAGTGAGATCTGATAGAGATGGTAATTATATTTTTGGTATTTTTAGTTTAATAAAACAACAAATAAAAGCGGTAAAAGTAAAGTAGATGTAGATTGATATGTTGAGAATAGACCCGGGGGCCATAGTTTTCTCTATTGGCTTCTCTCATGATAGTGGTATTCTACGGCGGGTAAACAAATTACTGTCGAGCAATTGATAGAAAAGCGAATAATTATGAGACTATCTAGGCATGATCATTGTATATAGGCATCACGTCCGAGACAAGTAGACCGAAACAATTCTGCATCTACTACTATTACTCCACACATCGACCGCTATCCAGCATGCATCTAGTGTATTGAGTTCATACGAACAGAGTAACGCCTTAAGCAAGATGACATGATGTAGAGGGATAAACTCAAGCAATATGATGTAAACCCCATCTTTTTATCCTCGATGGAAACAATACAATACGTGCCTTGCTGCCCCTACTGTCACTGGGAAAGGACACCGCAAGATTGAACCCAAAGCCAAGCACTTCTCCCATTGCAAGAACTATAGGTCTAGTAGGCCAAACCAAACCGATAATTCAAAGAGACTTGCAAGGATATTATGAGAACACATAAAAAGTTCAGAGAAGAACCAAATATCTTTCATAGATAACCTTGATCATAAACTCACAATTCATCGGATCTCGACAAACACACCACAAAAAGAGATTACATCGAATAGATCTCCTCGAAGACCGAGGAGAACTTTGTATTGAGATCCAGAGAGAGAGAGAGAAGAAGCCATCTAGATACTAGCTATGGACCCGAAGGTCTGTGGTAAACTACTCACAACTCATGGTGAGGGCGATGATGATGATGATGAAGGCCTCCGTGATGGATCCCCCTCCCGGAACAGGCTCCAAGATGGGATCTCCACGGAAACAGAAGCTACGACGGTGGAATTAGGGTTTTCTCTCTGCGTATGGAGTTTCTGGGGTACGTAGGTATATATAGGAAGAAGTAGGGCACCGCGGGCCACACGGGCCAGCCTCAAGGCAGCGGGCGCGCCCTGGGAAGGGGGCGCGCCCCCACCCTCGAGGGCAGGCCCTCTGTCCCCTGACTTGGTCCTGACGTTTCCCGAGCATGATTTCCTCCAATAATATCTCTTGCGAAGGTTTCATTCCATTTGGACTCCGTTTGATATTCCTTTTCTGCAAAACCCTGAAATAGGCAAAAAAACAGCAATCTGGACTGGGCCTTTGGGTTAGTAGGTTAGTCCCAAAAATGATATAAAAGTGAATGATAAAGCCCATTAAACATCCAAGACTTCATAAATAATAGCATGGAACAATAAAAAATTATAGATACATTGGAGACGTATCAATGCCATACAAGGAGGTGGCATACTTGCTGAACTATGTATCTAACCGCAAGATCTCCGACTCCGGCTGGACCTTTGGCAAGCCGCCGTACAGCCGCAGCAACCAGCTGCCTGTGGTGAGCTTTCTTCCTTCTTTGTTCTCCTTTCTTCTCTTTCCGCCTGTATCAGCCGTCTGATCCTTGTGCCGTGTGCAGATCTTCCCCGGCTAGCCGACACCGGGCTTTGACTAGCCGGGCCGGCCTCTGGAACCAGACCGCTCCCAGAGCGACACGAGCGACCCCGGTCTTGGGGCCGCCGCCATGGAGGAGGAAGAGGTAACAGGCGGCGGGGCCAGCCAGCTGGCGGCCTGCCAGGAGGCAGCGTCGAGAGCTGGCCGGACGAGGAGGAGGAGGAGGAGGAAGCATCAATCCACGTCCGGGAGGCGGATCCGTCTGGGCGTGGCAGCCAGCAGGCGGGGCCGTCAGCCGCAGCTGGCGGCGTGAAGCGCCAGTCCTGTGCGGGGCCGTCTGGCACCCAGCCCAAGAGGCTCCGGCTGTCGGCCGCCGCCACCAAGCGCCGGGAGGCGGCCGCCAAAGCAGTCCTTCCTAAGCTTCCCAAGCCTAGGCCGGGCATATCTGGGTAAGTACTGTGTTTCTTTCTTTTCTTTGATGTTTATCTCATTCTGCCACCCCAACATGCTGACTTGTTGTCTTCCTTGGGATGCCCACGCAGCGCGCCGCTCTCTCTCTCGCGGACGCCAGTGGGCTCCATTGTTGGGAGCACGAATGTCCTCCCTGCGCCCCGTCTCGTGGATCCAGCTGTCGCGCTCTGGGTGGCGACGGAGAGGAACGCCCGCGAGGTGCGCGAGGAGCAGGAGGCCGCGGACCACGAGCGGGCGGTGGCTGATGCTGCTGCGAGGGCGGAGGCCGAGGCATCCACTAAGAATCAGGCGGACGCTGTTGCCCGAGCCCAAGGGCAGGAAGCAGGCTTCCAGCAGCCGATGGGCCGCACCATCCCCCAGGAGACGGGCTCTCTGGAGCCGTCTGTCCAAGTGCCGGCTGCTGACGAGCATCCATCTCTAAACAACGAGGGGGACGGCCGCGCCGCCATGGAGACAGAAGTGACACCCCCCGTGCCGCCTGCTGGGACGCAGGGCAGCCAGCCTGCAGGAGCGGAGATGCCGCCGGCTGAAGGCATGCTGGTGACAGGCCCGCAGCCGGCCCCCAAGTTCCTGCCCGCCCGCGCCCTGCGAGAGCGGTCTCCGCACCGCGGTGAGTAGAAGCCGGCGGCGCCAGCTCGTCAACGCCGGAGAGCGATGCTACCAGTGCGGCGCCACCAGGCTGGACGCCTGGAGGCGGTGGTGCGCTGATTGTCGCATCGCGAGATGTCCTCAACCGCTTCAACTCTTTAAGCGAGGTCGTGCAGACGGTGATGCGGGAGTTCGTGGCTACGCGAACTTCTGTTCGGGTATGTTGACTCAATGTTTTTGCTTTTATTCCTTCAATATCTTCCGTGGGGGTGCGTCAGCGCACCCACTGGGTGTAGTCTTCGAGTTCCGAGCCGGCTGCTGAGCAGGCGGCTTGGAACTCCAAGGTGTACTTTGCGGGATAACTTGTGTCTTGCTGTAGGATTACCACAACCTTCGGGTGGCCTCCTTCAACGCCCAGCGTCAGGAGCTGGCGCAACTGCGGACTGCTCTGGCAGACAGTCAGGGTGAGTGTTTCTCTCCTCCTTGCGGGGGCGCGTCAGCGCACCCGTTGGGTGTAGTCCCCGTGTTCCGGGCCGGCTGCTGAGCAGGCGGCTTGGAACTCCAAGGTTGTCTTTTGCTGATGTGGATGTTCTTCTTCTTCTCTTGCCAGTGGTTGCGACTAGCCTCCGCAACCAGCTGGGCGAGGTCCAGTCAGAACTCGTCGCCAAGGAGCGGGAGTGCGATCTCGCCACCCAGGACCGTGACCGTCTGGCCAAGGAGCTGGCAGACCAGGAGGCAACGCACAAGGCGGAGCTCGGGAAGTTGTCTGACGCCGAGATGCTCCTTCCGGCAGAGTTCGAGACCGAGCGCTCGTACTGGGCCGAGAAGGAGGCGGCTCTGCAAGATGGCTATGGGGCCATTGCAGACATGGTTGACGGTAAGACGCCTGCCCCTCTTTCTTGTGCTTGCCATCTGGTGCAGCTAGATCTCTTTCTTCTGACTCTTTATCTAGTTCTTGCAGAATTCTTTCCAGGCCACTATGTGGCCGCCAGCCAGGCCATCGAGGCCCAGCGCGACGAGAGGCGCAAGGCGGGCCGGGTGATTGCGCCCAACGCGCCCAGGACTCCTGCCGAACAGCTTCTTGCTGTCAAGGCGCGCCTCCAGCCGGCCCACTGCCTACTTCGTCGCCTGCAACGTGCTGGTGCTCAAGTGCTGGCCGCCCTCTGGCAGGTGTTCCAGCACTCGGCACTCCCAGCCGGACTGTCGACTGGTTGGAAGTGGCCGGCCACCGCTTCGAGGCCTGGAAGGGCACCGCAGCGAGGGCTGGTGCGGATCGCCTTGGAATTTGCCAAGGGCTGGTACCCAGACCTTAATCTCGCCCAGCTGAAGACCTTCCGCGTTGAGGCTGAGCCCGAACTGGCCGCGGTGCAAGGAGATCTCGCCAAGCGCGCCGCCGCCCTTGCTGAGTATGCTGACACCGCCATTTTCGTCCCAGAGCTGGATGAGAATGGTCATGTGGTGCCACCTAGCAACTTCGGGCTGGACTTGGCAGCGTCGGAGGAGCTGGACGAAGAGATCGCCTCCAGTGATGAAGGCGAGGAGGAGGGAGACAGCGACGAGGAGGCCAGCTCCTAGGAGGTGGATCCGTCTGCTCATCATTAGACCGACCAAACCTCTACAAGTGGGCCCAGTGGGGTGGTGCCGCCTGCCGCAGGAGGCAGCCAGGCCGAGACCCGTCAAGCGGCTCCCTCAACAGCCGGCTCCGTCGTGCCACCCGCTCCGCCTGCTGCGCCTTAGGCGTCATTCTTGTATCTTTTAATTCTTGTTTTTCTTAAGACTTGGTAGGATTAGTCCGAACAATTCCACCCGCTGGGTGTATCAGTAAGCTACTGCTGGAAGGCGGCCCTCGAGGCCTTTTTGCTGTAAATATTCTCTTAATGATGCATATGTTTATGCAATTTGCCGGGTTCTGGGATTAGCACCGTCCTTTGTTCCTTACGGCGATTTTCTTTTGCTGTCCCTTTTAACCGCTGTCCTGCCAGCCAGACAGGCACTCTGTGGTTCTACGGCTGGGTCAGGTACTTAGCTGTTTTTTGGGTAGGCAAGTATCCCGCCCTCTGGAAGGCAGTGTAGCTAAGCCAGAAGCCGACCAATTTGTAAGAAGGGCCTTCATGCCCTATGTTTATTTTCCTTAGCCATTTTTCAGGTGGGCACCGCTTCTTGCCTTTAACTCCCGCCAGTCGGACAGCCGCATTCTGCGAGTCTGTGACTGAAGGCGGGAGAGGCTTGGATGCCATCACATTACTTGTCCGAATGTTAAGGAAAAGTTTTAAACATAGGGCTAGTCGGCCAGTCCCCGGGCCGTCTCCTAGGCTCCGGTGCCGGACAAAGGAATGAACAACACTCATTCACAGGCATGATTCTTATCATATAGATTAAGGGTTGGGCAGTCCTCGAGAACTCCTCGGGGGTCCCATTGGTTCTCAAAATAAAGTAGATAGCGCGATACATACTGTCTTTTAGCTATAAAAGCGACGAAGTAGGTTTGCGTTCCACGAGCACTCCGACTCCTTGCCCGAGTCGTCTCTCTTGCGCGCTCTTGGCTTCTAGGCATCGATGAGGTAGTAGGCATCGTTGCCTAGTACCTTGCTGATGATGAACGGTCCTTCCCAAGGAGCCGAGAGCTTGTGCTGGCCTGCTGTTCACTGGATCAGCCGGAGCACAAGGTCCCCCTCGCGGAAGGAACGTGGATTGACTCGCCGGCTATGATAGCGGCGGAGACCCTGCTGATAGATGGTGGACCGGCTGAGTGCTACCAGCCGGGCCTCCTCCAGCAGGTCCACGCCATCTTCTCGTGCTTCTTTGGCTTCGGCTTCTGTGTACATGGTGATGCGAGGCGAGTCAAACTCAACATCTGTTGGGATGATGGCCTCGGCCCCATAAACGAGGAAGAAAGGAGTGAAGCCGGTTGACTTGTTGGGAGTTGTCCTGAGGCTCCAGAGGACAGACGGCAGCTCTTCGATCCAGCAGCCTGCTGATCGTTCCAAGGGTTCGACCAGCCGGGGCTTGATGCCAGACAGGATAAGGCTATTAGCACACTCACTTGGCCGTTGGACTGTGGGTGGGCAACGGACACCAAGTCCAGTCAGATGCCCTGTGTTGCACAGAAACGGGCCAATGCGCCTTTGGCAAAATTTATGCCGTTGTCCATGATGATGCTATGCGGTATGCCATACCGGACTGTGATGTCTGTGATGAAGGTCACAGCAGTTGGGCCGTTGAGTTTCTTGATTGGCTTCGCCTCGATCCACTTGGTGAATTTGTCCACTGCCACGAGTAAATGCGTCAGGCCGCCTCGGGCTGTCTTGAAGGGGCCCACCATGTTCAGCCCCCAGACGGCAAATGGCCAAGTGATGGGGATGGTCTTGAGTGCAGAAGACGGCAAGTGTTGCTTGGAACTAAAGCACTGGCAGCCATTGCACTTCTTTACCAAGTCTTTGGCGTCGTCCAAAGCAGTCGGCCAGAAGAAACCGTGGCGGAAGGCTTTGGCAACGAGAGATCTTGAGGCCGCGTGGTGGCCGCATCCCCCTTGATGAATGTCCTTCAGAATAGCCAAACCCTTTTTTGCCTCCACACAGCGCTGGAAGACGCCTGTTGGACTTCTTCTGACAAGATCTTTGTTGACTATTGTGTATGCTGAAGCTCGGCATTGAACTTGCCGTGCCAAAGTTTCGTCTGCTGGCAGCTCTCTTCTGAGCAGAAAGCTGAGGATCGGCTGTGCCCAAGACGGCGCTGAGACTACTGTTGTTTCGGCCAAAGAGACCAGGGAGGTTGGGCTGGGAGGCTGAGGGCTGGAGTGAGCCACCTGTTGTGCTTCTGAAGTCCCCGGGCCAGCTGCAGCAGTCCCCGAGCCGTATGCTGGAGCTGGCGACTCTTGGCCGCCTGCTGGAGCAGTCCTCGGGCTAGGAACCAGCGCATCAGCTGCAGGGTCGTCTGCTGGAGTTGGAGTATCTAGGCCGCCTGCTGGAGCAGTCCCTGGGCCGGCTGCTGAAGTTGCCATGCCGTCTGCTCCAGGATCGACTGGTATGAAGATTGACTCCGATTCTCATGAAGGCTTGATAGATGGCTTGAGCAGGCATTGGAGGGACACACCGGCTGGTATTGCTTGGCGAGTGGAGCCAATTCATGCCAAGGTGTCGGCTTGCATGTTGCCGACTCGTGGCACGTGGAGGAACTCACAGCCGTCAAAATGCCCACTGATCTGCTGGACAAGGAAACGGTAACTTGCCATATTTGCATCCTTGGCGTCCCAGTCCCCAGATGACTGCTGGACAACCAAGTCTGAGTCACCATAGCACATCACTCGGCAGATGCCAATCTCTTTGGTCATCCGGAGCCCGTGAATGAGCGTCTCATACTCGGCCACATTGTTGGAGGCGGCAAAGTGGATTTGCAGGGTGTATTTGAGCTTGTCGCCCTTGGGAGAGGTGAGGACGACGCCGGCTCCCAAACTAGTGCTCATCTTTGATCCTTCAAAGTGCATCCGCCAATGGGTTGAGTCTGGAGCAGGCGGCAGGTACTGGGTCTCGGCCCAGTCGACGAGGAAGTCGGCCAATGTTTGCGATTTGATGGTGGTGTGGGGCTGGTAGAAGATGGTAAAGGGGGACAGCTCAATGACCCACTTGGCCACTCTTCCTGAAGCATTTCTGTTGCCCATAATCTCAGTAAGCGGAGCCGTGCAAACGACCGTGATCGGGTGCTCTTGGAAGTACTGCTTGAGTTTCTTGGCGGTGAAGTACACGCCATAGCACATCTTCTGGTAATGGGGGTAGTTCTGCTTGGAGACTGACATCACCTCGCTCAAATAGTAGACCGGCCTTTGGACGGGCAAGGCTCTACCGTCTTCTGGGCGCTCGACCACAATGACAGTGCTGACCACCCGGCTGGTGGCGGCTATGTAAAGGAACATAGGTTCCTTGTCTGTTGGTGCCGCCAGGACACGCGGGGTAGACAACAATTTATTGAGCTGCTGGAAGGCTTCATCCGCCCTGTCGTTCCATTCGAAGCAAGCGGTTTTCTTCATCAGTTGGTACAGTGGGAGTGCCTTCTCACCCAGCCGGCTGATGAAACGGCTGAGGGAGGCCAGGCACCCTGTGAACTTCTGGACATCTCGTACACGAGTCGGTCGCTCCATTCTCTCAATGACCTTGATCTTTGCGGGGTTGCACTCGATGCCGCGTTCAGACACAAGGAAGCCAAGGAGCTGGCCTGCTGGTACCCCGAAGGCGCATTTATCTGGGTTTAGCTTGATCTGAAAGTGGCGCAGGTTTTCAAATGTCTCTTGGAGATCCTCCAAAAGAGTTCCCCTCTTCTCCGTCTTTACCACGATATCATCCACGTAAACATGGGTGTTTCTGCCAAGTTGCGTGAGGAGACACTTCTGCATGCAACGCTGAAAGGTGGCGCCGGCATTTCTCAAGCCGAACGTCATGGTCAGGTAGCAGAAGGCCCCAAATGGCGTGAGGAAGGCGGTCTTCAGACGGTCGGCCGGGTCGAGTTTGATCTGGTGGTACCCGGAAGAAGCATCAAGGAATGATAGCAGCTCGCATCCGGCTATGGAGTCAATCACTTGATCTATTCGCGCAGAGCAAACGGATCTTTAGGGCAAGCCTTGTTGAGGCTGGTGTAATCAATGCACATGCGCCATTTGTTGTTCTTCTTCAGCACTAGGACCGGGTTTGAGAGCCATTCTGGATAGAAAACTTCCATAATGAAGCCGGCTGCTAGCAGGCGGGCGGCCTCTACCCCAACAACTCTTCTTTTCTCTTCTAACAGGCGGCGGAGCGGCTGCCTGCCATCCGATCGAGATCGAACGGCTCGAAACGGAGCTAAACCCCCCAAACCCTAGTCCTACCCTATTTAAATACTCACTCTCTTCCAATTTTGGCCTAAACCTACCCTAGCCTCTCCCCTAACCCACTAGCTCCCTCCTCCTTAGAATCTGCACCGCCCCGCTCCTTGTCCGCCACTTGTCGCCTGCCCAGGGCCAGCCAGCCAGCCCACCGCCACGCCCGCCACTTGGTGAGCTCTCTGTGGCCAGTCGCCACCCGCGCACCTTCCAGGCCAGTTGCCTTGCGCCATGTCGCCCCCACTCTCTCTCCCACCACCGCCAGCCCACGCCAGGCCCGCCCCGGGCCGGATCTGGGCCCCGAGGCCCGCCGTCGCCCGAGCCCCGCAGGCGCCGCTCGCCCGCTCCCCCCTGCGCCACGCGTCCCTTCGCTCGATCTCCGCCGCCAGCGCCGCCGGCCGCCGCCTGCCTTCTCGCCTCCGGTCACCGAACCCCGCCGCTCCTCCAGCGCCACTCGTCGCCAATCACCACCGCCCACCGGTCGCCAGCCGCCTCCGCGCGCAAGCTCGCTACCCCAGGCCGCAGCCCCGCCGCCTTCGCGACGAGCTCCGCCCGCGGCCAGAGCTCCTTCGCCCTCCGGCCTCTAGCTCACCGGGACGCCGCCTTCGTGCCCCTCCCCGTCGTCGTCGCGCCCGGATCCGGCGAGGTCCGGGCCGGATCGGACCCCGCCGTCGTCGCTCTCGTCGGATCGGGACGAGGCTCGCCGAGCCGGACATGTCCGGAGGAGCCCGGACATGTCCGACTCCTTCCGTCGTGTGCGTCCCTGCCAGGTGGGCCCAAGCGTCCAGCCACCGACGGACATGTCCGTTGAATCCGGACAGTGTCCAGTCAAGACCCCTCCCGAGGTTGTTGTTTTTTGTCCAAGTCCTTTTCTGTCTTAAAAATGTTGCATACTTTGCATGGCTGTAACTTTTTGTGTGGTGATCCAAATTGAGTGTATAATATGTCAAAATGATCGTTGTGATATGCTCTTCGTTTTGTTCCATTGTGGCATGCTTGTTTGACTTCATTTTGATGCCCTAATCATCGTTGCAAGAGTGCTACTTGTTTAAAACTGCTGATAGTTGTAAATTTGTTGCATGCTTGTCGGGATGATAACATTGTGCATGTTTATCCAAATGGAGCATATGATATGTCAAAATGTGCATTGTGAACTGCTCTACATGTTGGTTGCTATAGCATTCATGTTAGATGCCATATTGCCATGTTAATCTCTGTTGCAAAAATGCATTTGGCTGTTAAGTGCTGAAACTTGTTAAAAGATGCTGATTTGACTTGCTCATTGCTATTGGCGTGATTGTCTTCATGCCACATGTCTATATGTTTTAGAAGCACAATCATATGATCTTTGCTGTGGTGCAATCCACTTTCCATGATATGCCTTGAGGTGACTTAAACAAGCTTGCAAACATGCCATGCCAATGTTGCTGTTTTATACTTAGTGAAAAAACTGCTAAGTATGGAATTTGTTAGACCTGATGCCATGTTTGCTTGATGCCTCACTCAAATCCATGCATGTTTTAGTATGTCAAATGATCATGTCTTGTTGTCCATGTTATGCTCTATCCATCCATGCTCTTATTTGCTTATATAGCCTGATGTAGCTTATTTATTTCTTGCTCTCAAGTTGCTATAAATTTAACCTGTCAGCCTGTTGTCAGCATGATATATTTGGTGAGGCTTGTTGATATTGATCCATGCCTCCTATGGAGTTGCTCCAATGGAGTTGTTTGATGTATGATATGTCTATTACATGTCCATGATCTTTATATACTTAGTAGAGTTGATATGCTTGTTGTTTTGTGCCTCCGAAGGCAGCATCGTGATGACGTTTTCGCCTTCCCAGATTTTGACTAAGTCTGGATAAATTTATTGCAACTTGCCAAGCTTGTTTAATTGTGTTCCAGCAAGTTTTTGGGTGTGCTCTAAGTTCATGCTTGTTAAGTATAATGTCTATTTCACATCCATGCCTCTTGTTATCATGTTTGGGTGCTGTAGCATATATATACCTTGCTCCAAAGTTGCTATGTTGCTGAATTTGGACAACTTGTTGCTATATCTTGTTTCGTGTGTATGTGTTGATCCGTTGCTCCATTTTGAGCGTGTATTATATGAAACTTGTGTGATTTTGCATGTAGAAGCATAATATCATGTTGTTTACCTATTTGGAGTGTGTTTGCTTGATGTTTGGGTGCATCTTGCACCGATGACATGCTTGTCTTGTTTTGCTCATATCTTCTAGGCCGTAGCTCCGAATTAAACAAACTTTATATGTAACTTGACTAGAATTTCGCATAGATCACCATGGTGCATGTTAACTTGCTGTTTAACAACTTTAACTTAAGGTTTGTTCAGATCTGGACCAATTTAGGAATGTGCATATGAGGACTTACCGGAATTGCTTTATGTTGACTCTGGCCTCATTTAAACTTGTTGGGTGATGTTGTTCTTGTGTGCTTCATCCCTTGCCATGTTTTGCATCATATAGACTTGTCTTGCATCATACTTGGTTGAGCATATTGTCATGTTCTTGTGTTGTGTGTTTACCATGTTGCTTGCTTCTTCTCGTTAGTGCTTGTTCCGTTGCGATCGTGAGGATTCGTTCGACTTCGCGTGGTTCATCTTCTTCGTCTTCTTCTTCGTCTTCTTCATGGACCCGTTCTTCTTCCTTGCGGGATCTCAGGCAAGATGACCATCACCTTGGATACCTTTACTATCATTGCCATGCTTAGTTGTCTTGATGCTATAGTTATATGTCGCGCTACCCATCATTATTGTCAGCCTCTCTCCTTGTTGCCATGAAACCTCTAACCTTTGACACCTTCCTAGCAAACCATTGTTTGGCTATGTTACCCGCTTGCTCTGCCCCTTTTATAGCGTTGTTAGTTGCAGGTGAAGATGAAGTTTGTTCCTTGTTGGAACTTGATGTTGGGAATATCACAATATATCTTATTATTATTAACACACCTATATACTTGGCAATGGGTGGAAGGCTTGGCCTTTTTCTCGGTGTTTTGTTCCACTCATGCCACCTTAGGAGCCGATAAACCGGCGTTATGTTCCTTGATTTTGTGTTCCTTACACGGTTGGGTATATGGGGACCCCTTGACAGTTCGTCTTTGAATAAAACTCCTCCAGCAAGGCCCAACATTGGTTTTAATTTGCTCATAATAAAAACTTAATTAATTAATTAATTGTATAGGGAGTTAGCGCTACCCGAGGATTCTTTCTACATACAGGGGGCAGTGCTGATGGTGTTGGTGCCAAACTAGAGCCACTTGCAGTGCCACCCAGTTATTTGGGGTCTTCGGTTGCTGAACGTAGTGCTCATCCGGACGTGGCCTGAGTCGAGATACGCACGGCTACTATCAGGGTGTCGGCACGCCGAGAGGTCTTGCTGGGCTATTTTTAACTTTGTCGAAATGTCTTGTGCACCGGGAATTCCGAGTCTGATTGGGCCTTCCATAAGATAAGGGGTAATATTATTATTATCTCTGCTGATCGTGAGAGCTTGTGATGGGCTAAGTTGGGACACCCCTGCAGGGTCATGATCTTTCGAAAGCCGTGCCCGCGGTTACGTGGCAGATTGGAATTTGTTAATGTCCGGTTGTAGAAAACTTGACAGAGGATCCCAAATAAACCACACAACCGCGTGAGTAACCGTGACCGTCTCTTTTCATTTTGAGAAGAGAACACGGTGGGGTTATGTTTGACTCGTAGGTAGTTCAGGATCACTTAGCGATCATTACTAGTTTGCGACCATTTGCGTAGATGCTCATCTTATTCTTGTACTCGTAAGTTAGCCACCATATTTATGCTTAGCCGCTGCTACAACCTCACCACTTAACCTCTTCCTACCCATTAAGCTTTGCTAGTCTTGTTACCCATGGTTATGGGATTGCTGAGTCCTCGTGGCTCACAGATACTACAACAACAGTTGCAGGTGCAGGTTTCCGATGACTTGGCGTGAGAGTGATGTACTTTGTGTTGGAGTTCTTTCTTCTTCTTCTTCGTCAGTCTTGGGTTAGGTTCTAGGTCGGCAGCCTGGGATAGCAGATGGATGTCGTTGTGCTTTTCTTGTTTGCATCCGTAGTCGGATGCCTTGTATTGATGTTGTTGTATTCATGTGACTTGTATGAATTGTTGTATCCCCCATGTATGTACGTAATGGTACGATGTAATGATATCCATCTTGCTAAGCGCCCGAAATGCGGTTGTGCCCCAATCACGTAAGTGTCACGTGGTCGGGATATAACCGCATCTTGGGCCTGACACTTACTCAATCCATAGGTAGGTATGGTGGACTCTCATGGAAAAACTGGGTTTAAGGATGTATGGAAGCACAAGTAGTATCTCTACTTGGTGCAAGGAGTTTTGGCTAGCATGAGGGGGAAAGGCAAGCTCAACATGTTGGATGATCCATGACAATATACTTTATTTTGGATATAAGAAAACATAACCCATTATGTTTTCTTCCTTGTCCAACATCAACTCTTTAGCATTTCATATTGTAATGAGTGCTCGCAATCATAAAAGATGTCCAAGATAGTATATTTGTATGTGCAACCTCTCTTTCTTTATTACTTCCTATTAATTGCAACGATGACCAAAACTATGTTTGTCAACTTTCAACAACTTTTATTCATCATACTCTTTATATGTGAAGTTATTACCTTCCATAATATCAATATGATCTCTTTGATACTTTTTATATTTTCTTTTATTCTCTCATGACCATAGCGAGGAAATCAAGCCCTTGACTCAACACTAATCTTTATTATATAGCTCACGGACTCGATTACAAAGTTAAAGATCATAAAGCAAAAGCTCACAACTAGATCATGCTAACTTCATTCTACTATATCAAGATATTACCAAAAGGATTAAACTAAGAAAAATGGTAAAGATAGGAGTGTGATGGTGATACGATACCGGGGAGCCTCCCCCAGGCTTGGCAGTTGCCAAGGGGAGTGCACATACCCATATGATTATGTCTCCTTCTTCGGAAGTGGTGATGTGATATTCTTGGCGATGATACCCCTCAGGATACGATTCTCCTCCTCGAGCTTGTTAGCTTGCTGCTTAAGGTCCATAATTTCCTTGCGGAGCTTGCTCGTGACGGCTAAAGCTCCTTTCACCCAAGGATGCTGCATAGCCGCGGGAGAACAAGTAACACTCTTTTTCATATTTTCATAAGAAAGAAACCTGACATTGGTAGGGATGACTGAGTTTGGAATAGCTGAGCTCTGTAGTTCCCCCATCGTGAATCCAGCTTGAAACCGAGAAGTAACTTCTTGATCTTCCTCCATGGCATCTATCCTCTTCAAGTCAGCCTCCATATCTTCCTCCGTTGATGGACCAAAGTGGTGAGCATCGATGTTTGCTCCTGGGCCAAGTGTTGGATGAGACACCCGACTCTCTCCAACTGACTCCTGAGAAGACATCTTGCTCTTATCTGCGACAGAAACAGTTCGAAACAAAAACAGAGGATTTTTGTGTCATACGGTGGTGAAAACCTTCGGGAGAATATATAATGAATTTTTACCGACCAAAAGAAGTAACGTGCAAGAAATCGGAGTCCGAGAGGCACACGAGGTGCCCACGAGGCAGGGGCGCGCTCAGGAAGGTAGGGCGCGCCCTCCACCCTCGTGGACGCCTCGTGTACTTTCCGGACTGCCTATTATTTCTCTATTTTTCTAAATATTCCAAAACGGTGAAAAATTGCCATTAGAACTGTTTTGGAGTCGGTTTACTTACTGTACCACATACCTCTTCCTTTTTGGGGTCTGAATCGTTCTGGAAAGTGTCCCTTATGTATTCCTCCGGGGTTACGGTTCCAATAACATTGGTTTCAACATTTATAGGGTTACCTGAGATATAATGTTTGATTCTTTGACTGTTCATCACCTTCGGATTTGTGCCTTTGAAGTTGTTGATTTTTAGGGCACCGGAACGATAGACCTCCTCGATAACGTAAGGACCTTTCCATTTAGAGAGAAGTTTTCCTGCAAAAAATCTGAAACGAGAGTTGTATAGCAAGACATAAGAGTAAAATGCATCAGCGGTCACTGTACTTGTGTCGAAAGCTCACTTTGATCACCGTACATAAGAATACAGTCAATACGGTCACTGAATACAACTTGAGGTGATTATACGGTCACTGGTCACTGTATAGCTTTGTATTTTTCCTACTTTGACCAGTCAAACTACCTTTATGACACATAATGCAGCCAAGTCAGCCAACAATCTCTCTGTCTACCTTTATGTGGGTCCAACCTGTGAGTAGGTAGAAATAAACAAAGTAAATTAAAATGCATCGGATCAAACCTGAGATCTCAGGTTGGGAACCCGCACGCTCAAGCAATCTTAAACGAAACATTTTAGTGTCTGTTTTCATAGTAATGTTTTTTTATACAGAAGCACGCAACACGCAGCAGACACACATTGCAGCCATCTACACGCCCAAATATCTCCGGTACCTCGCCATGCAACCCGTGGTGTCCTGCATCGCCAACGCGGCTGCCGTCTCTCAGGTCCGAGGTCTCGCGCCATGTCTTCCACATACTCACCGCAACCATGTATCTCTGGGCCTTCACGCAGCCTACGGAAGCTTGGCGCGCCTGTGCAGCCTCTCACCATTCTCAACTTGCATGTACACACACAAGGAAGCACAAACAAAGCTCGGTACGCATGCACAGTAAGCAACCACAGTAAGCAACAGCTGCTTGGCATGGCTAGTGGGATTGGATGGTGCCCGGGTGCACGTCGTGCTGCCAGTCATCCGGTACTGGGTCTCGCCAACGCTCGTCGTGTTGCAATACCGATCGATGCCGGCGGATGTACAGGAGCTATGAGACGAGGCGACACAACGCATGCCAACTCTTTGTTTGCATGAGATGGCCACATGTACGATAGTCGAGATATCCACATCGGCGGCTCTCGCCATGCGCCTACACCATGGTAGCGCGGCTGCTGGAGCACGACCCGGTGGGCTCCGATGTGTCATGTATGTATGCTACAGTATGTGCTAGGCTGCTAGCTGTGTGCCTGCGTGCGTCTTGTGTGCAAGTGTATGCAAATGTGCATGCGTGTTGTGTGTTGTGTGGGACTGTGTGCATGCGTATTGTGTGCTCTTAATAATAAGGTCGCCTTCTAATTATTCAGCGCAACGAGCGGCTGGTTTAATTGGCCAGCTCTTTCTGGCACGAGCGACAAGACCCTAGTTTAAATCCTCACTGTCGCATAGTTTTTCCTATTTTTTTATTATTCAACCCACTAACAGATGGGACCCATATAAAGGTACAGATGGTAGGCAGCTTGACTGGTGAAAGTAGGAAAAATACGAAGCTATACGGTGAGCCAGTGACCGTATAATCACCTCAAGTCGTATTCAGTGACCGTATTCTTATGTGCGGTGACCAAAGTGAGCTTTCGACACAAGTACAGTGACCACCAATGCATTTTACTCAAGACATAATGACCTACGTTAAACTCATGCTTTTGTATCCTTTTGTCATGCCATCTTTTGACCTTTTCTTTAAACAGTTTGGCATTCTCATAAGCTTGGGTTTTCCATTCATCAAGCGAGCTAATGTCAAATAACCTCTTCTCACCGGCAAGTTTGAAATCATAATTGAGCTCTTTAATAGCCCAATATGCCTTGTGTTCTAGCTCAAGAGGTAAATGACATGCTTTTCCATAAACCATTTTTTATGGAGACATACCCATAGGATTTTTGTATGCAGTTCTATAGGCCCATGACCAATTCTTTCTAGACCTATTAACTGTCTTTTGCAAAATTAATTTCAGCTCTCTGTTACTTAGTTCTACTTGACCACTAGACTGTGGGTGATAAGGGGATGCAATTCTATGGTTAACATCATACTTAGTCCCCGAAGATGGGATGGCTCGCCAATAATCACGCAAGTAGCTAGTCCCCGAAGACAACCACTACATGCGTGTGGCCCAAACATATGTATGCAGAGGTGTGTTTTTGAGTACACAATGGAACAACTTTGATGTGGCACCATTATTTCGAACTAGAAATCCGCACACCGAGTGAGGGTTAGGTTGACGATGCATATGTATGTTACACCACACTTCAAGCCAACGACAGGGATTCATGCATGCATGCATGAATAGTATATGCGCTCAAACTTAATTAGGTTTGAATCTCACCATGACCTATACTACGATAACACGAACCAAATGTAGAATCCGCCATGGTAACATATCTTGTTGTCGGTCAAGGTGATCATGGATGTCCACGCGGGCCCTAGAATATATATGCTTGTCGCCGATAACCACGCGAGGGAGCGTTCGAAGGTAATCACTACATGCATACGTATGGAGGTGAAGCGTGCATGCATGTTTGAATACCATTTCACAACATTGATGTGGCGCTTGCGTGTAAAATCATACACTCCCCACACAGAGCGAGATCGGTTCATGACATGTCGTTGTACTAGCCACTTCGACTCGATGGGAGGGATTCATGCGTACACATGCATGTGTGTGTGCTCAAACTGTATTATGCATGTCATCCCAGAGCATGACCTATATATATACCGTATTACAAGCAAAAAAATAATCCCCTCCTAAGTCAAATTAATCTCTCTCGTTGTCAGGCAAAATTTAGTGATGGACCAAGCGAGCCCTCAGATGGAAAGCATTGATATCATTGATAACCGCTTAAGTGGGTGCGAGAGGACAACCACCATCGCTTTGCATGTGGGCTAAACATATATATGTTGAATACCCAAAATGCACAACTTTGATGTGCCAGATGCCTAAAAAACCGTAAACCATGCACCCACACAGAGCGAGGTTCATGAAGCGTACTGCATATGATGGCCCCCCTCCCCCTCTTCGATGCATACTATATGCTCCTATCGTAATACATACAACCCAAAAAGTATCCTCATCGATGGTGAAATTAATTAACATATCTCGATGTAGGTCAAAGTGATGCATGCATGCATCGACGATGGCCTCGTGGGCCCACAGATGGAAGCATCACACGTGAGTATCCTAGCTAGGATAACCACCGCCTGCATGCATGTGGCCCAAAGAGGTGTTGTGTGATGTTTGAATAGCCAATTTCACAATTTTGATGTGGCACGTGCCTCGGAAACCGAAAAGTCCCGACACTAAGTGAGGTGTACTTGTTCACGGACGTGTACGTATAGTATATATGCTAGTCCCCTCCCACCTCTTCGACGCATACTATATACCACCATAACACAAACAAAAAAGATTCTACCTTGCTGGTTAAATTAACCTCACTGCCGGCTGTTCGTCAAAGTGATGGACGACGACCTCGCGGGCCCATAGAAAGCATCACGCGCGAGTATCGAGTGTCGTGTAGGACAACCATAGGCTGCATGTGGCCAAAACATGTATGTATGAAAGGGTTGTGGAATGTTTTAAATAACAAATTCATGACTCTGATGTAGCACCAGCCTGCCTAACAAAACGACCAACCAACACGGTGGCTCAAAACTCATAGTGTACTGCGATCCACCCGCCACCCCCAGACGCACACACCCACAAACACACAACGTGAATCCACTTCAACTATGATGCATGCTAAATTAATTATCCATGGTGAACTTATGTTACCAAAGGAGGGGTGTTTTAATTTCAAAAAAAACAGAGAAAGACGTTTTAGTACATTAGTTGATTGATTTTCTACGGGCATAATGTGCAAAAATCAAATTTGAGCTACATGCACACGTGATAGTGCACTCAAACGGATTGCAAAAACACATGTGTCTCACTGGGTGCATGTTTACTCCCCGTGCAACAAATTTCAAACATTGGGAACTTGTTTTTTAAATTCGATTACATCCAAAACTTATTTGAAATTCATGAAACTTATCGTGTTGTCATATGGACACCAATACAAAGTGGCATTGCACTTATTTTTGTCAAATTTGAGACCAGTTTTGATGTAATCTTTATCTAATTACAAACGGGAGATTATTAATAATTGGGAACCAATATCCCAAACGGATTATTTATTCGAACCGTGAGCGTTGGACCATGGATACACCATGCTTCAGTTAAGCAATAAAGCCATCGCATTAATCATCCAAACAGAAAAACAATATATGTGCCGTCGCGGGACCCGTATGCCATGCGAGCAGGCGTGAGTTGACGGGACGCATGCGAGCAGTTCGCCGTGCAGGCAGACTGGGAGGCGTGCGTGCAGGTGTGTGAATTGACGGAGGCGTGCTCGCTACGTAGTGTCATCAGGAGGCGTGCGAGTAGCTGTGTGAAATGACGGTAGGCATGCAAGCAGTCCGGTGCGCAGGCTCACCGGGAGGCGAGCCATCGGTTTGACCGATGCCCGCCTCTCTCTCACTACTCCCAGTACTCCATATTAATGGTGCACCCGAGCGTCCGCACACCCCATTCTCGCCACACACACAACCCTCTCTCTCCGCTTGCATCCTCGACACCGCTCTCAGTCCTCAAAGCCATCTGTGTATGAGGATGCCGCCGAAGCGCCCCATCGGAGGGAGTGGCGACGCTGGGGCTCCTAAAGCACCGGAGCACGGCGTGGAGATGGAGACAGAGGTTACCGTCATCGTCGGCGAGTTATCGCTGCACCCTGACGTCATCGACGGCGTTGAGCTTCCACAGCCGGAGGCGGAGTTCCACACCGACTCTGGTGACGACCCCGGCGACGACTCCGGCGACCACTCCGGCGACGACGGACAACTGGTTAGTCATCTATACCCATTTATGTGTCAAATAGATCCTAGGGTTTCTCTGGTTACTCTTGCCTCCTACTTTTTGGAATAGATATCCTATGGTTATGTTCTCCCAATCCATGAAATCTGAGTAAGTTTCGTTAGATCCGTGTAGTGTATTGATTGTTTGAATGGTACAAGTGATAAGTGATTATTTGTTTCATCTATGGAAATGATTTCTGCTAGTAATCCGACTAGGGTTAGTGTTCGTGCTAATAATTCCTAGCTAGGACTTGACAATTGATTTTGAATGACCTACATATGTTTGTGCCATTATTTTCTTCAATATTGCTCTGTACATAGAAAAATGCGCTTAAAAATTGAACCATAATCTCTGAATATGTATAAAAAATAGCTTTATGCGGGAATGCATAACAGGCGTATTAGGACCTGGGACGGCGCCTATCGATGCCCATTTTGCTACCACAAGATGACGTGTATCAAAGTGTTCTGCCGAATGCAAGAGGATGGGCCATTGGCTCCTTCAAGCAGAAGTATTCTCGCAGGATGGAGCACGACGTGAACGCTGAGTACCTGGAGATGCTTCAGGATCGTGCCGGCATGTGAGATGAGATGTGGGATCGAACTGTGTACGCTTGAGTAATGCTTAATGATGTTTGAACTATGTACTTATGGTTGAACTATGCTTGTGTACGTGTACGCTTATTATCTATGTCTGAGTATGTTTAATCTATGTTTACTTACGTGTAACTGTGGGATATGGATGCAATCAGTCCGATTGAAGGAATCTACCTCCGGCCTCGTTTATAGGTCCCCTTTGTAATTTGTGTTAAATGTTGGCCAAAGATTTAACTAACAAAATGTTAGTGCAAGTCATTATATCGTTGGATGCATATTTGAACATAGTGTTCAATGATATAATTTTTGGTTGACATGCATAAACATTTCTTAGTTAAATATTTGGTCAAAATTTGGTACAAATTACAAAGGGAGCCAATAAACCAGGACAAAGGTAGTACGTCAATCACACACGGTTCCCAAAATTGAAAATGTGTGCAATGACTTTCATATTGCCTATTGCATTGATAACACATGGTTCCCAAAATTGGAACCGTGTGCAATGACTTTCATTTTGCCTGTTGCGTCAATATTTCGAGCTTTTGTTGTACAATCCTTGAAACGGCATCATATGAGACTCGTATATTGGTAGCACTATTTTGACCTTAATATGCAATGGTCTTTGATTTTATTAACCATTCTCGAATCTGTTTACCATTTCGATCTCACATCACACGATCTGTATAGCTAACTCGACTGCAATCTGTAGCGACCCGACCCGAGTGGATCAAGTCTTTGTGCTTAAGTGTCATCCCTGGATCGGTATGCTGACACACACAGTACTCGAGGATTTATAACAGAGGTAAATCCCATGTATAAAGTAACGTAAATACTATTACCTCAATCCATATAGCGGAAGTAACAACGAAGTTGTGGATTCCCATCAACACCAACGGCAAAGTTGAGTGTAGGCAGCGCAACCCTAATGTAACACTTACTCGTCGAATAATTCCTACAACATGAGACGTTGCAGCCATGTAGGTCAGTACATTGAATGTACTGGCAAATTCACACTGTAGCAATAATGATGAACAATGCCTACAACTACATGAATATTTGGCTGGTGGAGGCTGTAAGGTTGTTTTTGCATAAAGCTGATTTTTCCCTACCACAAAGGAATGCATTATTTAACTACTTTGTTAAATTTATTTCATGAACAATTGAGTATGGTTCCTCCATATCAATCACAAACCAAAGTCATTATTAACCCAACAAATTAATTAAATAGAGTGTTGAGATCAACAAATAATCCACTTCTAGATACTCAAAGATGTCCATAATCGTGGACACGGCTACTCTTGAATAGTTTGTACACTCTGCAGAGGTTTGTGCACTTTTCCCCACAAGACTCGATCGTCTCCATTTAATTTCTCGCACTTCATGGTGTTTGAGAACCGGATGACCGAGACACAGTCTTTCAAAAGAATTTACTCTTTACCCTAGGTAGACCCGTACACCTACATCCGCTACATCTGCTAGTCTACCACTGAAAGAGGTCACACAACATACTCAACTATGTCAGAGCTCATAATGGCTTGTGGCTGCACATGGAAGTTTCTAGGCATGAAAATATCATATGATCCCTTTGAGCCTGGGTGGCATTCCAATAGGATGATCACACGGTTCCTCTGGGATCCCCTAGGACAACACTGGTTTCTCCAGGTGCCCGGACAAACCACTGGGTGCTCCAGGGTACCCCAACCAATCCACCCAGATGTGTATTAAAGTTTCCACCTTAAGGTTTCCCTTAAATAAATATCACTCTCACATCTTTCATGAAACTCTCATACCAATCCATGTCTACGAGCATGGCTAAGCAGTAAGTAACAAAGCGTCTATCCCCTTGGTTGATCTCAAGTCATTCGGTTCCTACCTCATGAACTACAAAGCATCATATTATGTAACCAGTCCTACTCATGCAAGTGTTTGAGGATGTAATTAATGTAATGAAAACTGGGTATTGGAAAGTATGATCAAAGTATGAACTTGCCTTGTAATATTGATGTAGAAGATCCGCACTCAGAACTCATGATAGATCTACTCGTCACACTCCGATCAATTTATCATAAGCAAACAATAGTGACCACACATAAGGAATCACTCAGAAGATCGGGAAGAACGAAGAAAACACTTTGGAAAACTTCAAAACATGTAAATAACTCTTACAACAGAAAACAAATTCTAACAGTACCAAAATTAGGTGAATTTGGCTTATCAAAAAGATTAGGTCAACATATTTGATTTGCAAAAAGAATCAACTAAATCGGAGTTACGGTTAAAAAGATATGACCAAAAGAAGTTTGAAAATGAATTCGAACAAATTTCAAAATTTGAAAGTTGCAAAAAGTATACTTGATACATTCACTGGATAGGTGAGATCAAGATGAAAATATAGGCGCTGGTTTCAACTAATTTGGATAAACGAGTAAAAAGTTATGGCTATTTGAAAAATTCAGGGCCAAGCTATTTTACTGAAGAAGAAAAAAATAGCTACGACTAAAAGAATTCTGGGTCTAATGCAAAAATACATAGATTAATTGATAATATAATTATTCTACCATACTGATCTAGAAATAATAAGCTACAAGAGTATATAAAAAAATACAAAGAAAGATACCTTTATAAGGCAGAGAAAAGATGACTTTGGAGAGAGGAGACGACTTCCAGAATTTTCGACGGGGAGAAGAAATAGTTTTTTTCTTTTATGAATCTAGTCAAACCAAAATATTGATTTAACCCGAACCGGATGATTTTTGGAGGTTCTTTGGGTCTATATTTATAGGTGGAATAGAGGCTTAGGGGTCAAAGGCTAGGCAATGTGGGACTAAACATAGACGTAATTAAACAAAATGGAGGAGAACCGCATGGGCTAAAAAAACACCTTCGACGTCGCGCGTACATGGGCTTTCGATTTTTTTTTTAAATTTCGGCCGAAGAGAAAAAAAAACTGGAGAAAAAAAGGCTGACTGGGCATGGCCCATGTAGGAAAAAAGAAAAAAAAGGTGGGGCGCCGCTGCCACTATGTTGTGCTCATGGGCGAGTGATAAATAAAGGCGCACACGCATTTTTTTAATAGAAACATAAAAGAAAAATTATATAATGAAAACAGAGGAAAATTTATATAGGCACATTATATATCAACATTTTCAAAAAAAAGATTTCCTACAACATGAACATTTTTTTAGAGTCAAATAAAATCCTCAGGAATTTAAATAAATCATTTTAAAAATGCCAAAATGATTTCAAAGTTATTTCTCTTCAGTTTTCTACTATAGGGAATCATTTTACCCTATTTTCCATATATTTTATTTTTCGAGAAAAATAATTTGAATAAAACCCAATAACTCAAATTTTGAAAATGAGTTTCAGAATATTTCAAAAGAACTTCCAACTCATATTTCTTATAATTTGAAGAACTCATTTTATCTTCTCTCGGGAAAATCATTGAGTTGCGTAAAGTTTATGAATTTAAAATATTTCAAGAATGGAATTCAAAATCCTTTCAAAAATCCTTTTCATTTATTTAAATTGAAGAAGTCATATCATCTTCACTCTAGGGTTTTGTGATGAAATGAATTTGAATTCACAAAGAACATAAATGCAAGGTGAAAGTTTTGGGTAAGTCATTTTATTCCCTCTCATTTAACTTTCAAAAGTTTCAAATTTCACTCAATTTCACACAAGCACATCACACAAGGAATCAAAACTATCTATCTAATATAACATTCCAAAATTTAGAATCTTGGGATGTTACAAACCTACCAAACTTAAAATGAATCTCGTCCTCGAGATTCGAAGAGGCTAGCAAGAAAATAGGTTGGGGTTCAGGGTCTCCTAACAAATCCATTGTTTGGTATGGTCTAGTGTGCTACCACACTTAGAAGCATGGTTATGGTTCTATCAAAACTCAAGTACTCCTTCCTTTGCTGACAGGGTCGGTCTTCTCAAATCTTCGGGAAAATTCCTTCGCTGGGCTCTTCCGGTAGTGGCATAACCTTTGTCCTCAATTCTTGTGTCCTTTCATTCTTGGTAAGGTTCTTCGAGACTGGTTCTTCATAGCTGACAAGTCTGGTGCCAATACTAAATAAATATCGATATCTCATGGTAGTCATCAAACAATTTGACTGAGTCCCTGCAAAAAACGGGTCTGGACTTCATTCTCATCGTGTATCCTACGATTGGCAACAACTGCCTTGTACAGGGGAAATTTGTCATACCATTCTATGGTTTAAACAAGGTTTTGTCATCGTCATCTCTCTACTAGGTAAATCACTCAGATTTACCATCCCATATAACAGAGGCAAATAATAAGGGTAAGTCGGTATGGTGATCAATCCATCCCACACCCAAATCATTACCTTGTATATGGTTTAGTGAATCTCGCATTCTAACACTCGGTCATCCTCACAAGCATTGCAGAATTTCTTTTGTCAACGAACTAAGTTTGGATCAATACATTGATTCTGCAAGCCAAACAACCATCTATCGTTCCTACCTAACCCTCGGGTTTTTGTGTAAACACCTATATGATCGTGTGTCTACAAAGTAGTATCTTCTTCCACGGGTTTTCCTTTCGCAAGAGTGTGCTTGCTTCTTGACAGGTCCTGGGGCCTGTGGGTTATTGCTCATCTCCAACTTGTCACTAGTAACACTTGGTCTTATCATCGGGTCGAAACTGATCATACTTCCACCATCCAGCTTCCTTGGCTTTCTTAAATGCATCAAATGGTACGGTTTCCCTTCCTTCTCTTGGTACAAATTAAGATGTAATTACTCAGACTCATCATTGAGTGGTCCATTCCAAGGTCCGACGTAACTAAACATTAGCTAGTGTATTCGGGTAATGGTGTTGGATTCTACCACCCTTAAAATGAATAGCACTAGTTTCTTCAAAATCTTATTCCAAGTATCATGGTTTCACTCATTGCTTTTATAGTAACAACTCATAAAATCCAAAAATCAATACCCTGATGCCAACTGTATTGATTCTCAACTTACTACGGTCTACTGCATTTCCATGGCACGCTTCAACTCAACTACTTAGCATAAGTCTCCTTCTCCTTGAGGCAATCACTAGCAAAGTGCCCTGCTTCACTACAGCAGAAACAAGTCTCGTGGTTCCCTTGTGTTTACGTAGCCTCCTTAGGTCCTCGGCTTATGGGCCCACTTCAGAACTTGTATATCCTTAACTCATCCTTGGAGTTCACTATTGCTCCACAATCTAGCATTACCCCCTTTTTAAATCCAATTGTACTTATTTCCTTCATAACCTTGGGGTAAGCATCATATCAAAAATAAACTCCAACTTATTTGTGCAAACTCCACTATTTGGGGCAACAGTTTCCTTTTCTATGGGTCCAAGGTTCACACAAAAGTATCGCCCTAAACAAAATGCACTGGTTCATCCATAATTCAGTTTCTCCTCATATCAAATCTATTATTACTTCCTGAACCGTGCTTCACTACGAATGCTGCCATCCACATAGTTCGGTAGGGTCAAGCATTCCCTCCATCTTTATTCATTTGTCCTAGCTAAGGATGCTTCAGTCCCACTGGAATTGTGCAATGTGATTCTTGAAATCATCGATCTTTGGATTCATCCTATTGGCAGTGTGCTTCATCTCAATCATCTTTGCATGCACCCCACTCAGGCATTCCTGAGTGTGACGAAGTCTTGCTTTGAGTATCTCTTCAATATGACGTATGGCCTCCATAGCAGCTTCATGAACAGAGTCGAAGAATGTTTTCCGCGGTACTCGGGAGATGAAAAAAGTATTGACCCACAGTTTTTGGGCAAACTCCTTTCACACGGTGGAGGTGTACCTCCACGTACCAAAGTTCAACTCCATTCCCCATGAAGGGATAACCCTTGTAACTGCATCTCCTTCAAGATGAATATGCTTCATCATGTCCTTCAGGATCTTTGGGTAATCCTGGTCGCTAGTCAGGGTCATGATCATTTCAGGGCCCTTGAGAAAGGACTCATAAAGGGTTGTCATCCGTAGGTATAAGATAGAAGGGGTACTCAGGACAATGTATACATTCCCTTGGGTGAAATGGGGTTGTTTGTCTAAGAAAGGTTTGGGGTCAGCTGGTCCATGGGTTCTAGGTTTTAGTCCGGGTGAGATCGCAAGAGAGGCACTCACAATCATCCAACAACTCATAGAATTTCCTTCCTAGATTCCATAAATATCAACTTCTATTGCTTCACGAACTATTACAATGTTCTTTCCATAACTCAACTCAACATCGTAATAAAAGTGTATTCCACATTTAGCTACATGCTTCATTCTAATATCCATATCTCAACTACTCTACTTAATCTTCCCTCGGTCTGAACCTTCTTTGGCAAAACGCCTCACTTCATTGCAGCGTAAACAATGTCATCAGGCAAATCTAAGGACTTCATGGTGACTATCCTGATTCACTGGGTTCTTCGCTTCCTGGTTGGGCAGTTGCTAGCATAGTGACATAAATCCTTGCACCTGTAACATGTGATGTGACTTAAGTCCTTTTTCACAGAAATTGGGTTGTTCTGGGGACACATGCTCTTTCTCTTCCTCGACTTCTTCGTTCCAATCAGGGCTTCTATTTCATGTGGGTCATATTCAAATTCCACCATCGGAAATTCTACTAGATACTCCCACGAACAATGCTGGGAAATGTGTCCTTCTTCTCGACATGAATAGCATGACTTGGTGCAAAGTTTAATTGGGTCTTCTTCGTGTGTGCCCTCCACATCTTCCTTCATCACAGGTTCTTCTAAACTTTCCACGAGGGCTTCTTTCATTGCTTCTTTCTTCTGCATAGTTCGTTGTACCATGGGGTAAATGTCACACTGAGCAGGGTAGTGGATAGTCCCTTCACACAAGAAAGAAGTAATCGGTCTAGTTGGGCATTCTTCAGTTGGGTGACTTTCTACACAACGAGGGCATTCATCCTTGTGCTCCTCCTGGGTGTGTCCTATTTCTCCACAAATCCTGTAGGCACAAGGCTTCTTCTTCAGGTTGTCACCACGCTCTCGGATGAGACGGGATCTTAATAGAGTCTTCTTGAATTCCTCCCAACTTTCTGCTCCATTACATCTTTGTATGTCTTGATGGATTTTCCACCATGTTGCAGCACCTTTTGTAAAGTACTGAAGAGCGTATTGAACCTCATACTTCCTAGATATCAAATTTTTCCTGAAGTGATCCTCCATGTTTTATAACCATAGCTCTGCCTTCGGCGGGGTCATCTGTCCAGAGAATACCAGTCTATCTTCATTCATCCTCTATTTGGTCCAAGGGTTTTGGGATGGGATTGGGGGGATGGAGAGAGATACACTCAACACAAACAATAGTTTTGGAAAGACGGGTTTTGTTTTGTGCCCGTCTAAAAAAACATCAAACAAATGATGGCTCACAATCCTCACATCTAACGTAAGTACATAACAGGGGTTTAGTCTTCTAAAGGTCAACATCTCCTCAAGGTCGTCAACTCTTCAAATCTTCGGAGTATCCATTATTGTAGCTTCAACACTTCCAATGCATAGTGAAATCCTCTTTACTCTGAAGTGGTCAAATTGGGAGAGGGTATGGTCTAACTATTTAAAGTAAAAGGGAACATTTGACAAAGCTTGGAAAAGAAGAGAGATAAAGAATATTTTTGAAAATAAAGTTTTAGAGAAATCCTTTTCTAAGGGCTTGCCACTTTCTAGGGTCACGTCCTATAGTCAACATGTGCTCTAATACCATCTTGTAGCGACCCGACCCGAGTGGATCAAGTCTCTGTGCTTAAGTGTCATCCCTGGGTCGGTATGCTGACACACACATTACTCGAGGATTTATAACAGAGCTAAATCACATGTATAAAGTAACGTAAATACTATTACCTCAATCCATATAGCGGAAGTAACAACGAAGTTGTGGATTCCCATCAACACCAACGACAAAGTTGAGTGTAGGCAGCGCAACCCTAACGTAACGCTTACTCGTCGAATAATTCCTGCAACACGAGACGTTGCAGCCATGTAGGTGAGTACATTGAACGTATTGGCAAATTCACACTGTAGCAGTAATGATGAACAATTCCTACAACTACATGCATATTTGGCTGGTGGAGGCTATAAGGTTGTTTTTGCATAAAGCTGATTTTCCCCTACCACAAAGGAATGCATTTATTTAACTATTTTGTTAAATTTATTTCATGAACAATTGAGTATGGTTTCTCCATATCAATCCCAAACCAAAGTCATTATTAACCCATCAAATTAATTAAATAGAGTGTTGAGATCAACAAATAATCCACTTCTAGATACTCAAAGATGTCCATAACTGTGGACACGGCTACTCATAAATAGTTTGTACACTCTCCAGAGGTTTGTGCACTTTTCCCCACAAGACTCGATCGCCTACGTTTAATTTCTCGCACTTCATGGTGTTTTAGAACCGGATGACCGAGACACAGTCTTTTAGAAGCATTTACTCTTTACCCTGGGTAGACCTGTACACCTACATCCGCTACATCTGCTAGTCTACCACTGAAAGAGGTCACACAACATACTCAACTATGTCAGAGCCCGTAATGGCTTGTGGCTGCACATGGAAGTTTTTAGGCATGAAAATATCATATGATCCCTTTGAGCCTGGGTGGCATTCCAATAGGGTGATCACACGGTTCCTCCGGGATCCCTAGGACACCACTGGTTTCTCCAGGTACGCGGGCAAACCACTGGGTGCTCCAGGATGCCCAACCAATCCACCCAGATGTGTATTAAAGTTTCCACCTTAAGGTTTCCCTTAAGTAAATATCACTCTCAAATATTTCATGAAACTCTCATAGATAAAGAATCTTTTTGAAAATAAAGTTTTAGAGAAATCCTTTTCTAAGGGCTTGCCAGTTTCTAGGGTCACGTCCTATAGTCAACATGTGCTCTAATACCATCTTGTAGCGACCCGACCCGAGTGGATCAAGTCTCTGTGCTTAAGTGTTATCCCTGGATCGGTATGCTGACACACACATTACTCGAGGATTTATAACAGAGGTAAATCACATGTATAAAGTAACGTAAATACTATTACCTCAATCCATATAGCGGAAGTAACAACGAAGTTGTGGATTCCCATCAACACCAACGACAAAGTTGAGTGTAGGCAGCGCAACCCTAACGTAACGCTTACTCGTCGAATAATTCCTGCAACATGAGACGTTGCAGCCATGTAGGTCAGTACATTGAATGTACTGGCAAATTCACACTGTAGCAGTAATGATGAACAAATCCTACAACTACATGCATATTTGGTGGTGGAGGCTGTAAGGTTGTTTTTGCATAAAGCTGATTTTTCCCTACCACAAAGGAATGCATTTATTTAACTATTTTGTTAAATTTATTTCATGAACAATTGAGTATGGTTCCTCCATATCAATCACAAACCAAAGTCATTATTAACCCAACAAATTAATTAAATAGAGTGTTGAGATCAACAAATAATCCACTTCTAGATACTCAAAGATGTCCATAATCGTGGACACGGCTACTCTTGAATAGTTTGTACACTCTGCAGAGGTTTGTGCACTTTTCCCCACAAGACTCGATCGTCTCCATTTAATTTCTCGCACTTCATGGTGTTTGAGAACCGGATGACCGAGACACAATCTTTCAAAAGAATTTACTCTTTACCCTAGGTAGACCCGTACACCTACATCCGCTACATCTGCTAGTCTACCACTGAAAGAGGTCACACAACATACTCAACTATGTCAGAGCTCATAATGGCTTGTGGCTGCACATGGAAGTTTCTAGGCATGAAAATATCATATGATCCCTTTGAGCCTGGGTGGCATTCCAATAGGATGATCACACGGTTCCTCTGGGATCCCCTAGGACAACACTGGTTTCTCCAGGTGCCCGGACAAACCACTGGGTGCTCCAGGGTACCCCAACCAATCCACCCAGATGTGTATTAAAGTTTCCACCTTAAGGTTTCCCTTAAGTAAATATCACTCTCAAATATTTCATGAAAATCTCATACTAATCCACGTCTACGAGCATGGCTAAGCAGTAAGTAACAAAGCGTATATCCCCTTGGTTGATCTCAAGTCATTGGGTTCCTACCTCATGAACTACAAAGCGTCATATTATGTAACCAGTCCTACTCATGCAAGTGTTTGAGGATGTAACTAATGCAATGAAAACTGGGTATTGGAAAGTATGATCAAAGTATGAACTTGCCTTGTACTGTTGATGTAGAAGATTCGTACTCATAACTCGTGATATATCTACTCGTCACACTCCGATCAATTTATTGTAAGCTAACAATAGTAACCACACATAAGCAATCTGTGACGCCCCCGATTTGACCGTACACTAATCATGCACGCAAACGTGTACGACCAAGATTAGGGACTCACTGGAAGATATCACAACACAACTCTAGACACAAATAAAATAATACAAGCTTTATATTACAAGCCAGGGGCCTCGAGGGCTCGAATACATAAGCTCGAATACACAAGAGTCAGCAGAAGCAACAATATCTGAGTATGAACATAAGTTAAACAAGTTTGCCTTAAGAAGGCTAGCACAAACACAACACGATCGAAAAGGCAAGGCCTCCTGCCTAGGACCTCCTAACTACTCCTGGTCGTCGGCGGTCTGCACGTAGTAGTAGCCTCCACCGGGGTAGTAGCAGTCGTTAAAGGTGGCTTCTGGCTCCTGGACTCCACCATCTGGTTGCATCAACCAGAAAGAAGAAAGAAGGGGTGAAAAGGGGGAGCAAAGCAACCGTGAGTACTCATCCAAAGTACTCGCAAGCAAGGATCTACACTACATATGCATCAGTATCAATGAAAAGGGTAGTATCTATGGACTAAGCTGCAGAATGCCAGAATAAGATTGGGAGAAGCTAGTCATATCGAAGACTAGCATCTTCTGGAAACCACCAATCTTGCAGCAATAGAAGAGAGTACATAATAACATATTATAGTTATCAAGCATGTTGTAGCATTAATGCCCAAAGATCCTTCCTCGACTCCGTGCGAGAAAGCAATCCCAGAGCCACATATCCATTCATGTCTCAGTATCCAGTTCTAGTTGTATCGATCGGGATACAACTCCAACTGTCCGTTACCGTAGGACAGGCTATCGATAGATGTTTTCTTTCCTGCAAGGGTGCACCAACTTACCCACCACACTTGCTTAACTCCAGTCAGACACACCATCAGGTCATGCCCGCCCTCGGCCAAACAATACGCCGCAACCCGACCTAGGCTTAATAGAGAGGTCATGCACGCCGGACTAAACCCTATGCCCCCAGGGGTCATGAGCCAATCGCCCCGGGAACTCCTGCACGTTGTGTACACGGCCGGTGAGCAGACCTGGGCTACCTCCTTAACAAGGCAGGTGCTTACGCGGTCCAACCCGGCGCGCGCCGCTCAGTCGCATGACGTCAGTTAAGCTTCGGCTGATGCATACGACGCAGAACGCCCATACTATGCCCACGTGATGGTTAGCGCTATCAGGCCAGAGGCCCCTTGGATCAAATATCCAAACCATTTAGTGTCTTGGGAATGCGGTAACGAGCAGAGACTCACAAAAGATGTGACCCCGTCGCCCCGTCTCGAGGACTTGTGGCAAGGGCTAAGAATGCCCGGCCATGCCTCGTATTCAACTGTCGGGTACCCTCCAGGTCAACCCGTCTCCACATCACTCGCGGGTACCCCTTAGGGTCGACCCGCCTTTCCAAGTAACAGTTGTAAAGTCATAGTAACCATAGTAACTGTGTGTCTAACACCAAAGGGAAAACTAAGGAAATCACCCTCAATTGAATTCCACCTGATGTTTATCATCAAGGTGAACGAAAGAGGAGTCACCCTCGAGGTCCACTCTTGAGAGTTGCACGATAGTGTCGTTATCGGAAGTGGAGAAAGAGAAATCAGCCTCGATGACCATAACCGATGAACTAGCATACAAGGTTAACATCAGAAGTGCTGCTGAGGTGTCACCCTCGACACTTGATAGTAACCCAGTATTGTCGAGCAACTAAGGGGAAAGTGATGTGCGGTGCCGGGGCCTGGTCTTCGATCCCGTTGATCGGGTCTTCTGATAATCCAGCGGGGCAGTCGGGACAATGTGG
>LR738710.1:541735193-541806778 GCA_902687465.1 Secale cereale | reverse complement strand
CCCTAGGGATCCTAGTTGGACTAGGAAAGGGGGGGGGGGGAGGCGCCCCTCTTCTTCCTTCTTCTCTTGCCCTTCCTTTCCTACTCCTAGTAGGAATAGGAAAGGGGATACCTATTCCTACTAGGGGTAGGAATCCTACTCCCTTGGCGCGCCCTAAGCCTGGCTGCACCTCCCCCTTGCTCCTTTATATACGGGGGCAGGGGGCACCCAAAGACACATAAGAAACATTATTCTAGCCGTGCGCGGTGCCCCCCTCCACAGAAACACACTTCGGTCACACCGTTGCCGTGCTTAGGCGAAGCCCTGCGCCGGTAGCTTCATCATATCCGTCACCACGCCGTAGTGCTGACGAAACTCTCCCATGAAGCTCAACTGGATCAAGAGCTCGTGGGACGTCATCAAGCTGAACGTGTGCTGAACGCGGAGGTGTCGTACGTTCGGTGCTTGATCGGTTGGATCGCGAAGAAGTTCGACTACATCAACCACGTCACTAGACGCTTCCGCTTTCGGTCTACGAGGGTACATAGACACACTCTCCCCTCTCGGTGCTATGCATCTAGTAGATAGATCTTGCGTGATCGTAGGAAAATTTTGAAATACTACGTTCCTCAAAAGTGGCATCATGAGTCAGGTCTATGCGTAGATGATATGCACGAGTAGAACACAAGTGAGTTGTGGACGATACTAGTCATACTGCTTACCAGAATGTCATACTTTGGTTCGGCGTTATTGTGAGATGAAGCGACCCGGACCGACATTACACGTACGCTTACGCGCGACTGGTTTCACCGGTATGAGCACTCGTTGCTTAAAGGTGACTAGAGGGTGTCTGTCTCTCTCACTTTAGCTGAATCGAGTGTGACTACGCCCGGTCTTTGTGAAGGTCAAAACAACACATACTTGACGAAAAATCGTTGTGGTTTTTGTATGCGTAGGCTAGAACAGTTCTTGCTAAGCCCGTAGCAGCCACGTAAAACTTACAACAACAAAGTAGAGGACGTCTAACTTGTTTTTGCAGGGCATGTTGTGATGTGATATGGTGAAGACATGATGAGTTATATGTTATTGTATGAGATGATCATGTTTTGTAAAGGTATCAGCAACTGGCAGGAGCCATATTGTTGTTGCTTTATTGTATGAAATACAGTTGCCATGTAATTGCTTTACTTTATCACTAAGCGGTAGCAATAGTCGTGGAAGCAATAGTTGGCGAGACGACAACGATGCTACGATGGAGATAAAGGTGTCGCCCCGGTGACGAAGGTGATCATGACGGTGCTTTGGAGATGGAGATCAAAAGCACAAGATGATGATGGCCATATCATGTCACATATTTTGATTTCATGTGATGTTTATCTTATTATGCTTCTTATTTTGCTTAGTACGGCGGTAGCATTATAAGATGATCCCTTACAAAATTTCAAGGTATAAGTTTTCTCCCTAAGTATGCACCGTTGCGAAAGTTCGTCATGCCGAGACACCACGTGATGATCGGGTGTGATAAGCTCTACGTTCACATACAACGGGTGTAAGCCAGTTTTACACATGCATAATACTCGGGTTAAACTTGATAAAGCATATGCAGATATGTCCCCGGAACACTAGAAACCGAAAGGTCGAGCGTGAATCATATAGTAGATATGATCAACATAAGATGTTCACCATTGAAAACTACTCCATCCCACGTGATGATCGGACATGGTTTAGTTGATTTGGATCACATGATCATTTAGATGACCAGAGGGATGTCTATCTAAGTGGGTGTTCTTTAAGTAATATGATTAAATTGAACTTTAATTTATCATGAACTTAGTCCTGGTAGTATTAGCATATCTATGTTGTAGATCAATAGCTCGCGGTGTAGCTCCCTGTTTATTTTATATGTTCCTAGAGAAATATAAGTTGAAAGATGTTAGTAGCAATGATGCGGACTAGGTCCGTGATCTGAGGATTATCCTCATTGCTGCACAAAAGTATTATGTCCTTGATGCACCGCTAGGTAACGAACCTATTGCAGGAGCAGATGCAAACGTTATGAACGTTTGACGAGCTCGGTATGATGACTACTTGATAGTTTAGTGCGCCATGCTTTACGGCTTATAACCGGGACTTCGAAAAACGTTTTGAACGACACGGAGCATATGAGATGTTCCGAGAGTTGAAATTAGTATTTCATACTCATGCCCGTGTCGAGAGGTATGAGACCTCTGACAGTACTTTGCCTACAAGATGGAGGAGAATAGCTCAACCAGTGAGCATGTGCTCAGATTGTCTGGGTACTACAATTACTTGAATCAAGTGGGAGTTAATCTTCCAGATAACATAGTAATTGACAAAGTTCTCTAGTCACTATCACCAAGTTAGTAGAACTTCGTGATGAACAATAATATGCAAAGGATGACGAAAGTAATTCCTGAGCTCTCGCGATGCTGAAATTGGCGAAGGTAGAAATCAAGAAAGTGCATCAAGTGTTGATGGTTAAAAAGACCACTTGTTTCAAGTAAAGGGCAAAGGGATAGAAGGGGAACTTCAAGAAGAATGACAAGCAAGTTGTCACTCCCATGAAGAAACCCAAAGCTAAACTCAAGCCTGAAACTAAGTGCTTCTACTACAAAGGAAATGATCATTAGAAGTGGAACTGCCCTAGATACTTGGCGGATAAGAAGGATGGCAAAGTGAACAAAGGTATATTTGATATACAGATTATTGATGTGTATTTTACTAGTGTTCATAGAAACCCCTGGGTATTTGATACCAGTTCAGTTGCTAAAAATTAGTAACTCGAAACGAGAGTTGCAGAATGAACAGAGACTAGTTAAAGGTGAAGTGAAGATGTGTGTTGGAAGTGGTTCCAATATTGATATGATCATCATCGCACACTCCCTATACTTTCGGGATTAGTGTAGAACCTAAATAAATGTTATTTGGCATTTGCGTTGAGCATGAGTATGATTTGATCATGTTTGTTACAATACGGTTATTCATTTAAAGTCATAGAATAATTGTTATTCTGTTTACATGAATAAAGCCTTCGATGGTCATACACCCAATAAAAATAGTTTGTTGGATCTCGATCGTAGTGATACACATATTCATAATATTGAAGCCAAAAGATGAAAGGTTAATAATGATAGTGCAACTTATTTGTGGCAGTGCCGTTTAGGTCATATTGGTGTAAAGCGCATGAAGAAACTCCATAGTGATGGACTTTTGGAATCACTTGATTATGAATCACTTGGTGCTTGCGAACCATGCCTCATGGGCAAGATGACTAAAACTCCATTCTCCGGAACAATGGAGCGAGCAACAGATTTGTTGGAAATCATACATACTGATGTATGTGGACCGATGAGTGTTGAAGCTCGCGGCGAGTATCGTTATTTTCTGACCTTCACTGATGATTTGAGCAGATATGGGTATATCTACTTGATGAAGCACAAGTCTGAAACAATTGAGAAGTTCAAAGAATTTCAGAGTGAAGTAGAGAATCATCGTAACAAGAAAAATAAAGTTTCTACGATCTGATCGTGGAGGTGAATATTTGAGTTATGAGTTTGGTCTTCATTTGAAACAATGTGGAATAGTTTCACAACTCGCGCCACTCGGAACACGACATCGTAATGGTGTGTCTGAACGTCGTAACCGTACTTTATTAGATATGGTGCGGTCTATGATGTCTCTTACCGATTTACCACTATTATTTTGGGTTATGCATCAGAGACAGCTGCATTCACATTAAATAGGGCACCATCTAAATCCGTTGAGACAACGCCTTATGAACTTTGGTTTGGAAAGAAACCAAAGTTGTCGTTTCTTAAAGTTTGGGGCTGCGATGCTTATGTGAAAAAACTTCAACCTGATAAGCTCGAACCCAAGTCGGAGAAATGTGTCTTCATAGGATACCCAAAAGACTGTTGGGTACACCTTCCATCACCGATTTGAAGGCAAGATATTCGTTGCTAAGAATGGATCCTTTCTAGAGAAGGAGTTTCTCTCGAAAGAAGTGAGTGGGAGGAAAGTGGAACTTGATGAGGTAATTGTACCTTCTCCCGAATTGGATAGTAGTACATCACAGAAATTGGTTCCAGTGATTCCTACACCAATTAGTGAGGAAGCTAATGATGATGATCATGAAACTTCGGATCAAGTTACTGCTGAACTTCGTAGATCAACCAGAGTACGTTCCGCGCCAGAGTGGTACGGCAACCCGGTTCTGGAAGTCATGTTACTAGACCATGATGAACCTACAAACTATGAGGAAGCGATGATGAGCCCAGATTCCGCAAAATGTCTTGAGGCCATGAAATCTGAGATGGGATCCATGTATGAGAACAAAGTATGGACTTTGGTTGACTTGCCCGATGATCGGCAAGCCATCGAAAATAAATGGATTTTCAAGAAGAAGACCGACACTGACGGTAATGTTACTGTTTACAAAGCTCGACTTGTTGCACAAAGGTTTTCGACAAGTTCAAGGAGTTGACCACGATGAGACTTTCTCACCCGTAGCGATGCTTAAGTCTGTCTGAATCATGTTAGCAATTGCCGCATTTTATGATTATGAAATCTGGCAAATGGATGTCAAAACTGCATTCCTGAATGGATGTCTCAAAGAAGAGTTGTATATGATGCAACCAGAAGGTTTTGTCAATCCTAAAGGTGCTAGCAAAATGTGCAAGCTCCAGCGATCCATCTATGGACTGGTGCAAGTATCTCGGAGTAGGAATATACGCTTTGATAAGTTGATCAAAGCATATAGTTTTATACAGACTTGCGGTGAAGCCTGTATTTACGAGAAAGTGAGTGGGAGCACTACAGCCTTTCGGATAAGTATGTGTGAATGACATATTGTCGATCGGAAATGATGTAGAATTTACTGGAAAGCATAAAGGAGTGTTTGAAAGGAGTTTTTCAAAAGAAAGACCTCGGTGAAGCTGCTTACATATTGAGCATCAAGATCTATAGAGATAGATCAAGACGCTTGATAAGTTTTTTCAATGAGTACATACCTTGACAAGTGTTTTGAAGTAGTTCAAAATGGAACAGTCAAAGAAAGAGTTCTTGCCTGTGTTGCAAGGTATGAAGTTGAGTAAGACTCAAAAGCCGACCACGGCAGAAGATAGAGAAAGAATGAAAGTCATTCCCTATGCCTCAGCCATAGGCTTTTTAAAGTATGCCATGCTGTGTACCAAACCTGTTGTGTACCTTGCCATGAGTTTGGCAAGGAGGTACAAAAGCGATCCAGGAGTAGATCACTGGACAGCGGTCAAAATTATCCTTAGTTACTGGATGACTAAGGAAATATTTCTCGGCTATGGAGGTGATAAAGAGTTCGTCGTAAAGATTTACGTCGATGCAAGCTTTGACACCGATCTGGATGACTCTGAGTCTCGATCTAGAAACATATTGAAAGTAGGAGCATTTAGCTAGAGTAGCTCAGTGCAGAGCATTGCAGACATAGAAATTTGCAAAATACATACGGATCTGAATGTGGGAGACCCATTGACTAAACCTCTCTCACAAGCAAAACATGATCACACCTTAGTACTCTTTGGGTGTTAATCACATGGAGATGTGAACTAGATTACTGACTCTAGTAAATGATGTCTACACACGCTTCTACTCTTGTAGACTATGTTGGGCCTCCAAGCGCAGAGGTTTGTAGGACAGCAGCAATTTCCCTCAAGTGGATGACCTAAGGTTTATCGAACTCAGGGAAGTAGAGGTTGAAGATGGTCTCTCTCAAGCAACCCTGCAACTAAGATACAAGAAGTCTCTTGTGTCCCCAACACACCTAATACACTTGTTAGATGTATAGGTGCACTAGTTCGGCGAAGAGAGGTTAAATGGCAAGTGATATGGATGGCAAAACAAGGTAATATAAATATGTAATAAAAAGTGCAGCAAGCAAACAAGTAGTAAACGTGAGCACAAACGGTATTGCAATGGTGGAAACGAGGCCTAGGGTTCATACTTTCACTAGTGGCAACTCCCAACAACATTAACATAATCGAATCACATGATATTTCCCATAAAACATGCAAAGGGGACACACTCGGAGGTCATTCCTTCATGGTCAAGAGAGGACGAGAATTATGTAGGGCTACAAAAGCACACCTCAAAGTTCGTAGTTCTCAATCTAAGGATTTCCCAATGTCACCGCGGCCATCCAAAGAGAGTCCCACAATCACCACAACATATCTAAAGGATAGTCAAAGACAAGCACCAAGAAACTCTCAATCTTCAATCAACACACACGAGAGGAAATCACTCATGAAAATATTGTTCTAATCCATGTCCAATAGACCGCTGTCACCTTGGTCTCGCGGATTATACTAGATAAAGACAAGTGAGTACATCAATCCAATACATAGAGGAAGGGGAAATATCATGGGATCACCCTAGATTAACATAGCCTATGATCACAACGAAGATCACATCATGGGAGAGAGAATTGACCACATAGCTACTGGTAAGAACCTCAGCCCCGAGGAGGAACTACTCCCGCACCATGGAGGGAGGAAGCAACATCGATGGGGATGAATCCGGGGGCACTTCCCCGTCCCGGCAGGGTGCCGGCGCAGGAATTCTGGTCCCCCGAAGCTTGATGGCGATGGCGGCAGAGATCGGAATCACGTCTGGAGAAAAGGGTTCCGGAATCAGGGTTTCCTCGATGGACCTTAAATATATGCCAAAGGGGGTCACCAGAGGGGGTCAGGGGTGCCCAGGCGCCCCCCGGCGCTGCCCAGGGGGGCGGCCGCGCCCACAGGCCGCCTGGAGCCCCTGTGGGTCCCCCCGGCTGTACTTTGGCCGCACGGTAGCTCCTGGAACGCTGATTTTTTATATATTTTTTCTGGATTTTTCCTGGCAGTTCTCGTAATGTGAAAACCTGGAATACAAAAACAGCCGAAAACAGAAACTGGCACCGGGGTGCACTGGATTAGTAGGTTAGTCCAAATATTATCAAAAGTGTATGGAAGTGTATGAATATCATAGCAATATCACCCTAGAGTGGCATGGAGCAAGAAGAAATTATAGATACGTTTTGGACGTATCAACATCCCCAAGCTTAATTCCTGCTCGTCCTCGAGTAGGTAAATGATAACAAGAATAATTTCTATGGTGACATGCTATTAACCATATAGGACTTTCTCATAGTCATATGACAAAAGCTTACTGAGACAATGATTCTATAGTAATTAAGTTGTCTCAAGAGAAAATCACAAATGACAGAAAGTTTTACAACATGAAACTGAAACATCAAAAAGATTTGCAATGAACATGATGTGCAAATATGATAAAGTGATATCTAGCTTGCCCGCTTTAGTGATGCAAAACATAAATGCAGGGGCACCTTCAAGGTTTAAGTGATGACTAGATACAATCATTTCAGAATAAACGATATCACAATCATGCAAAAGACAATGCTACTTTGGGACAATGCACATTACACTCAGAATGACAATCATGCTCTCAGTAGTTGGTGCTTCAACATAAAGGTAAGAGAAAGGTTAAGTGCTAGAGCTTTTTATTTTAAAAACATGGAAGCAATTGTGTCAACGGTAGTAGTACTTCATATGTGTCATGCATAAAACATCCTATAAGTTGCAAGCCTCATGCATCGAATACCAATAGTGCTCGCTCCTTGTCCTAATTAGCTCGGATCCCCATGGGTTATCATTGCATTGCATATGTTTCAACCAAGTGTCACAAAGGGGTACCTCTATGCCACCTGTACAAAGGTCCAAGGAGATAGATCGCATTTGATTTCTCGTTTTTGATAGATCTCAACTTGAGGACATCCATACCGGGACAACATAGAAAATAGATGATGGACTCCTCTTTAATGCATAGGCATATTGTCATGAGAGATTGAGGATTAAGGTCCAAGCTAAAACTTCCACCATGATGCATGGCTTTGGTTGGCGGCCCAATGTTCTTCTCTAACAATATGCATAGTTATTCAACCCACGGTAAATCACCCTTACTTCAGACAAGACGAACATGCATAGCAACTCACATGATATTCAACAAAAGTGTGACAGTTGATGGCGTCCCCAGAAACATGGTTACCGCTCAGCAAGCAACTTATAAGAAATAAGATATATAAGCAACATATTCTTTACCACAATAGTTTTTAGGCTACTTTCCCATGAGCTATGTATTGCATGGTTAGTTTGCTTAGTACAGGTGGAGGTTAGCAAAAGACTGGGAGCGACCAACTAAGAGAGCAATGACGGTCATAATCATGCAGAGCGACAAAGCAATATTGAATCAGGCATGGTAGTTATATCGCTACTTAGAAACAAAAGATCATCAAGGCTTGACAGACTTTCTTTACAGTCTTGAATATGCGTGAGCATACGCCAAGTCAATCAAAATAAATTCTCGAAGGAAGATATTACTAAACCATACCATATCATAGGCAAACAAACCAAGTTGGTACTCCAATAACACATTGGGAATCTCCCAACTATTTGAGATTAACCATAAGAAAACCTGAACTACTAAGCACCATCATGAAAGTAGCATCTTTATCATAGACACATTAACCCATGCAACGGAAGCAAACTCTATTAATAAGGTGAGCATGGTAATTAAAGAGAGTTCAAGCAACCAACTAAATAAAAGCTCTTGAAAAGATAAGCATGAATACTAAGAGCAGAGTATGATAGTAGCTATTAAAGACAAAGAACACACACAGCATAGATAGACATGAAAATTCTATGTAATGTTCTAGGTAGAGGTGGAGCGTGTTTCTCTCCCACATAAAGGAATGCTGAGTTCCCACTCGTTATGAAAAACTAAAAAGAAAACTAAAAGCAAGACGCTCCAAGCATAGCACATAACACATGAAGTGATAAAAATATAGCGAAACGAAAGACGAACTGATAATGTTGATGGAGAAGGGGATGCACGGGGGCATCCCCAAGCTTAGACGCTTGAGTCTCCTTGAATATTTCTTGGGGGTGCACGGGGGCATCCCCAAGCTTGAGCGCTTGACACTCCTGAATCTTTTTATCATCTTCCCTCGCACACTTGAAAACTCCCTTCATACATAACTCATTATAATCTGATTAGCGAGGTTAGTACCCTTAATAAAATAATTATACCTTGCTGGAAATAAGGATATTCTTGAAGTTATACTGTTTCTCAAGATTGCCAAAAGGTTTTTGCAAAGAAAAAGCAAGTTCTTAATTTGCAAAGTGAAGGTAAGGCAAAACAGGACAGAATCTGTGAAAAACAGAACAGCAGGCAGTAATTGACCTGTTCGGGATACTTCTGCAACTCAAATCAAAAAACTTAGAACTGACGCACGAAAGAAAATTATATAGAGAACGCTGTAGAAAAAATTCAGACCAAAAAGATGATCTGGTGATTTTATACGAATTTTTCTATCCAAGGACATAATCTGTTTCCTGGACAGCACCTCACAACTTTTGAACTTTCTAGCAATCAGAGGCTATACTTGGCACAAATATGAAAAGCAAAGATACAATGATGATGCTACAGCAGTAAACAATCATCAAGACACAACAAAAGCAAAATATATAAAAAATTATTCATGTGGGCTGCCTCCCAAAAGCGCTTTCTTTTATGCCTTTAAGCTAGGCATAAGACTTTAATGATTCTCTTGTAGGAATAAGAATTGAAGAACAAAAGAGAGCATCAAGAAGCAAATTCTAAACACATTTAAGCCTAACATGATTCCTATGCATAGGAATATTGCAATAGAATAATTCATTGAAGCACAAAGCAATAAGCATAGGAAGACAAAACAAGTGCAGCTTCAAAACCTTCAACATAAAGAGAGGGAACTTATTATTATTAAGATATTTAGAACCAAGCCTCCCTCTCTCATTATAAATTTCAGTGGCATCATGGATGAACTCAACAATATAAGCATCACATAAAGCATTGTTACCATGATCCACATGCAAAAAGGTACTCTCATTCCCCACATAAGCATAATTTTTCTCATTGGTAATAGTGGGAGTAGGACTATCATAAACAACTTGAACACTATAGATGAGTTGTATATCAGGAGGGTGGTGTTCAACAAGGGAGTAATTCCCTTCATGATTATTACAAGTTTCATAAGGATAATTTCTCCTTATTGTTGGAAATATGCCCTAGAGGCAATAATAAAAGAGTTATTATTATATTTCCTTGTTCATGATAATCGTTTATTATCCATGCTATAATTGTATTGATTGGAAACTCAGATACACGTGTGGATGAATAGACAGACTTTGTGTCCCTAGTGAGCCTCTACAGGACTAGCTCGTTGATCAAAGATGACCGCGGTTTCCAGGTCATAGACATGAGTTGTCATTTGATAACGGGATCACATCATTAGGAGAATGATGTGATGGACGAGACCCAAACGTTAACATAGCTTTTGATCGTGTCAGTTGTCGCTATAGTTTTCTGCATGTCAAGTATAAGTTCCTATGACCATGAGATCATGTAACTCACTGACACCGTAGGAATGCTTTGTGTGTGCCAAACGTCGCAACGTAACTGGGTGACTATAAAGGTACTCTACAGGTATCTCCGAGGGTGTCTGTTGAGTTGACATAGATCGAGACTGGGATTTGTCACTCCGTATGACGGAGAGGTATCTCCGGGCCCACTCGGTAATACGTCATCTCAATGAGCTCAAAGTGACTAAGTAGTTGGTCACGGGATTATGTATTACGGTAACGAGTAAAGAGACTTGCCGGTAACGAGATTGAACTAGGTATAGAGATACCGACGATCGAATCTCGGGCAAGTAACATACCGACGAGACAAAGGGAACTGTATACGGGATTGCCTGAATCCTTGACATCGTGGTTCATCCGATGAGATCATCGAGAAACATGTAGGAACCAATATGGGTATCCAGATCCCGCTATTGGTTATTGACCTGAGAGTGTCTCGGTCATGTCTACATGGTTTCCGAACCCGCAGGGTCTACACACTTAACGTTCGGTGACGCTAGGGTTGTTAGTGAGAAAAGTGCATGGTTACCGAAGGTTGTTCGGAGTCCCGGATGAGATCCCGGACATGACGAGGGTCTCCGGAATGGTCCGGAGACGAAGATTGATATATAGGATGAAAGGTTTCGGAGTACCGGAAGTGTTCCGGGGAGCATCGGGAAATCGGCGGAATACCGGAAGGGTTTTCGGGGGGTCCGGAAGTTGTTCTGGGCCTATTGGGCCACAAAGGGGGACACCACAGCCCTCAGGGGGCTGTGCGCCCCCCCTGGGCCCTCTCCCCATGCGGCTAAGGGGGTGGGACCCCCTAGGGCTGGCCGCACCCCTTGGGCTTGGGGGGCAAGGCACCTAGGGGGGAAACCCTAGGGCCTGGGCGCCTCCCCCTGCCCTGGCCGCCGCCCCCCTCCCCTTGCCCTGGCCGCCGGCCCCTAGGGGGAAACCCTAGGGCGCCCTGGCCTCTCCACCCCCCCTATATATAGTGGGGCAAAGGGAGGGCAGCCAACACAGTTCGTGCCTCGGTGCTGCCCTCCCTCTCCCGTCATATCTTCTTCTCCCGCGGTGCTTAGGCGAAGCCCTGCTGGAGTTCTTCTCCACCATCACCACCACGCCGTCGTGCTGCCGGTTCTCCATCAACCTCTCCTCCACCCCTTGCTGGATCAAGAAGGAGGAGACGTCCCCGAGCCGTACGTGTGAAGAACGCGGAGGCACCGTTGCTTCGGTGCTAGGTCTTCGGCGATCTGAATCGCGACGAGTACGACTCCATCATCCGCGTTCATAACGCTTCCGCTTAGCGATCTACAAGGGTACGTAGATCACACTCCTTCCTCGTAGTTGCATCTACTAGATTGATCTTGGTGAACGGTAGGAAAAATTTTTGTTTCCCATGCAACGTTCCCCAACAGCTGTTGGAAATATGCCCTAGAGGCAATAATAAAAGAGTTATTATTATATTTCCTTGTTCATGATAATCGTTTATTATCCATGCTATAACTGTATTGATTGGAAACTCAGATACACGTGTGGATGAATAGACAGACTTTGTGTCCCTAGTGTGCCTCTACAGGACTAGCTCGTTGATCAAAGATGACCGCGGTTTCCAGGTCATAAGGCATGAGTTGTCATTTGATAACGGGATCACATCATTAGGAGAATGATGTGATGGACGAGACCCAAACGTTAACATAGCTTTTGATCGTGTCAGTTATCGCTATAGTTTTCTGCATGTCAAGTATAAGTTCCTATGACCATGAGATCATGTAACTCACTGACACCGTAGGAGTGCTTTGTGTGTGCCAAACGTCGCAACGTAACTGGGTGACTATAAAGGTACTCTACAGGTATCTCCGAGGGTGTCTGTTGAGTTGACATGGTTCAAGACTGGGATTTGTCACTCCGTGTGACGGAGAGGTATCTCCGGGCCCACTCGGTAATACGTCATCTCAATGAGCTCAAAAGTGACTAAGTAGTTGGTCACGGGATTATGTATTACGGTAACGAGTAAAGAGACTTGCCGGTAACGAGATTGAACTAGGTATAGAGATACCGACGATCGAATCTCGGGCAAGTAACATACCGACGAGACAAAGGGAACTGTATACGGGATTGCCTGAATCCTTGACATCATGGTTCATCCGATGAGATCATCGAGAAACATGTAGGAACCAATATGGGTATCCAGATCCCGCTATTGGTTATTGACCTGGGAGTGTCTCGGTCATGTCTACATGGTTTCCGAACCCGCAGGGTCTACACACTTAACGTTCGGTGACGCTAGGGTTGTTAGTGAGAAAAGTGTATGGTTACCGAAGGTTGTTCGGAGTCCCGGATGAGATCCCGGACAAGACGAGGGTCTCCGGAATGGTCCGGAGACGAAGATTGATATATAGGATGAAAGGTTTCGGAGTACCGGAAGTGTTCCGGGGAGCATCGGGAAATCGGCGGAGTACCGGAAGGGTTTTCGGGGGGTCCGGAAGTGGTTCTGGGCCTAGTGGGCCACAAGGGGGAACACCACAGCCCTCAAGGGGCTGTGCGCCCCCCCCTGGGCCCTCTCCTCATGCGGCTAAGGGGGTGGGATCCCCTAGGGCTGGCCGCACCCCTTGGCCTTGGGGGGCAAGGCACCTAGGGGGGGAAACCCTAGGGCCTGGCCGCCCCCCTGCCCTGGCCGCCGCCCCCTCCCCTTGCCCTGGCCGCCGGCCCCTAGGGGGGAAACCCTAGGGCGCCCTCACCTCTCCACCCCCCCTATATATAGTGGGGCAAAGGGAGGGCAGCCAACACAGTTTGTGCCTCGGTGCTGCCCTCCCTCTCCCGTTACATCTTCTTCTCCCGCGGTGCTTAGGCGAAGCCCTGCTGGAGTTCTTCTCCACCATCACCACCACGCCGTCGTGCTGCCGGTTCTCCATCAACCTCTCCTCCACCCCTTGCTGGATCAAGAAGGAGGAGACGTCCCCGAGCCGTACGTGTGAAGAACGCGGAGGCACCGTTGCTTCGGTGCTAGGTCTTCGGCGATCTGAATCACGACGAGTACGACTCCATCATCCGCGTTCATAACGCTTCCGCTTAGCGATCTACAAGGGTACGTAGATCACACTCCCCCCTCGTAGTTGCATCTACTAGATTGATCTTGGTGAACGGTAGGAAAATTTTTGTTTCCCATGCAACGTTCCCCAACAGTGGCATCATGAGCTAGGATCTTGCGTAGATGCTTTCTCGAGTAGAACACAAAAGGGTTTGTGGCGTTGATGTTTAAATTGCTGCCCTCCTTAGTCTTTCTTGATTCAGCGGTATTATAGGATGAAGCGGCCCGGACCAACTTTACATGTCCACGTACATGAGACCGGTTCCATCGACAGACATGTGACTTTTGTTGCATAAGATGGCTGGCGGGTGTCTGTCTCTCCTATCTTAGTTGAATCGGAATAGAACAAGGCGGTCCTTGTAGAAGGTTAAATAGCAACTTGAATATCACCGTTGTGGTTTTGCGTAGGTAAGAAACGTTCTTGCTAGATACCCATAGCAGCCACGTAAAACATGCAACAACAAATTAGAGGACGTCTAACTTGTTTTTGCAGGGTATCCATGTGATATGATATGGCCAATGACATGATGAATTATATTTGATGTATGAGATGATCATGTTGTAATAGTTAATATCGACTTGCATGTCGATACATACGGCAACCGGCAGGAGCCATAGGGTTGTCTTTAATTTTTGTATGACCTGCGTGTCAATCATTAAGCGCTTTGTAATGCTTTACTTTATCGCTAAACGGTAGCAATAGTAGTAAGAGCATGGTGGGCGCCGACAACCCCGATGGCGACACGATGATGGAGATCATGATGATGGAGATCATGGTGTGGCGCCGGTGACGATGGAGATCATGCCGGTGCTTTGGAGATGGAGATCAAAAGCACGAGTTGATGGCCATATCATGTCACTTATGATTTGCATGTGATGTTAATCCTTTTATGCATCTTATTTTGCTTAGGACGACGGTAGCATTATAAGATGATCCTTCACTAAAATTTCAAGATAAAATTGTGTTCCCCCCGAGTGTGCGCCGTTGCGAAGGTTCGTCGTTTCGAAGCACCACGTGATGATCGGGTGTGATAGACTCTACGTTCGCATACAACGGGTGCAAGCCAGTTTTGCACATGCAGAACACTCGGGTTAGACTTGACGAGCCTAGCATGTACAGACATGTCCTCGGAACACGGAGGACCGAAAGGTCGAGCATGAGTCATATAGTAGATATGATCAACATGTTGATGTTCACCATTGACACCACCTCATCTCACGTGATGATCGGACTTGGGTTGGTGAATTTGGATCATGTCACGCTCGAATGACCGGAGGGATGTCAATTTGAGTGGGAGTTATAATTAATTTGATTAGGTAATAACTCACTTATCATGAACAATAGTCTAAAATGTCTTTGCAAACTTATGTTGTAGATGGCTCGCGCAGGAGTTCCCCTGAATTTTAATGCGTTCCTAGAGAAAGCTAAACTGAAAGATGACGGGAGCAACTTTGTGGACTGGCTCCGCAATCTGAGGATCATCCTCACAGCTGCCCAAAAGGTTTATGTCCTAAATGCACCGCTAGGTGACCCCCCCGCTCCTGGAGCCTCTGCGGACGTTATGAACGTTTGGCAGACGCGTTCGGATGACTATTCGATAGTGCAATGTGCCATGTTGTACGGCTTGGAAGGAGGACTTCAAAGGCGTTTTGAACGTCATGGTGCATATGAGATGTACACGGAGTTGAAGTTCATCTTTGAGAAGAATGCTAAGATCGAGAGGTATGAGACCACCGATAAATTCTTCGCTTGTAAGATGGAGGAGAATTCGTCTGTCAGTGAGCACTTGCTGAAGATGTCTGGGTACTATACCCGCATAGCTGATCTGGGACTTGTGTTCCCGGATGAGGCTATCATTGACAGAATTCTCCAGTCACTCCCTCCAAGCTACAAGAGCTTCGTGCAGCAGTATAACATGCAAGGGATGAACAAAACCATCGCCGAGCTGTTCTCGATGCTGAAAGTCGCTGAGGCAGACATCCAGAAGGAGTATCAAGTGTTGATGGTCAAAAAACCACCAGTTTCAAGAAGAATGGCAAGGGCAAGAAGGGTAACTCTAAGAAGGGTGGCAAAGCAGTTGCTAATCCAGTGAAGAAACCCAAGGCTGGACCCAAGCCAGAGACTGAGTGCTTCTATTGCAAGGGGAACGGCCACTGGAAGCGGAACTGCCCCAAGTATCTGGCGGACAAGAAGGGGGCCAACAACAACAAAGGTATATGTGATATACATGTTATTGATGTGTACCTTACCAACTCTCGTTGTAGTGCCTGGGTATTTGATACCGGTTCGGTTGCTCACATTTGCAACTCTAAACAGGAACTGCGGAATAAACGGAGGCTGGCGAAGGACGAAGTGACGATGCGCGTGGGAAACTGTTCCAAGGTTGATGTGATCGCCGTCGGCACGCTCGCTCTTCGATTACCATCGGGATTAGTTATGAACCTGAATAATTGTTATTTAGTGCCTGCGTTAAGCATGAACATTATATCTGGATCTTGTTTATTGCGAGACGGTTACTCATTTAAGTCAGAGAATAATGGTTGTTCTATTTATATGAGTAATATCTTTTATGGTCATGCACCCGAAGTTAGGGGTTTATTCTTATTGAATCTCGATAGTGATGATACACATGTTCATAACATTGATGCCAAAAGATGTAGAGTAGATAATGATAATACCACTTTCTTGTGGCACTGCCGTCTCGGTCATATCGGCGTGAAACGCATGAGGAAGCTCCATGCTGATGGACTTTTGGAGTCTCTTGATTTTGAATCACTTGACACGTGCGAGCCGTGCCTCATGGGCAAGATGACAAGGACCCCGTTTTCAGGGACAATGGAACGGGCAAGTGACTTATTGGAAATCATACATACTGATGTGTGTGGTCCGATGAGTGTAACGGCGCGCGGTGGATATCGTTATTTTCTCACCTTCACTGACGACTTAAGTAGATATGGGTATATTTACCTGATGAAGCATAAGTCTGAAACTTTTGAAAAGTTCAAGCAATTTCAGAGTGAAGTTGAAAATCATCGTAACAAGAAGATCAAGTTCCTACGATCTGATCGAGGGGGAGAATATCTGAGTTATGAGTTTGGTGATCACTTGAGAAAATGTGGAATTGTTTCACAGTTGACGCCACCTGGAACACCACAGCGTAATGGTGTGTCCGAACGTCGTAATCGAACCCTATTAGATATGGTACGTTCTATGATGTCTCTTGCCGATTTGCCACTATCGTTTTGGGGATATGCGTTAGAGACAGCTGCATTCACTTTAAATAGGGCTCCATCTAAGTCCGTTGAGACAACACCGTATGAACTATGGTTTAGTAAGAAACCGAAGTTGTCTTTTCTCAAGGTTTGGGGTTGCGATGCTTATGTCAAACGGCTTCAGCCAGAAAAGCTCGAACCCAAAGCGGACAAATGTGTCTTCATAGGATACCCAAAAGAAACAGTTGGGTACACCTTCTATCTCAGATACGAGGGCAAAGTGTTTGTCGCTAAGAACGGGTCCTTTCTCGAGAAAGAGTTTCTCTCGAAAGAATTGAGTGGGAGGAAGGTAGAACTTGATGAGGTTATTGAACCTCTGCTTCAACCAGAAAGTAGCGCAGCACAGAAAGATGTTTTTGTGGAGCCTGCAGAGGTTGAAGAGGAAGCCAATGATGATGATCAAGAAGCTACTGATCAAGTTACTACCGAACCTCGTAGGTCGACAAGGGTACGCACTGCACCTGAGTGGTATGGTAACCCTGTCTTGGAGGTCATGTTGTTAGACAACGGTGAACCTACGAGCTATGGAGAAGCAATGGTGGGCCCAGATTCCGACAAATGGTTAGAGGCCATGAAATCCGAGATGGGATCCATGTATGAAAACAAAGTATGGACTTTGGAAGTATTACCTGAAGGGCGGAAGGCCATTCAGAATAAATGGATTTTTAAGAGGAAGACGGACGCTGACGGTAATGTCACCGTGTATAAAGCTCGACTTGTGGCAAAGGGTTTTTCACAAGTTCAAGGGATTGACTACGATGAGACTTTCTCACCCGTAGCGATGCTTAAATCCGTCCGAATGATGTTAGCAATAGCTGCATATTTCGATTATGAAATTTGGCAGATGGATGTCAAAACAGCGTTCCTTAACGGTTTTCTTAAGGAAGAGTTGTATATGATGCAACCAGAGGGTTTTGTCGATCCAGAGAATGCTGACAAAGTATGCAAGCTCCAGCGTTCCATTTATGGGCTGGTGCAAGCATCTCGGAGTTGGAATCTTCGCTTTGATGAGGTGATCAAAGCGTTTGGGTTTATACAAGTTTACAATGAAGCTTGTATTTACAAGAAAGTGAGTGGGAGCTCTATAGCGTTTCTAATATTATATGTGGATGACATATTGCTGATTGGAAACAATATAGAATTTTTGGATAGCGTGAAGGGGTATTTGAACAAGAGTTTTTCGATGAAAGATCTCGGTGAAGCTGCTTTCATATTGGGCATCAAGATCTATAGAGATAGATCAAGACGCTTGATAGGACTTTCACAAAGCACATACCTTGATAAAGTTTTGAAGAAGTTCAAAATGGATCAATCCAAGAAGGGGTTCTTGCCGGTATTGCAAGGTACGAAGTTGAGTAAGACTCAATGCCCAGTGACTGCGGAAGATAAAGAAAAGATGAGTGTCGTCCCCTATGCTTCAGCCATAGGCTCTATCATGTATGCAATGCTGTGCACAAGACCAGATGTCAGCCTTGCCATAAGTATGGCCGGAAGGTTTCAAAGTAATCCTGGTATGGATCACTGGACAGCGGTCAAGAATATCCTGAAGTACCTGAAAAGGACTAAAGATATGTTTCTCGTGTATGGAGGTGATCAAGAGCTCGTCGTAAAGGGTTACGTCGATGCAAGCTTTGACACTGATCCGGATGACTCTAAGTCTCAAACCGGATACGTATATATTCTCAACGGGGGAGCGGTAAGCTGGTGCAGTTCCAAGCAGAGCGTGGTAGCTGATTCTACATGTGAAGCGGAGTATATAGCTGCCTCGGAGGCGGCAAAGGAAGGTGTCTGGATGAAGGAGTTCATGACAGATCTTGGAGTTGTGCCTAGTGCACTGAACCCAATGACTCTGTTCTGTGACAACACTGGTGCCATTGCTCTAGCCAAGGAACCAAGGTTTCACAAGAGGACCAGACACATAAAGCGACGCTTCAATTCCATCCGCGATTCAGTCAAGGAGGAGGACATAAACATTTGCAAAGTACACACGGATTTGAATGTTGCAGATCCTTTGACTAAGCCTCTTCCACGGGCTAAGCATGATCAACACCAAGACTCTATGGGTGTTAGATTCATTACCTTGTAATGCTAGATTATTGACTCTAGTGCAAGTGGGAGACTGTTGGAAATATGCCCTAGAGGCAATAATAAAAGAGTTATTATTATATTTCCTTGTTCATGATAATCGTTTATTATCCATGCTATAATTGTATTGATTGGAAACTCAAATACATGTGTGGATGAATAGACAGACTTTGTGTCCCTAGTGAGCCTCTACAGGACTAGCTCGTTGATCAAAGATGACCGCGGTTTCCAGGTCATAGACATGAGTTGTCATTTGATAACGGGATCACATCATTAGGAGAATGATGTGATGGACGAGACCCAAACGTTAAACATAGCTTTTGATCGTGTCAGTTATCGCTATAGTTTTCTGCATGTCAAGTATAAGTTCCTATGACCATGAGATCATGTAACTCACTGACACCGTAGGAGTGCTTTGTGTGTACCAAACGTCACAACGTAACTGGGTGACTATAAAGGTACTCTACAGGTATCTCCGAGGGTGTCTGTTGAGTTGACATGGATCGAGACTGGGATTTGTCACTCCGTGTGACAGAGAGGTATCTCCGGGCCCACTCGGTAATACGTCATCTCAATGAGCTCAAAGTGACTAAGTAGTTGGTCACGGGATTATGTATTACGGTAACGAGTAAAGAGACTTGCCGGTAACGAGATTGAACTAGGTATAGAGATACCGACGATCGAACCTCGGGCAAGTAACATACCGACGAGACAAAGGGAACTGTATACGGGATTGCCTGAATCCTTGACATCGTGGTTCATCCGATGAGATCATCGAGAAACATGTGGGAACCAATATGGGTATCCAGATCCCGCTATTGGTTATTGACCTGGGAGTGTCTCGGTCATGTCTACATGGTTTCCGAACCCGCAGGGTCTACACACTTAACGTTCGGTGACGCTAGGGTTGTTAGTGAGAAAAGTGTATGGTTACCGAAGGTTGTTCGGAGTCCCGGATGAGATCCCGGACATGACGAGGGTCTCCGGAATGGTCCGGAGACGAAGATTGATATATAGGATGAAAGGTTTCGGAGTACCGAAAGTGTTCCGGGGAGCATCGGGAAATCGGCGGAGTACCGGAAAGGTTTTCGGGGGGTCCAGAAGAAGTTCTGGGCCTAGTGGGCCACAAGGGGGAACACCACAGCCCTCAGGGGGCTGTGCGCCCCCCCTGGGCCCTCTCCTCATGCGGCTAAGGGGGTGGGACCCCCTAGGGCTGGCCGCACCCCTTGGCCTTGGGGGGCAAGGCACCTAGGGGGGAAACCCTAGGGCCTGGCCGCCCCCCCTGCCCTGGCCGCCGCCCCCTCCCCTTGCCCTGGCCGCCGGCCCCTAGGGGGAAACCCTAGGGCGCCCTCACCTCTCCACCCCCCCTATATATAGTGGGGCAAAGGGAGGGCAGCCAACACAGTTTGTGCCTCGGTGCTGCCCTCCCTCTCCCGTTACATCTTCTTCTCCCGCGGTGCTTAGGCGAAGCCCTGCTGGAGTTCTTCTCCACCATCACCACCACGCCGTCGTGCTGCCGGTTCTCCATCAACCTCTCCTCCACCCCTTGCTGGATCAAGAAGGAGGAGACGTCCCCGAGCCGTACGTGTGAAGAACGCGGAGGCACCGTTGCTTCGGTGCTAGGTCTTCGGCGATCTGAATCGCGACGAGTACGACTCCATCATCCGCGTTCATAACGCTTCCGCTTAGCGATCTACAAGGGTACGTAGATCACACTCCCCCCTCGTAGTTGCATCTACTAGATTGATCTTGGTGAACGGTAGGAAAATTTTTGTTTCCCATGCAACGTTCCCCAACACTTATGTCATAGGTACCTTTATAATCACTATAGATTGGAGTTATAACATCATCATGGTAGAGAAGAGCATTATCATTGCTAGCAACTATATTTGTAAACATTTTGTCTTGATTCTTACTAGCAAGAGAATCAATTATCACATCACTAGTGGGGATAGGATTTGCAATCCTATCATCCCCAAGCTTAGAGCTTCCCATATCTTCACTTTCAGAGTTGGTAACAAAAAGATTTTCAAGATCATAAGTAGCATTATCATCATTTTCCCAATCACAATAAGTAACATGCATATCATAATCAAAATCATCTTCAATAGTACCTACGGACGTATCATCAAGATGATAATTAAGGCAATAAACTTCACCTTCTTCTTTAAACTTACAACCGTTAGGATAAAAGTTGATGGGAGGAATATGCTCAGGCCAGGTTGATACCCCTTCTTCTTCTTTCTTGCTCCTCTTCCTCCTCCTCTTCTTTTTCTTCTTATTAACCTTAGGAGGGAGTGGTTGGAGATGAAGCTTCTCCACATATCCTGGTTTATCATTAGAAACAATAGGGGAAACTTGGGAGAAACTCTCCTTTTTATTAGCAGAAATATAAGAGACGTTTTTATACTTTGGTAAAGTTCCCTCCTTTATAATCTTACCTATGTAATCATTTTCATGGCAATTAACAACACAATAGAGATGGCAATTTTGCAAAGTGTTTTTTATTCCTATGGCATTAACATCTAGCCATGAAGTCTTTTCTGATAACTCTTCACACATCAAAAATAACATAAGCTCATCATAAAGATCAGAGGTGATCATGTTATCACACAACCGGTTAACAGTTATGTTTTGAACATTCATGCATTGAAAATTAAAGTGACCCTCTATACGGCAAAGTTCACAAGTAAAAGGATAAAGGTCACACAATTCTCTAGCAATCTCATTTAAATCTCTGACCCAAGTGATTGTTCTTTCATGCTTATGTTGCTTACAATACTTCTCTTCTTCAATCATAGGCCTTTCACAAGGTCTATCCACTCCACAAAAATTAACATGCTTATATAAAACTTCATTTTTAGAAATTGGATCATGCATGTTGAAATCATCATGAACAATTTCATTTTCTTTGCAAGTCTCTTTAAAAGGTTTATGATACTCGATCCAATCCTCCTTAGACATATTAAGATGTGAAGCAAAAGATTTGAGGAAATCAACAAGGAGTTGAGAATCAAGCCCAAACTTAGCACTAAACTTATTAAAACTTGTAGTTTCAACAAAGGACTTAATGCAATCATACTCCTAAATTATACCCGACTCTTTACCTTTGTCGATCTCCCAATCTTCAGTGTTGCGTTGAATTCTTTCAAGGAGTTCCCATTTAGCATCAATCTTTTTGTTTGTGAAAGAACCCATAGAGGAAGCATCGAGCAAATCTTTATCCTGTCAAGAGAGCCTCGCATAGAAGGTAGTAATAATAATATCTTTGGGGAGCCCATGGTTAGGACATTTTAGCATTAACATTTTCAGTCTCCCCCAAGCTTGAGCTATGCTCTCTCCGTCATGAGGATAAAAATTATAAACATAATTCCTATTCTTATGGACTTCATGAAGAGGATAAATCTTGGAGTAAAAGAGAGACTGGATCTCTTCCCACTCCAGCAGGTGAGAGTCATTTAGTAGCCTATACCATTCCAATGCTTTTCCTTTCAGTGACAAGGCAAATAATTTCCTCATGACAAACTCCTTCGATACACCTGCAAGCTTAAATAATGAACATAGTTGTGACAAATATAGCAAGTGTTCACTGGGATGTCTGTCTCCTGCATAACTATTAGCCAAAACATAATTGATAATACCAGCCGGTATTTTATAGGGCACAATTTCAGTAGGAGGAGGAGCAACCACCATAGGTGTGGGGTGTCCTCCCGCAAGCAACGATCCAATAACAAGGTTTTCCATAAGCATAACTAGTGAAAAAAAACAAGAAACAAAAAGATTTAATTGCAAGATCTAAAGATATACCTTCAAGCGCTCACCTCCCGGGCAACGGCGCCAGAAATAGCTTGATGTCTACACACGCTTCTACTCTTGTAGACTATGTTGGGCCTCCAAGCGCAGAGGTTTGTAGGACAGCAGCAATTTCCCTCAAGTGGATGACCTAAGGTTTATCGAACTCAGGGAAGTATAGGTTGAAGATGGTCTCTCTCAAGCAACCCTGCAACTAAGATACAAGAAGTCTCTTGTGTCCCCAACACACCTAATACACTTGTTAGATGTATAGGTGCACTAGTTCGGCGAAGAGAGGTTAAATGGCAAGTGATATGGATGGCAAAACAAGGTAATATAAATATGTAATAAAAAGTGCAGCAAGCAAACAAGTAGTAAACGTGAGCACAAACGGTATTGCAATGGTGGAAACGAGGCCTAGGGTTCATACTTTCACTAGTGGCAACTCCCAACAACATTAACATAATCGAATCACATGATATTTCCCATAAAACATGCAAAGGGGACACACTCGGAGGTCATTCCTTCGTGGTCAAGAGAGGACGAGAATTATGTAGGGCTACAAAAGCACACCTCAAAGTTCGTAGTTCTCAATCTAAGGATTTCCCAATGTCACCGCGGCCATCCAAAGAGAGTCCCACAATCACCACAACATATCTAAAGGATAGTCAAAGACAAGCACCAAGAGACTCTCGATCTTCAATCAACACACAAGAGAGAAAATCACTCATGAAAATATTGTTCTAATCCATGTCCAATAGACCGCTGTCACCTTGGTCTCGGGGATTATACTAGATAAAGACAAGTGAGTACATCAATCCAATACATAGAGGAAGGGGAAATATCATGGGATCACCCTAGATTAACATAGCCTATGATCACAACGAAGATCACATCATGGGAGAGAGAATTGACCACATAGCTATTGGTAAGAACCTCAGCCCCGAGGAGGAACTACTCCCGCACCATGGAGGGAGGAAGCAACGTCGATGGAGATGAATCCGGGGGCACTTCCCCGTCCCGGCAGGGTGCCGACGCAGGAATTCTAGTCCCCCGAAGCTTGATTGCGATGGCGGCGGAGATCGGAATCGCGTCTGGAGAAAAGGGTTCCGGAATCAGGGTTTCCTCGACGGACCTTAAATATATGCCAAAGGGGGTCACCAGAGGGGGTCAGGGGTGCCCAGGCGCCCCCCCGGCGCGGCCCAGGGGGGGCCGCGCCCACAGGCCGCCTGGAGCCCCTGTGGGTCCCCCTGGCTGTACTTTGGCCGCACGGTAGCTCCTGGAACGCTGATTTTTTATATATTTTTTCTGGATTTTTCCTGGCAGTTCTCGTAATGTGAAAACCTGGAATACAAAAACAGCCGAAAACAGAAACTGGCACCGGGGTGCACTGGCTTAGTAGGTTAGTCCAAATATGATCAAAAGTGTATGGAAGTGTATGAATATCATAGCAATATCACCCTAGAGTGGCATGGAGCAAGCAGAAATTATAGATACGTTTTGGACGTATCAGTAAACCTTTTAGGGTATTGGTCACATGGCGATCTGAACTATAAAGTGTTAAGTCACATGGTGATGTGAACTATTGGTGTTAATCACATGGTGATGTGATCAAGATTATTGAGTCTAGTTCAAGTGGGATACTGAAGGAAATATGCCCCAGAGGCAATAATAAAGATGTTATTTATATTTCCTTATATCATGATAAATGTCTTTTATTCATGCTAGAATTGTATTAACCGGAAACTTAGTACATGTGTGAATACATAGACAAAACAGAGTGTCCCTAGTATGCCTCTACTAGAGTAGCTCATTGATCAAAGATGGTTATGCTTCCTAGCCATAGACCTGAGTTGTCATTTGATCAACGGGATCAAATCATTAGGAGAACGATGTGATGGACAAGACCCATCTGTTAGCTTAGCACTATGATCGTTTAGTTTTACTGCTATTGCTTTCTTCATGACTTATACATGTTCCTATGACTATGAGATTATGCAACTCCCGTATACCGGAGGAACACCTTGTGTGCTATCAAACGTCACAACGTAACTGGGTGATTATAAAGATGCTCTACAGGTGTCTCCAAAGGTGTTTGTGGTGTTGGCATAGATCAAGAATATGATTTGTCACTCCGAGTGTCGGAGAGGTATGTATGGGCCCTCTCGGTAATACACATCATAATAAGCCTTGCAAGCAAATGACTAATGAGTTAGTCACAGGATGATGTATTACGGAACGAGTAAAGAGACTTGTCGGTAACGAGATTGAACTAGGTATTGAGATACCGACGATCGAATCTCGGGCAAGTAACATACCGATGATAAAGGGAACAACGTATGTTGTTATGCGGTTTGACCGATAAGGATCTTCGTAGAATATGTAGGAGCCAATATGAGCATCCAGGTTCCGCTATTCGTTATTGACCGGAGATGAGTCTCGTTCATGTCTACATAGTTCTCGAACCCGTAGGGTCCGCACGCTTAACGTTTGATGACGATCGGTATTATGAGTTTATGAGTTTTGATGTACCGAAGGTAGTTCAGAGTCCCGGATGAGATCATGGACATGGCGAGGAGTCTTGGAATGTTCGAGACGTAAAGATTGATATATTGGACGACTATATTCGGACACCAGAAGTGTTCCAGAAATGTTTTGGATTAAACTAGAGTTCCGGAAGGGGTTACCGGAATCCCCCGAGGGAGTATGGGCCATAGTGGTCCATTTAGGGAAAGAGAGAGGCAGCCCATAGGGCTGACCGCACCCTCCCCCTAGGGATCCTAGTTGGACTAGGAAAGGGGGAGAGGCGCCCCTCTTCTTCCTTCTTCTCTTCCCCTTTGTAATGCCCAGCATTAGATTATACCTCCTACGTGTCGGGGCACGACTTAAAGGTATAAGCTCATACTAGAATGATCTCAAGTATGGTATCTTTGCACGACTCATGTAAAAGAGGGAGGAAATTGCAAAAGAGTAGTCTGCTTACACTCGCCACATCACACAATACATTACATAAGCAATCATCATCCAAATAACATCACATGTCCGACTACGTACGAAGATCCAAATGAAAGATACCAAATAAATAAAGCCACAAGGTCCGATCGTCCCTAGTAGAAGTAGTATCGCCCACGTTCTTCGTCGAACTCTCAATACAGCTCTGTGCAATCTCCTGTGTAGTTCACCATGGTACCTGCATCTGGTGTTGTGTAGAATCTGTGAGCCACGGAGGACTCAGCAATCCCGTTCCCGGGTAGCAAAACTATCTAACCATTGGGTGTGGAACAAGGCTGAAGAACAAAGGTTGCAGCTGCACTAGCACTAGCTTACGTGTTTAGAGCGAGAAGAGAAATGCCACGAGCGTCAAAGTGATCACGAAGTGATCCTATCTAAGCACGTCAATCATAACCCCACCGTGTTCACTTCCCGAACCCCTTCGGAAAATGACCATCACGGTACTCACGCTGGTAGTGTATTCTGAACATGGTGTCAAGTTTTCTACAACCAGATATTAACAAATTCCCATCTGCCACATAACTGCGGGCATGGCTTTCGAAAGATCAAAACCCTGCAGGGGTGTCCCAACTTAGCCCATCACAAGCTCACGATCTGCGGAGTCGCAACTCCATGGTGGGAAGGCCCGAGTATTCTTGGAATCCTCTGCTCAAGATATTCCGACTAAGGTAAAACTAATCCAGCAAGCCTCCCGGCGTGCCGACACCCTGATAGTAGCCGCGCGTATCTAGTCTCAGGCCACGACCGGATGGGTGATCATACAGGTAATACCAGATACCTCGGGTTTCCCCAAGGCGGCCCCGCATAACCCCCAGTTTGGACCAACACTCATGTGGAGCACTGGCCCGGGTTGTTGATTAAGAAAAGGGTTTGCAATGCCCTATGCAAGCTTTAGTTATTAGGCAAATGTAAAACCAATGTTGGGACTTGCTGGAAAAGCTTTAGCGCTAAGCGGGTTATCGAGGGGGGCCCATGAACCCCAACCGTGTTAGGGACGCATAATCAAGGAACATAACACCGGTTTATATGGTTACTAGGGTGGCATGAGTGGAACAAAACACCAAGCAAGAGGCTTAGCCTTCCACCCATTACCAATATATAGATGATTTAGTTTAATAGTTTATATAGTGTGATATCCCAACAATAACTTCAACATGAAGCAAGAATCTTCAAATCTTCACCTGCAACTAACAATGCTATAAGAGGGGCTGAGCGAAGCTTACGTAGCCAATCAAAGGTTGCTAGGTTGGGGTGGTTAGAGAGATTCATGGCTACAATAGGAGGCTGACAAACAAACATGGGCATCGAGGCAATAAGCTAAAGAGCGAGATATCTAGCAATAGGAAAAGATAGTAATGATATCTGGGTCAGGTCATCTTGCCTGTCGAGTCGTCGATGGGATCGTAAGACGGCTCCTCGTACTCAACCTCGGTAGGAACCTCGTACTCGGTCTCGGCTCCCGGCTCTACTCAACACAAGAACACAACATGGCACAACATCAAACAAGGTGCAATGCACAATCAACATGATGCAAGACAAGTCTATATGATGCATTTCATGGCAAGGGATGAAGCACACAAGAACAACACAAAACAACAAGTTTAAATGAGGCCGGAATCAACATATAGCAAATCCGATAAGTCCTCATATGCATATTTTGAAATTGGTCCAGCTCTGAACAAACCTTAAGTCAAAGTTTTTAAACAGCAAGTTAACATGCACCATGATGATCTACACGAAATTCTAGTCAAGTTTCATATAAAGTTTGTTTAATTCGGAGCTACGGTCTAGAAGATATGAGCAAAACAAGACAAGCAAGGCAACGGTGCAAGATGCATCCAAACATCAAGCAAACACACTCCAAACACGTAAACAACATGATATTATGAATCTACGTGCAAAATCAAACAAGTTTCACATAGGGCACGCTCAAAACGGAGCAACGGTTCAACACATACACACAAAACAAGATACAATGCAAAGCTGAAGTTAACAGCCACATAGCAACTTTGGAGCAAGGTAAATATAAGCTACAACACCCAAATATGATGATAAGAAGCATGGACATGAAGTAGACATATCCTACAGTAAACAACTCCATTGGAGCAACCCCATAGGAGGCATGGATCAATAGCAACAAGCTACACCAAATTGATCATGCTGATAAAAACCTGACAATTATAATTTATAGCAACTTGAGAGCAAGAAATAAATAAGCTACAACAAGCCATATGTGCAAGTAAGGGCATGAATGGATAGAAAAAACATGGACAACAAGGAATGATCATTGGCCACTCCAAAACAAGCATGGATTTGAGTGAGGCATCATGCAAACATAGCATCAGGTTAACACAGATACCAGACTTAGCAGTTTTTTCACTAAGTATAAAACAGTAACATTGGCATGGCATATTTACAAGCTTGTTTAAGTCACCTCAAGGCATATCATGGAAAGTGGTTTGCACCACAGCAAAGACCATATGATGGTGATTCTAAAACATATTGACATGTGACATGGGGACAAACACATCAATAGCAAAGAGCATGTCAAAACAACATCTCATAACAAGTTTCAGCACTTAACAGCCACATGCATGGATTTGAGTGAGGCATCATTGGTGTAGGGGTTGAATATGTAGTGCATCATCCTCGAGAAGGTGGGTGGAGCATTTGCGAGGCCAAAAGACATGACCGTGTATTCATAGGAGTCGTAGCTTGTTCTGAATGCGGTCTTGTGAATATCTTCTTCACGGATACGGATCTGGTGGTAACCCATCCGGAGATCGAGCTTTGAGAACACTTTTGCTCCTTTGAGCTGCTCGAACAATTATTGATATTAGGGAGCGGATACTTGTTCTTTATTGTCTTCTTGTTCAATGGCCGGTAATCAACGCAAAGGCGCTCCGTGCCATCCTTCTTCTTGACAAATAGAACACCACAACCCCAAGGAGAAGTGCTAGGCCTGATTAGATCCATACGCTCTTGCTCATCGAGTTGTTTCTTCAGCTCCTTCAACTCATCAGGGGAAAGCTTGTACGGACGCCGACATGCTGGCTCGGTACCGGGCTCGAGTTCAATGACGAATTCAACTTGACGATGCGGAGGCATGCCAGGAAGCTCTTCAGGGAAAACATCTTCATATTCATTGACCACCGGAATCTGAGAGATGGCATTAATCTCGCCCTTGTCATTGAGAGAGAATACCTGATTGTGTTATCTCGAGAGGCGAAGATAATCACGTTTTCGTCAGGATGAGTAAGCTTGACTTCCTTATTTGCACAATCAATGTTTGCATCATGCTTGGAGAGCCAATCCATCCCAAGAATAAGATCAATGTCGGAGTTGCCGAGAATAACCGGAGAGACCAGAAAGCGGTAATCACCTATGTAAATAGATATATCCTGAGCATACACACTAGAATGCATCAGTTTTCTCGGAGAAACAATTGATAATTCCCTTGGCAAACTTTTGATGTCAACATTGTGTTTCGAAGCAAAAGGTTGAGACATGAAAGAGCATGATGCACCCAAATTAAACAAGACTTTAGCAGGTTTAAGGTTGACTGGAAGATTACCAAGTATCACATTTGAAGAATTCTCTGCTTGAGCTGCATTCATCAGATTCACTCTTGCTGACTTGGGATTGTGCTTGACAATAGTAGTGCTGACAGGTGGAGGAGGTGGAAGGCGCCTTTGAGTACACTTGTTGGCATAGTGACCCTTCTGGCCACACTAGTTGCAAGTCACTTCTGAGAGAGGACGGTGATAAGGACCACTTGACTTCGAAGCTTGAAAGTGATTCTTTGACTGATTGCTCGGGTTGGGTGGGTGGGAGAAACCACGGCCACCAGAATGCTTGTTGTTGTTGTTGTTGTTGGAAGGTCAGATCACTGGAGGAGGTGGAAGACAAAACTTCTGCTGCTTTGCAACCACTTGGGAAGAAGAGGAGGAGTCGACAGCATCTCTGATTCTCTTTTTGGAAGCTTCCATCTTGAGCTGGGCTGCCTCTTGCTTAAGGGCCATGTTATAGAATTGATCAAATTCATCCGGCTCAAACAAGGTGAGAGCTAGCTGGAGTTCATCCTTTAGACCACCACGGAACTGATAAATCTTGCTCTTGGAATCTGGGATGTCTTGCTTGGCATAGCGGTCAAGGTTTTGGAACTTGACATTGTATTGATAGACGGACATGGTGCCTTGCTTCAGGTTGCGGAATTGCTCACGCATACCTTCGATGACACTAGCTGGAATGTGGTGGGAGTGGAAATCCTTGCAGAAGTCAGTCCACGAGATTTCACGTCCTTCTCTGGAATCTTTGTACTGCTGCCACCAATCAGCGGCTTGGTCCTTGAGTTGGAAGGTGGCAAACTTGACAGAATCCTCAGGTCTCACGTTACGGCATTCAAAGTGCTTCTTGATGTCTGTTATCCAGTCTTCAGCATCTAGCGGATCCACACAGTAACTGAACGCCTTCGGTTGGTTTGCCAGGAACTGGTTGAGTGTCGCAAAGTGAGGTTGGTTGAACAAATTGCCTTGGCCTTGGTTCCCATGACCACCTTGATTTGGTTGATTTGCTTTAAACTTCTGCATCATTTGCATAAGCATCTGGGTGTTCTGGTTCGTCGCTTGCATAATTTCTCTCTAGGCCTCAGACGGAGGGGGAGGGGAAGGAGGACGATCAGGAACTTCTTCACCCTCTGGGTTAGCATTGGGAACCTTTTTAGGAGCCATCTTGAATGAGATGACAACTATTAGCCATTGATTGAGAAAATATATAAGCTGAATCAACGGCTAGAAATTGCAACATAAGTCTTCACAAGAACATTCGAACAACATGAACGAATGTAATCACAGTTTAATGGTACAACAATCTTCTTGAGAAGCCACTTGGGAGAACAAAAGGTAAATAAAAACAACAAGGAGCAGATAGAACAAATACAAGATAGAAGTTTCATTCGACATATTCGTGCTGAAAGCTTATGGAATGTGTTATAAAAGGGTTTTGCAATCCCCGGATCAGCATAAACTACTTCACTCAATGTACAACCTCGAACTCCATATCATGCATTCGTTGGAAGAATGCCTACCAGCTACTAGATGAACCCACCTATTAATTTCCGAAAGTTTCCAGTTATGCAATCAGGTGTTAGGGATACAGGGGAAGCATTGCGCACTCAACTCTAATCCTACATCCAGCTATATCCATCCTTCAACACATAACCAGTTATTTCCGGAAACCGTTTACCTCGGACCTTCGAAACGCATCTGCTATACAAGCTATGGCAATACTCCCGAACTACCTCCCCAATACTGGGTGATGTCGGGGTTATCTTGCCACTAACCCCATAGGAGAGTTTTCGATGTCGGCCGTCTTAAGTATTCCAGAACTGCTGCGATATATTTGTGACGACAACACCTTGGAGCTCAACTCCCCGGGACACTGCCACAACCCCTAAATGACAGGAGGCATCGAGAACAATGTTCTCATCACAAAGACATCGGAACAATCCAAACAATACTCGCGTGATCCTAATTTTTTTTTGTGAAATTTTGATAGTAGAAGAGATAAGTAATCGTCTGGAGTCCTCACCAGAGTGAAAAGGGATGAGGAGCAAAAAGAAATCCTACTCTCCGATATATATATAGGACTCAAAACATTTTCAAGTGTGTGCCTAGACTCAACCGTCAACGATTCGATCAATCAGTGGGGGCATCTAGGTCGGAGAAGGCTCTGATTACCAACTTGTAATGCCCAATATGCGATTATACCTCCTACGTGTCGGGGCATGACTTAAAGGTATAAGCTCATACTAGAATGATCTCAAGTATGGTATCCTTGCACGACTCATGTAAAAGACGGAGGAAATTGCAAAAGAGTAGTTGTCTTACACTCTCCACGTCACACAATACATTACATAAGCAATCATCATCCAAATAACATCACCTGTTCGACTACGGACGAAGATCCAAATGAAAGATACCAAATAAATAAAGCCACAAGGTCCGATCGCCCCTAGTAGAAGCCACTACTGATCCTCTGGGTAAGACACGTAGTATCGCCCACGTTCTTTGTCGAACTCCCAGTACAGCTCTGTGCCATCGCCTGTGTAGTTTACCATGGTACCTGCATCTGGTGTTGTGTAGAATCTGTGAGCCACGGAGGACTCAACAATCCCGTTCTCGGGTAGCAAAACTATCTAAGCCTTGGGTGTGGAACAAGGATGAAGAACAAAGGTTGCAGCTGCACTAGCCCTAGCTTACGTGTTTAGAGCGAGAAGACAAGTGCCACGAGCGTCAAAGTGATCACGAAGTGATCCTATCTAAGCACGCCAATCATAACCCCACCGTGTTCACTTCCCGAACCCCTTCGGAAAATGACCGTCACGGTACTCACGCTGGTAGTGTATTCTGAACATGGTGTCAAGTTTTCTACAACCGGATATTAACAAATTCCCATCTGCCACATAACCGCGGGCACGTCTTTCGAAAGATCAAAACCCTGCAGGGGTGTCCCAACTTAGCCTAACACAAGCTCACGATCTGCGGAGTCACAACTCCAAGGTAGGAAGACCCGAGTATTATCGGAATCCCGTGCTCAAGATATTCCGACTAAGGTAAAACTAATCCAGCAAGACCTCCTGGCGTGCCGACACCCTGACAGTAGCCGCGCGTATCTAGTCTCAGGCCACGACCGGATGGGTGATCATACAGGTAATACCAGATACCTCGGGTTTCCCCAAGGCGGCCCCGCATAACCCCTAGTTTGGACCAACACTCATGTGGAGCACTGGCCCGGGTTGTTGATTAAGAAAAGGGTTTGCAATGCCCTATGCAAGCTTTAGTTATTAGGCAAATGTAAAACCAATGTTGGGACTTGCTGGAAAAGCTTTAGCGCTAAGCGGGTTATCGAGGGGGGCCCATGAACCCCAACCGTGTTAGGGACGCATAATCAAGGAACATAACACCGATTTATATGGTTACTAGGGTGGCATGAGTGGAACAAAACACCAAGCAAGAGGCTTAGCCTTCCACCCATTACCAATATATAGATGATTTAGTTTAATAGATTATATAGTGTGATATCCCAACAATAACTTCAACATGAAGCAAGAATCTTCAAATCTTCACCTGCAACTAATAATGCTATAAGAGGGGCTGAGCGAAGCTTACGTAGCCAATCAAAGGTTGCTAGGTTGGGGTGGTTAGAGAGATTCATGGCTACAATAGGAGGCTGACAAACAAACATGGGCATCGAGGCAATAAGCTAAAGAGCGAGACATCTAGCAATAGGCAAAGATAGTAATGATATCTGGGTCAGGTCATCTTGCCTGTCGAGTCGTCGATGGGATCATAAGACGGCTCCTCGTACTCAACCTCGGTAGGAACCACGTACTCGGTCTCGGCTCCCTGCTCTACTCAACACAAGAACACAACATGGCACAACATCAAGAACGGTGCAATGCACAATCAACATGATGCAATACAAGTCTATATGATGCATTTCATGGCAAGGGATGAAGCACACAAGAACAACACAAAACAACAAGTTTAAATGAGGCCGAAATCAACATATAGCAAATCCGGCAAGTCCTCATATGCATATTTCGAAGTTGGTCCAGATCTGAACAAACCTTAAGTTAAAGTTTTTAAACAGCAAGTTAACATGCACCATGATGATCTACACGAAATTCTAGTGAAGTTTCATATAAAGTTTGTTTAATTCGGAGCTACGGTATAGAAGATATGAGAAAAACAAGACAAGCAAGGCAACGGTGCAAGATGCATCCAAACATCAAGCAAACACACTCCAAACATGTAAACAACATGATATTATGAATCTACATGCAAAATAACACAAGTTTCATATAGGGCACGCTCAAAACGGAGCAACGGTTCAACACATACACACGAAACAAGATACAATGCAAAGCTGAATTAACAGCCACATAGCAACTTTGGAGCAAGGTAAATATAAGATACAACACCCAAACATGATGACAAGAAGAATGGACATGAAGTAGACATATCCTACAGCAAACAACTCCATTGGAGCAATGATGGCTTCTCGCCCCTCGTTGGTTACCCCAAGTGGAAGGTTTGAGATGTAGTGTAGCGGAAGTTTTCCCTTGGCAAAGATACCAAGGATCGATTTCCCCTGAGACTCCCAGTTTCAACAAGAAGGTGTCAACTGCTAACGGCGCCAGATATTAGCAATCAACGTGGACCTGCACACAGATACAAATAACTTTGCTCCCAACGAGTACAGAGAGGTTGTCAATCCCTCCGGCCTTGTCGTTTACAAAGGATCAAACGCAAGTGATAATAGTGATAGGTATTGCTGCAATAGTAAGTAAAAGTGGATGTGATCAATGATGGTAATATGGACCGGGGTCCCATGATGTTCACTAGTGATGTCTCTCTCCCAAAAGACGATAAAACAGCTATGTGAGGTAAACGAATTACAGCTGGGCAATTGACAGAATTATGTGCGCAAACCAATGCTAACTATGTTACAAGAAAGGTAGAGGTTCAAAGCATGGGCGGTACGCCAAGGCAAGTAGACCGAAATCCATCTGCATCAACTACTAATCATCCACCTTGAGATATCTATCCAGAACATCTCGCTGGTATTAAGTTGCGAGTCCCACCCATAGTGTAAACTCAAAGCAACAGACAACTGCCTTAAAAGAACTTTGCGTAAAGTAAACAATCCTTGCACCCGCGGGCACAAGCACCGTTGTTTTCCCCCTTGTGGCAAAAGCACATCCCCTAGACTCATGTTTCTGTCACTCAAGCTAGTCATCGAGGGGCATGAACCCACAATCAAGCATAACGTTCCCTCTTGGAGTCACTACCTACTACTTGGCCAAAGCAATAAATAACAACGGAGAACATGCAAGAATTACTTACGAACATAAATATAAAAGAGGTAGATCAAATACATTACTCAAACACAATCTGAACATAATCTCAAAATCCATCGGATCCCAGCAAACTCAACATAGCAACAACATAAGGATTACATATGTGCCTCGATCATGTAGGGCAGCTCACGAGGTCTAATTAGTGAAGCACAAGAACGGGAGGAGAACATCACATAGCTACTGGTCATGGACCCATGGTCCAAGGGAGACTAATCACAACTCATCCGGGAGGCGTCCATGGTGGTGGAGAGGCTCCCGGTGGTGATCCTCCCCTCCGGCAGGGTGCCGGGAAGAGTTCTCCTGGTGCTCCCGATCTTGGAAGCGCGGCGGCGGCGGAACAGAGATGAGATCGCGAAAAAGGGTTCCCGTCTCGAGGGTTTCGGGACACGATATAAATATATGCCAAAGGGGGGCATCAGCGGAGGCCTGGGGGGCCCAGGCGCCCCCCCCCGGCGCGGCGAGGAGGGGGGCCGCGCCACCAGGGCGCCTGGAGCCCTGGTGGCCCCCCTCCGGCTGTACATTGGCTGCCGGGAAGCTTCTGGAACGCTGATTTTTTATATAATTTTTCCGGGATTTTTCTGGCAGTTCTCGTAATGGGAAAACCTGAAATACAAAAACAGCAGAAAACAGAAACTGGCACTGGGGTGCACTGAGTTAATAGGTTAGTCCAAATATGATCAAAAGTGTATGGAAGTGTATAAATATCATAGCAATATCACCCAAAAGAGGCATGGAGCAAGCAGAAATTATAGATACGTTTTGGACGTATCAACATCCCCAAGCTTAATTCCTGCTCGTCCCCGAGTAGGTAAATGATAACAAGAATAATTTCTGTGGTGACATGCTATTAACCATATAGGACTTTTCATAGTCATATGACAAAAGCTTACTGAGACAATGAATCTGTAGTAATTAAGTTGCCTCATGAGAAAATCACAAAGAACTAAAAGTTTTACAACATGATACTGAAACATCAAATAGATTTGTAATGAGCATGGTGTGTAAATATGATAAAGTGATATCTCGCTTGCCCCCTTTAGTGAAGCAAAACATAAATGCAGGGGCACCTCCAAGGTTTAAGTGATGACTAGATACAATGATTTCAAAATAAACGATATCATAATCATGCAAAAGACAATGCTACTTTGGGACAATGCACATTACACTCAGAATGACAATCATGCTCTCAGTAGTTGGTGCTTTTAAAAGAAGGCGGAGACTCTCGAACCGTGGCTTTTGTTGGCAAGGTTGAAAACCCATAGTCGGAAACAAAGACAAAGCATGTACCAGAGCTCTTGGTTTTAAAAACAGAGGTAATAATTATTTTTTTAGATTATGCATGTTTCGTCAACGAATGCTAGCAGACAACTCAATCACTTCTTGAGATGGACAAGTTTCGAGGAACAACTCCCGAATGAGGACGATCACATCCTCTTAATCTCCTTTGTTTATCACTGCCAAAGTTTTCTGATTTCTCATGAACAAAGCGTGAAGGAGGGTTTGTTTGTTATATTAATTTTGAGCCGGGCGCACTCAATGCCAGTTCCTTCTCGTGTTATGGGTTTGCACATTAGACATGCAATCCCGGGGTGAAGCTTGTCCAACTTAAAAAGATCATGAATTAACTACCACTTCATCGTGAACTTAAAACAGAGGCACAAAATAGGAATGCATTTTTTTTGAATAATTTCGAGATGGTACATGAAAGTCTTCGTTAGGAATGGCAGGTAAATACCATGTAGGAAGGTATGGTGGACTCATATGGCATAACTGGTTTAAAAGAGTTTGGATGCACAAGCAGTCAGTCCGCTTAGTACAGGTGGAGGTTAGCAAAAGACTGGGAACGACCAACTAAGAGAGCAATGACGGTCATAATCATGCAGAGCGACAAAGCAACATTGAATCAGGCATGGTAGTTATATCGCTACTCAGAAATAAAAGATCATCAAGGCTTGACAGACTTTCTTTATAGTCTTAAATATGCATGAGCATACGCCAAGTCAATCAAAATAAATTCTTGAAGGAAGATATTACTAAACCATACCACATCATAGGCAAACAAATCATGTTGGTACTCCAATAACACATTGGAAACCCCCCAGCTATTTGAGACTAACCATAAGAAAACATGAACTACTAAGCACCATTATGCACGTAGCATCTTTATCATAGACATATCAACCAATGCAACAGAAGCAAACTCTCTTAATAAGATAATCATGATAAATAAAGAGAGTTCAAGCAACCAACTAAACAAAAGCTCTTTAAAAAGATAAGCATGAAAACTAAGAGCTAAACATGATAGTAGCTATTGAAAGACAAAGAACACACACAGCAAAGATAGACATGAAAATTCTATGTTATGTTCTAGGTAGAAGTGGAGCATGTTTCTCTCCCACATAAAGAAAGCTGAGTTCCGACTCGTTATGAAAATCTAAAGAAAACTAAAAGCAAGACGCTCCAAGCATAGCACATAACACATGAAGTGATAAAAATATAGTGGAACGAAAGACGAACTGATAATGTTGATGGAGAAGGGGATGCACGGGGCATCCCCAAGCTTAGACGCTTGAGTCTCCTTAATATTTCTTGGGGGTGCATGGGGGCATCCCCAAGCTTGAGCGTTTGACACTCCTGAATCTTTTTATCATCTTCCCTCGCACACTTGAAAACTCCCTTCATACATAACTCATCATAATCTGATTAGCGAGGTTAGTACCCATAATAAAATAATTGTTCCTTGCTGGAAATAAGGATATTCTTGAAGGTCTACTGTTTCTCAAGATTGCCAAAAGGTTTTTGCAAAGAAAAAGCAAGCTCAAGGTTTGCAAAATGAAGGAAAGGCAAAACAGGACAGAATCTGTGAAAAACAGAACAACAGGTAGTAAATGATTTTTTCGGGGCACTTCTGCAACTCTAATCAAAAAACTCAGAACAGACGCACAAAATACAATTATATAGAGCACGCTGTCGAAAAAATTCAGACCAAAAAGATGATCTGGTGATTTTATACGAATTTTTCTATCCAAGGACAGAATCTGTTTCCTGGACAGCACGTCACAACTTTTGAACTTTCTTGCAATCAGAGGCTACACTTGGCACAAAATTGAAAAGTAAAGATACAATGATGATGCTACTGTAGTAACAACATCAAGACACAAGAAAAGCAAAATAAATTTTTTATTCATGTGGGCTGCCTCCCAAAAGCGCTTTCTTTTATGCCTTTAAGCTAGGCATAATGCAAAAAGATCAAGTTTTATCAAGAGTAAAAGAATAGCTAGCCCGTATAACGGACTCAAAAGGTAACTTAATCTTCTTTCTAGGGAAGTGTTCCATCCCTTTCTTGAGAGGAAATTGGAATTTTATATTCCCCTCTTTCATGTCAATGATAGCACCAATGGTGCGTAGAAAAGGACGTCCCAAAATAATTGGACACGAAGGTTCACATTCAATATCCATAATAATAAAATCAACGGGAACGTAGTTGTCATTGACAATGATAAGAACATCGTCGATCCTCCCCAAAGGTTTATTTATGGAAGAATCAACAAGACGAACACCAAAAGAGCAAGAGTCAAAAGGTTTCAATTTAAGCATATCATATATTCTTTTGGGCATAACAGAGGTACTAGCTCCAACATCACATAAAGCATAGCAAGAGAAGTTATTCAACTTAATTTTAATCATAGGATCCCAACCATCTTCTAGCTTTCTAGGTATGGAGGCTTCTACTCTAAGTTTCTCCTCCCTAGCTTTGATGAGAGCATTAGTGATATGCTCCGTGAAGGCAAGGTTAAGCGTGCTAGTGCGGGGATCTCTAGACATCTTGTGAAGGAAATCAATAACTTCGGTAAGAGTGCAATTATCAAAATCAAGGTCACTACTATCAAGTAAGGTGGTAGTGGTGTCCTTTAGGTTCACTTGTTTGGTAGTTTCTATAGTCATAGCATCACCATTAATAGGTCCAATGGGACCAGGAGTGCATTGGGTGCTAAGAGTTTGGATATCCTCAACAACTTGGATAGTAGCAACAGTGTGGTGGGTAGGAAGGTTCTTAATTCTATCTTCTTCCTCCCTTTCTCTAGCCCATCTCTCTTTAAGTTTAGCCAACATCCTAATGTTTTCATTAATTTGCACTTGAATAGCATTCATAGGAGTGACCTTACTCTCCTCAAGAGGAGAAGTTCTAATTTTAAGCAATTCTACCTCATTGGCTAAATTGTCTACCTTCGAAGAGAGATCATCTAGTTTGTTTAGTTTTTCTCCTACACTCTTATTAAAGGATTTTTGGGTAGTGATGAAATCTGTAAGCATAATCTCTAGTTCAGTAGTGGAGTTCTTGGTGCTAGGATAAGCATTGTTGTTCCCATAGGAATTAGAGGGGAACGGTCTAGGATTGCTACCAAAATTACTCCTATAAGCATTGTTATTAAAATTGTTTCTAGAGATAAAGTTCACATCTACTTGTTCTTGAGCAATCAAAGAATTTAAAGGAACATCACGAGGATCAACAGAAGATTGCTTCGAAAGTAGATACATGATCAAGTCAACTTTTACATTTAGGGAGGAAATCTCCTCGACAAAGTTTACCTTCCTACCTGTTGGAGGGCGTTCGGTGTGCCATTGGGAATAGTTGGTCATCATCTCATCGAGAAGCTTCGTGGCAGCACCAAGTGTAGTTGACATAAAAGTTCCTCCCGCGGCCGAATCTAACAAGTTCCGCGAGGTAAAGTTCAAGCCTGCATAAAAAGTTTGGATAACCATCCAAGTAGTCAAACCATGAGTAGGGCAGTTCTTGATAAGAGATTTCATACGTTCCCAAGCTTGGGCAACGTGTTCATTATCCAATTGTTTAAAATTCATTATGTTACTTTTTAGTTGGATAATTTTAGCAGGTGGATAGTATTTTCCAATAAAAGCATCTTTGCACTTGTCCCATGAATCTATGCTATTTCTAGGCAAAGACTGAAACCAAATTTTAGCTCCTGCTCTCAAGGAGAAAGGAAAAAGCTTAAGCTTAACAATATTACCATCTATTTCTTGGTACTTTTGCATATCACAAAGTTCAACAAAATTGTTTAAGTGTAAAGCAGCATCATCTCCAGCACCGGAGAATTGATCTTTCATAACTAGATTCAGTAAAGCAGGTTTATTTCATAAGAAGGTGCTGAAGTGGCAGGTGTAGTGATAGGCGTGCAAATAAAGTCATCGTTGTTGTGACTAGTGAAGTCACACAACTTGGTGTTCTCGGTGGAACCCATAGTAGCAAGCAAGCAAGATAACTATTTTTGTGATTTTCGATAAAAGATACTAAAGCAAAAAAACTGAAAAGTAAACTAACAAGACTAAAAGCGAAGGTAAAAGATAGCGTGCAACTCCTCTATCCTGAAGAGTGGAGTCCCCAGCAACGGCGCCAGAAAACTTTGCTTGATGGCTTCTCGCCCCTCGTTGGTTACCCCAAGTGGAAGGTTTGAGATGCAGTGTAGCGGAAGTTTTCCCTTGGCAAAGATACCAAGGATCGATTTCCCCTGAGACTCCCAGTTTCAACAAGAAGGTGTCAACTGCTAACGGCGCCAGATATTAGCAATCAACGTGGACCTGCACACAGATACAAATAACTTTGCTCCCAACGAGTACAGAGAGGTTGTCAATCCCTCCGGCCTTGTCGTTTACAAAGGATCAAACGCAAGTGATAATAGTGATAGGTATTGCTGCAATAGTAAGTAAAAGCGGAAAGTAAATAGCGGATGTGATCAATGATGGTAATATGGACCGGGGTCCCATGATGTTCACTAGTGATGTCTCTCTCTCCCAAAAGACGATAAAACAGCTATGTGAGGTAAACGAATTACAGCTGGGCAATTGACAAAATTATGTGCGCAAACCAATGCTAACTATGTTACAAGAAAGGTAGAGGTTCAAAGCATGGGCGGTACGCCAAGGCAAGTAGACCGAAATCCATCTGCATCTACTACTAATCATCCACCTTGAGATATCAATCCAGAACATCTCGCTGGTATTAAGTTGCGAGTCCCACCCATAGTGTAAACTCAAAGCAACAGACAACTGCATTAAAAGAACTTTGCGTAAAGTAAACAATCCTTGCACCCGCGGGCACAAGCACCATTGTTTTCCCCCTTGTGGCAACAGCACATCCCCTAGACTCATGTTTCTGTCACTCAAGCTAGTCATCGAGGGGCATGAAGCCACAATCAAGCATAGCGTTCCCTCTTGGAGTCACTACCTACTACTTGGCCAAAGCAATAAATAACAACGGAGAACATGCAAGAATTACTTACGAACATAAATATAAAAGAGGTAGATCAAATATATTACTCAAACACAATCTGAACATAATCTCACAATCCATCGGATCCCAGCAAACTCATCATAGCAACAGCATAAGGATTACATATGTGCCTCGATCATGTAGGGCAGCTCACGAGGTCTAATTAGTGAAGCACAAGAACGGGAGGAGAACATCATATAGCTACTGGTCATGGACCCATGGTCCAAGGGAGACTACTCACAACTCATTCGGGAGGCGTCCATGGTGGTGGAGAGGCTCCCGATGGTGATCCTCCCCTCCGGCAGGGTGCCGGGAAGAGTTCTCCTGGTGCTCCCGATCTTGGAAGCGCGGCGGCGGCGGAACAGAGATGAGATCGCGAAAAAGGGTTCCCGTCTCAAGGGTTTCGGGACACGATATAAATATATGCCAAAGGGGGGCATCAGCGGAGGCCTGGGGGGCCCAGGCGCCCCCCCGGCGCGGCCAGGAGGGGGGCCGCGCCACCAGGGCGCCTGGAGCCCTGGTGGCCCCCCTCCGGCTGTACTTTGGCTGCCGGGAAGCTTCTGGAACGCTGATTTTTTATATATTTTTTCCGGGATTTTTCTGGCAGTTCTCGTAATGGGAAAACCTGAAATACAAAAACAGCAGAAAACAGAAACTGGCACTGGGGTGCACTGAGTTAATAGGTTAGTCCAAATATGATCAAAAGTGTATGGAAGTGTATAAATATCATAGCAATATCACCCAAAAGAGGCATGGAGCAAGCAGAAATTATAGATACGTTTTGGACGTATCAAGCAACTCCATAGGAGGCATGGATCAATAGCAACAAGCTACACCAAATTGATCATGCTGATAAAAACATGACACTTATAATTTATAGCAACTTGAGAGCAAGAAATAAATAAGCTACATCAAGCCATATGTGCAAGTAAGGGCATGAATGGATAGACAAAAACATGGACAAAAAGGAATGATCATTGGCCACTCCAAAACAAGCATGGATTTGAGTGAGGCATCATGCAAACATAGCATCAGGTTAACACAGATTCCAGACTTAGCAGTTTTTTCACTAAGTATAAAACAGTAACATTGGCATGGCATGTTTACAAGCTTGTTTAAGTCACCTCAAGGCATATCATGGAAAGTTGTTTGCACCAAAGCAAAGACCATATGATGGTGATTCTAAAACATATTGACATGTGACATGGGGACAAACACATCAATAGCAAAGAGCATGTCAAAATAGCATCTCATAACAAGTTTCAGCACTTAACAGCCACATGCACTTTTGCAACAGAGATTAACATGGCAATATGACACCTAACATGAATTCTTCGGCAACCATCATGTAGAGCACTTCACAATGAACATTTTGACATATCATATGCTCCATTTGGATAAACATGCACCAAGTTATCACATCTCAAACATGGCATCAAATTAACAAGTAACAGCAGTTTATAACAAGTAGCACTCTCGTCATGATGATTAGGTCATCTAGATGAACTCAAACAAGCATGCCACAATGGAACAAAATGTAGAGCACATCACCACGATCATTTTGATATATCATATGCACAATTTGGACAAGCACACTAAAAGTTACAGCCATCACAACATGTAACATTATTATGCAAAAACTTTATGCAAAAACTGGGACTTAGCAGAAATTTGAACACTAGGGAAAAAAACAACGAGCGCAGTTTTATTAAACGACGCTTGGGCGGGATCCGGGGGCTTCTCACCAGGTGGGCTGAAGCCCAGGAAGCAGAGGGGCCAGCTGGGCCGGGAAGGAGGAGGAGCCGGCCTGGGCCGTGGGCGAGGCCCAGTGGCGCGCGGGGCCTGGCTGGGGCGCGGTGGCGGCATCGAGGCCTGCGGCCCACGCGGCCCGGCTGGGAGCGACGAGGCCAGGCGCCCGCTTGTTCATCCCGAACGACGCACGAGGCCGGCGGTGCTGGACAGTTGCCGACGGCGAACTGGGAGGTGGATCCGGCGGCGGGGAAGGTCGGGGCCGGCTGGATCCGGCCGGCGGCGGCGGTTCTGCAGTAGCACGGCAAGGCGGCGGGGTAGAAGCGTGGGGAGTCACGGCGGCGGCGTGCTGATGGCCCGGCGGCGGCGAGGGCCTGGCGCGGTGGCGAGGAGCTCGGGGACGGCGAGGGGGCAGCGGAGCGGCGCGCCGTCGCGGCGGCGGGGACAGTCCGGCGCGGGGTGGCGGCAGAGCGCGCGTGCGGGCTGGTGGGCCCGATCCGGGCCGCGGCGGGCCTGGTCGGCGGGGGCGGGGGAGGCCACCGGCGGGACACGTGTCCCGGCCTGAGTGGCCGGGCGGCGGCGGGCGGACGTGTCCGGTGGCGCGGATGGACGAAAATTAGTGTTTTACCCGAAAAATGAACGTGTGGGACTAATTTATAGGCATAGGGAGCTAGGAGACTCCAAATGGGGTGCGGTTTTCGCCCACACGATCACGATCCTACGACCGAGAGGATGGGAGGGGTTGGGCTGGGTTAGTGGGCTGTTGTGGAGGGGGTCTTGGGTCAGAAGGAAGGGTTACTTTTAGCCCACTAGGTTAACCGTGGGAGTACCAAACGAATTCCAAACACGATGAAACTTGAGAGGTGGCCTACACGTACCAAAACAACAACGCACGATAAGTCTCACCCCATTCCGGAAAGGTTACATGGCCTCACACGAAAGAAGGACTCGGGGATGCCACGGGCACGTGTGTGAGTGTCGGAACTCGAAACGGACAGCGAGAAGAGGCGAGTGGGACCGGATGCAAGTGACCACACGAATGCAATGCAATGCACATGATAACATGACATGGATGAAATGCACACAAGCACACGACAAAACAAAGAAACCCAAAATGAAAGAAGAGCCCAGAATGGAGTTGATGAAGTCAAAGTTTCATATATTGCCATAATTGGAAAGTGTTACATCTGTGGCATTACACCCTTCCTTTCCAACTCCTAGTAGGAATAGGAAAGGGGATTCCTATTCCTACTCCCTTGGCGCGCCCTAAGTCTGGCCGCACCTCCCCCCTTGCTCCTTTATATATGGGGGCAGGGGGCACCCAAAGACACAAAAGAAACATTGTTCTAGCCGTGTGCGGTGCCCCCTCCATAGAAACACACCTCGGTCATACCGTTGCAGTGCTTAGGCGAAGCCCTGCGCCGGTAGCTTCATCATATCCGTCACCACGCCGTAGTGCTGACGAAACTCTCCCGTGAAGCTCAACTGGCTCAAGAGCTCGTGGGACGTCATCAAGCTGAACGTGTGCTGAACGCGGAGGTGCCATACGTTCGGTGCTTGATCGGTTGGATCGCGAAGAAGTTCGACTACATCAACCGCGTCACTAGACGCTTTCGCTTTTGGTCTACGAGGGTACATAGACACACTCTCCCCTCTCATTGCTATGCATCTGGTAGATAGATCTTACGTGATCATAGGAAAATTTTGAAATACTACGTTCCCCAACAGTTTCTTTTGTTCCTCCTCATCGCAAACAGTTAATTGAACTGAACCATATGCCCATCATCGCACACGCAACCAAAATCTGAACCATGTTTGATGCATCTGTCGTCGCAAACGTTTTGCACCTTTTTGACGGGTTTTTTACACCATCGTTTGCGATTATTGCATGGGACACAGTTTCGTCGAAGGGTCTCTGATCGTAGTGTCGCGTTAGCAGCATCCTATAGTGGTGATGGGTATATCTACTTGATGAAACACAACATTTGAAAAGTTCAAAGAATTTATGAGTGAAGTAGAGAATCATCATAACAAGAAAATAAAGTTTCTAAAATCTGATCGCTGAGGCGAATATTTGAGTTATGAGTTTGGTCTTCATTTGAAACAATGTGGAATAGTTTCACAGCTCACGCCACCTGGAACACCATGGCGTAATGGTGTGTCCAAACATCGTAACCGTACTCTATTGGATATGGTGCGTTCTATGATGTCTCTTACCAATTTGCCTGTATCGTTTTGGGGTTATGCATTAGAGACAACTGCATTCACGTTAAACAGGACACCGTCTAAATCCATTGAGACGACACCGTATGAACTGTGATTTGGCAAGAAACCAAAGCTATCATTTCTTAAAGTTTGGGGTTGCGAGGCTTATGTGAAAAAAACTTCAGCTTGATAAGCTCGAACCCAAATCGGAGAAGTGTGTCTTCATAGGATACCCAAAAGAAACTATTGGGTACACCTTCTACCACAGATCCGAAGGCAATACTTTTGTTGCTCAGAATGGGTCCTTTCTAGAGAAGGAGTTTCTCTCAAAAGAAGTGAGTGGGAGGAAACTAGAACTTGATGAGGTAATTGTTGAAAGTGCAACTAATCCCCGGGTGGTTTTGGTAATTAATAACAACATATATATCATTGGACTAATATTTACTTGAGAATCATTTCAGAAAAGTTTGATGATATGGGTATGGAAATGTCTGAAGAAGTGGACCCCTCAAAATGCTAAGACAAGCATTGGCAAAAGCTCAAGACTCTATTTTTGGTTTAGTGATCAAAGATCACATTGAGTCCATAGGAAAAGCCAATACTATTAAAAGGGGATGAGGTTGTGTTAATGATCTAGTTGCTCAAGTGCTTGGTGATCTAGCTCCCTCAACTATCAGCACTCTTCACTACTTAACACACTCATAAGTAATCTCGGACAAACCGATTCTGCAAACTCAGTCCCACCGAGATGAACCACCTCAGTTATTCTTCCAAACCCTAATTTCTCGGTCCATCCGATTTTGAGTTTCGGTCTCACCGAAAATGGACTGCCAACCTTCTGTAACCAATTGACATCACTTCGGAATATCCGAGTTGTTACTTTCGGTCTCACCGAGATGGCAAGCTCCAACCTTTGACTCACTTCGGACACACCGAGATGGTATTTTCGGTCCCACCGAAAATCCTAACGTTCACTATATTTGAACTTTCGGTCTGACCGAGTTTTAACTTCGGTCTCACCGAGATTGGTCAAATGTGTGTGTAACGGTTGGATTTTGTGTGGAGGCTATATATACCCCTCCACCCCCTCTTCATTCGTGGAGAGAGCCATCAGAAAGTCTACCACTCCTACCATACACTTTCTGAGAAGTGAACCACCTACCCTTGTGTTGAGATCAAGCCATTCCATTCCTACCATATGAAACTTGATTTCTAGCCTTCCCAAGTTGCTTTCCACTCAAACCTTTCTTCCACCACAGCCATATCAGTGAGGAGAGTTGAGTGTTGGGGAGATTATCATTTGAAGCACAAGAGCAAGGAGTTCATCATCATCAGCACCATCTATTACCTTTTGGAGAGTGGTGCCTCCTAGATTGGTTAGGTGTCGCTTGGGAGCCTCCGTCTTCGAGATGTGGAGTTGAACCAAGAAGTGTGTAAGGGCAAGGAGATCGCCTACTTCGTGAAGATCTACCCCGAGTAAGGCTAGTCCTCCGTGGGCGTAGGCCATGATGGAATAGACAAGGTTGCTTCTTCGTGGACCCTTCGTGGGTGGAGCCCTCCGTGGACTCGCGCAGCCGTTACCCTTCGTGGGTTGAAGTCTCCATCAACGTGGATGTACGATAGCACCACCTATCGGAACCACGACAAAAATCTTCGTGTCACCAAACTGCGTTTGATCTTCTCCACCTCTCTTTTACATGTGCAATTTACTTTCCGCTGCTTATACTCTAGAATTGCATGTGTAGGGTGATACTTGAATTGATCTTAATTGTGAAACTGCCAAAAACATTGCATGATCTAAAGGCAGATTTTTTATATTGTCAAGTAGTCTAATCACCCCCCCTCTAGACTTACTTTCGATCCTACAAGTGGTATCAGAGCTTTGGTCTCCATTGTTTTGGTTTCCATTGCATTGGACTCCATAAGCTTGGTTTCACAACCTAGGAGAGTATGGCGTCTAGTGAGGGTAATTATCGTAGAGGTCCTTACTTTGATGGTACAAATTTTGCTAGTTGGAAGCATAAAATGAAAATGCATATTCTTGGTCATAACCCAGCCTAATGGGGCATTATTTGTGTTGGTATGCAAGGTGAATTCTTCGAGGAAGGAAAAGTTCCGGATCGCGAAGCTACACCGGAAGAGTTGCGGATGTTGCAAAACAATGCTCAAGCTTGTGACATTCTCTTCAATGCTTTGTGTCCCGAAGAGTTCAACAAAATCAGCCGTCTTGAGAATGCTAAAGAGATTTGGGATACTTTGGTTGAAATGCACGAAGGTACTGAATCTGTGAAGGAATCAAAGCTAGATATTCTTCAAGGTCAACTTGACAAGTTCAAGATGAAGGATGGTGAAGGAGTCGCTGAAATGTACTCTAGGCTTGCTCTCATCACAAATGAGATTGCCGGCTTAGGAAGTGAAGAAATGACCGACCGATTCATCATTAAGAAGATTCTCAGAGCTTTGGATGGAAAGTATGACACCGTGTGCACTTTGATCCAAATGATGCCAAACTACAAGACTCTCAAGCCAACTGAAGTCATTGGAAGAATTGTTGCTCATGAGATGGCACTTAAGGATAAGGAAGAGCTTCACAACAAGTCAAGTGGTGCTTACAAAGCTACAAGTGATGCTCCCACTACCTCAAGTGACAAGCTAATTTCCAATGAAGAGATAAGCCTAATGGTCAAGAACTTCAACAAGTTCTACAAGAATAGAGGCAAAGAAAGAAGCTCAAAGTCTAGATCATATGATGAAAAGAGATCTTCTAGTCGTGATCGAAACTGCTACAATTGTGGAAGACCCGGACACTTCTCAAATGAGTGTACGGCTCCCCACAAGAGAAGAGAAGAATCTCCAAGAAGAAGAGCAAGAGATGAGTCACCTCGGAGAGAGAGAAGGAGCAGAGATGATCGTTATGAACGAAGACCCTCTCGGAGAAGCAAGGATTCGGAGAGGAAAGACAAGTCATCAAGGAGCTACACAATAAGAAGACATCAAGCTCATGTTGGTGAATGGGTCTCCGGCTCCGACTCTGACAATCAATCCGATGGAAGCTATCACTCCGACTCCGACTATAGTCAAGATGAAGGTGTTGACGGACTTGCACTCGTATCCTCCAACTCCAACTCCTACGACTTATTTGATTCACCAAATGAGGGAATTGGAAGATGCTTCATGGCTAAAGGCCCCAAGGTAACACACCCTGAATTCATTGACTTTGATAGTGATGAGGATGACTTGCTTGGTGAAGATGAGCTCTTGCATGATAAATCTAGTGAGCTTAGTAATGATGAAAATGCTAGTAGTCTTTATAGTCGAGAAGAGTCGAATGACAATGCTATGAAAGAGATTGAGCGTCTAACTAAAGAACTAAACACTCTTAAGTTAGCTCATGAAACAACTCAAGAAGATCATAGAGAGCTCCTAAGATCTCATGAGAATCTACGCTTCGAGAAGCTCACTCTAGAGCAAGAACATGAGTTTCTAAAAGCGATCAATGACGATCTTCGAAAGAAGAGTTCTTCATAACTTGCCAAACGACTTCTCTTGTCTAATTTCTTGCCACCTATTAAGACTAAGCATGACAAACATAAGAAAAATTCTTCCTCTAGTAGTAACAATGACAATGTTAAATCAAATGTTGTTACTTCTAGTAGTTCTCTTGATTCCACTAACAATGTTTCAAGCCAAGTTACACTTGAGCAAGAAAATAGCTTATTGAAGGAAATCATAGAGAAAGGTGTCTACAAGAGTCTTGCCGGAAGCAAGAACTTTGAGGAGATTGTTCGCGAACAAGGAAGACACCGGAAGAATCAAGGGATTGGTTTTGAGCGAAAGTTCAACGCCGAAGGTGTTGAGTGGGAAGAAGGTCAATACCCTACTCCACAGTTTGTTTCACAAAAGGAGAAGTATGATCCTACTTCTTCCAATGTGGAACAAGCTCAAGACGACCTTCCACCACAAGACCACAAGCTAAAGGCCAAGGACAAGCTTCAAGAGGAGATTGATGCATTCATTGAAGCACCTCAAGCCATGGTCAAGTGGGTTCCCAAGGACACATCAAGTTCTACTTCGTCAAGCTCAACTACAACACCAAGGATTCCCATCAAGATGATGTGGATCCCAAAGAAGAAGAACTAGTAGGTTCTTGAGGGTGACTCCGCCAACAAACTTCACTCATATTCATTTTGGCAAGAACTTGTGCAATCAACTTCCACATCATGCACTAGTTCATGGAGTCACAAACCCTCTTGTTGGTAAGTCAAGGGACAAGGTAATCATTGCTTTCATGGACATCTTCTTTTGTGTACTTCACTCTATGTCTATGGATATTCTTGTTTGTTCCTTGTGGGACTAACCCATGTAGGTATTGAAAGTGCCCTAATCCAAAGGATTGCTCCCAACTCTTGATGATCTGCATCAACATTGAGAATCCACATCTTCAACATCTACATGAAGTCTTCTACGACAACCCAAGGTTAGTTTGACCCTTTGAAAGGGGTTCTCACATCTAGGGGGAGCTTTGCTCTAAAAATTGAGCTAAAGCATCTCCAAATGGTGTGAACACATAAATGCTTTATGTAAAAGTGGTAACCCCACTTGTGCTTAAACGATGAGTATGACCTATGATCAAATGTTCTCATTTGGCTCCTAAGTCAATATACTCATATATAGATGACCTAGTCATCGACAAATTGTGTGCTAGTAGCTAGAGTGTTGGTTGTGCATGTTTGACACATATTTCAGTTGCTATCTTATTGTGTGAGCATGTTGAATGCATGATTTTATCCATTCAAGGACATCCATTTGTTGTTTTGATTGTTTTGTTTTCTTTTTCTGGCCAAATGGATGGACAAGAATGCCTAAGCACCTTTCCCTAGCTATCTATGCTTTCTTGTCTCAAATTCTATTCATGCTCATATCACAACTTTGAACAAGTCTTTTTCGGACAGTCCGAGTGAGGAGCACTCGGAGCCACCGATTCGTCTAAGGCTGACTTCCAAAACCTTCTAAGTTCATTTCGGTCTGACCGGCTTCTCAATCTCGGTCCAACCGAAAATCTTAGACTGATCTAGGTTTCATCTCGGTGAAACCGAGTTCAAAATCTCGGTCTGACCGATATGCGTAACTGCACAGCAGTTATACATCTCGGTGACACCGAGTTTTTCAACTCGGTCCCACCGACAGCATGGGGTTATATATACCTGAGGGCTGCGCGCGATTCAATTCTTCAAACCGTTCGCCCCCAAGACCCCTGCTGCCGTCGCCCTGGTCTACGGATCGTCGCCGTCGTCGCCTGTGCGCCCTCGCCGCAGGTCTCCGCCGCCGTCAACGGTAATCATCTCCACCGTTGCCGCCGTAGAGGGACACCACCAAGTTAGGGTGTGTCCCGATCCCTTTTCGTGCTCCCCATCCGATTCTTGCACGATAGGCTTGCCATGATTCAATCCATGTTTGAGATATTCCCTATACATTAGTTCAGATCTTCTAGTTTCGAGCAAAATTCTTAGGTTTAGGTTTCCACGGAATGCATCTCGGTGAAGCCGATTTTGAAACTCGGAATGACCGATTTGGCCTCTGGCCATTGCACTGCATCATTCGGTTTAACCGAGTTGTGCCAATCGGAATGACCGAAACGTAGTTTCAGTGAAACCCTAAGTTATCGGTAGGACCGAAACCCATTTCAGTCTGACCGAAAGTGGTATGTAGGTTTCTGTTGAACACTTCGGTTGCACCGAAACTTGAAATCGGTTTGACCGAAATACATTCTGTGAAAACTCAAAACTAAGTTTTGAACTCATTTTTTTTGCAAAAACCTCTGCAGTTGTGATAACTCTTCTACTCTGCCTATACCTTATCTTTTCACAGGGTTTTTCAGCCATGTCAGATGTCAGTGACAGCCAGAACAGGTCTGAATCACCGTTTGCTGAAATTCCAGAGGCAGATACAAGTCCTGCTAGCAGCTCCAGTGATGATGGTGAGAGGAGCACCCCTAGTGGTTTGCCTCCCGCAGCCACCAGAACCAGGAAGAAGAGAACTTCTGATGATGAAGACTCTGACTTTGTTGCTGAGGAAGTTACCTCCAAGCCAAAGAGGAATGTGGTTGCCAAAGAGCACCAAGGGCAGCAGTCAAGGAAAGGCACAAGCAAAGTAAAGCAGTCAGCAGTTGCAAAGAAGCTCAACTTGGAAGAGCCAGCTCCAAGCAAGGTGAAGAAGACTTCCAAAAGGAAGAGGGTAGTATATGCTGAACCTCAAGTTGATGCTGCAGAAGAAGAAGAAGAAGAAGAAGAAGAAGCACCCCAGCCTCCTCCTCAGAAAGCTAAGTTCATGGGTGATGCTATTCGGGCTCAAGCCTCCTCTAAACCCAAGAAGCCTGCTCAAGCCAAGGCAGCTCCAGCTAAGCCCAAGAGGACAACCAGAAGCATTCCAGCTTCTGAGAAGAACAAAGGTGAGATGCCACCGTCTGAATCAGATGAAGATCATGTGTTGCTTAAGCTCCGTCCCAAGTTGCCACTCCACAATGATGCTCATCCTCAAGCTGAGGACATGAAGGTAAGGAAGGACAAAGGTCTCAGGCTATGGAGACAGTCTGATCCATATGCTGTAAGGAGAAGGACTGCTGTGGACCCCAGATTCCACACCAGAGAGCAGCAGGATTTCTATGAGACCGTGCTGATGGATAAGAAGCCCATTGTTGCTGAAACCAGGTATGTTTACTGGAAGTATATTGACAGTGAAGAGCACCGGGACTTCTTTCCCCATGTGCATGAGAGCTTTACTGCATGTGGAGTTGCTGATTTTGTGGGTCAAGAGCTGACAGCTTGGAATGACGAGATGATCATTCAGTTCTATGCCACAGCCCACTTCTATCCTGATGGCAAGATCACCTGGATGACTGAAGGTCAAAGGTTTTCTTCGACTGTTGAAGAATGGGCAGAACTTCTGAACGCTCCAGTGCAGAGAGAGGACGACATTGATGTCTATGGGATTCCTAAGAAGAGTCATGATTCCATGAAGAACATGTACAAGGAGATCCCGACTGCTGATTTGGAAGGATGGAAGCTTGGCTCAGTGTACTATCTCCAGGCAGGTCTGACCACCACTAACACTATTCTGAGGCATACATTGATGCCTAAGTCTGGAGACCATCGCATGATTCGAGGCTATTCTATCAACATGCTGCACATTCTCGATGAGAAGGCACCTTTCAAGGTGATGGACTTGATGGTAGAGACCATTAAGAGGACTGCAGCTGACCAGAAGAGGTCGTGTGGGTTTGCCCCGCAGATTCAGATGCTCATCAATGCCAAGTTTGGCACGGGCAAATTCATGTTGGATAGGAAGCACTTGCCACTGCAGCCAGAGCATGAGGACAACGTAGTTGTGATGGATGAAGCGGATCCTACCTCAGTTGAAGGACAGGCCAAAATCGAAGCTGCGAAGAAGGCTAAAGCTGACAAAGAGGCAGCAGCAGCAGCAGCTAAGCCAAAGAGCTTTGGAGAACAAATTCTTGAAGCTACCCAGAGGATTGAACAACGCCTGGCCAGCATTGAGCAATCTCAGGAGAGCCTAGAGAGGATTGTCGAGGACAAGATCCACGCTCTGGACGTGAAGCTGACTGAGATTCAGGTGTCTGTCAACAAGCTTGAGGCAGACATGGAGGAGACAAGGCAGGAGAGAGCAGAGCTTATGCAGGATGATCTAGTCCAGGACTCTCATCGCCAGACTGCTCAGGTTCCCAGAGGATCCAGATCTGCAGCTATCCCAGTGACAGACTCCAGGGCTACCAATTCAGCACCAGCTACAGCTCCAGCAGTTGCTCCAGCTCCAGCATCCACTCCTCCAGCGCAGACATCAGCAGAAGTCTTCGCCGATGCAGCTATCTCTACACCGACATCTACCCAGACGGGAGCCGCCAGCAGAGCCCGCAGTGACGCTTAGCTCTATACCTTTTCGAACTTTTTGGTAACTTGTTGCCAAAGGGGGAGAAATTGTTATAGATCATAGGGCTTCGAGAGAGAGAGTGCTCTTTCGTCTTTCGTTCTTTTGCCGGTTTTCTTTGAGATACAGTGATTTCTTTTGGTTCCTGATACTTTAAGTGTGCTTGCTACTACGTTTGATGCTATCTTAATGAGTGCTTAGTCATACTATGCTTTAATGTGTGCTTGTTTCTTATCATATGCTATTCCTTATTGTATGGCTATTTACTCTTGTCTTGGTGATTGAGTGCATGTTATTCATTCTTATCATTTTGTGCGCTCCACCAAGATGTATGTGACATGGAAGAGTGACCCATAATCCTAATCGATTGTGCATTTGCATTCAAACGCAAATTTTAAATAATGCACAAATTTAGGGGGAGCTCTTGTTTATCACATACTTCTCAAAGCGACGATATTATTCATTGATTATATCTTTTGTCGAAGCTTTGATCTATATGTTGTCATCAATTACCAAAAAGGGGGAGATTGAAAGTGCAACTAATCCCCGGGTGGTTTTGGTAATTAATAACAACATATATATCATTGGACTAATATTTACTTGAGAATCATTTCAGAAAAGTTCGATGATATGGGTATGGAAATGTCTGAAGAAGTGGACCCCTCAAAATGCTAAGACAAGCATTGGCAAAAGCTCAAGACTCTATTTTTGGTTTAGTGATCAAAGATCACATTGAGTCCATAGGAAAAGCCAATACTATTAAAAGGGGATGAGGTTGTGTTAATGATCTAGTTGCTCAAGTGCTTGGTGATTTAGCTCCCTCAACTATCAGCACTCTTCACTACTTAACACACACTCATAAGTAATCTCGGACAAACCGATTCTGCAAACTCAGTCCCACCGAGATGAACCACCTCAGTTATTTCCCCAAACCCTAATTTCTCGGTCCATCCGATTCTGAGTTTCGGTCTCACCGAAAATGGACTGCCAACCTTCTGTAACCAATAGACATCATTTCGGAATATCCGAGTTGTTGTTTTCGGTCCCACCGAGATGGCAAGCTCCAACCTTTGACTCACTTCGGACACACCGAGATGGTATTTTCGGTCCCACCGAAAATCCCAACGTTCACTATATTTGAACTTTCGGTCTGACCGAGTTTTAACTTCGGTCTCACCGAGATTGGTCAAATGTGTGTGTAACGGTTGGATTTTGTGTGGAGGCTATATATACCCCTCCACCCCCTCTTCATTCGTGGAGAGAGCCATCAGAAAGTCTACCACTCCTACCATACACTTTCTGAGAAGTGAACCACCTACCCTTGTGTTGAGATCAAGCCATTCCATTCCTACCATATGAAACTTGATTTCTAGCCTTCCCAAGTTGCTTTCCACTCAAACCTTTCTTCCACCACAGCCATATCAGTGAGGAGAGTTGAGTGTTGGGGAGATTATCATTTGAAGCACAAGAGCAAGGAGTTCATCATCATCAGCACCATCTATTACCTTTTGGAGGGTGGTGCCTCCTAGATTGGTTAGGTGTCGCTTGGGAGCCTCCGTCTTCGAGATGTGGAGTTGAACCAAGAAGTTTGTAAGGGCAAGGAGATCGCCTACTTCGTGAAGATCTACCCCGAGTAAGGCTAGTCCTCCGTGGGCGTAGGCCATGATGGAATAGACAAGGTTGCTTCTTCATGGACCCTTCGTGGGTGGAGCCCTCCGTGGACTCGCGCAGCCGTTACCCTCCGTGGGTTGAAGTCTCCATCAACGTGGATGTACGATAGCACCACCTATCGGAACCACGACAAAAATCTTCGTGTCACCAAACTGCGTTTGATCTTCTCCACCTCTCTTTTACATGTGCAATTTACTTTCCGCTGCTTATACTCTAGAATTGCATGTGTAGGGTGATACTTGAATTGATCTTAATTGTGAAACTGCCAAAAACATTGCATGATCTAAAGGCAGATTTTTTATATTGTCAAGTAGTCTAATCACCCCCCCTCTAGACTTACTTTCGATCCTACAATTGTACCTTCTCTCGAATTGGAAAGTAGCTCATCGGAGAAAACCGTTCCCGTGATGCCTACACTACTAGAGAAGAAGCTAATGATGATGATCATGAAACTTCGGATCAAGTTACTACTGAACCTTGAAGGTCGACCAGAACATGTACCGCACCAGAGTGGTACGGTAACCCTATCCTCGAAGTCATGTTGTTAGACAACGACGAACCTTCGAACTATGAAGAAGCTATGATGAGCTCAGATTCTGAAAATGGGTTGAGGCCATGAAATCTAAGATATGATCCATGTATGAGAACAAAGTGTGGACTTTGGTGGACTTTCCCGATGATCGGCAAGCCATAGAGAATAAATGGATTTTCAAGAGGAAGACGAACACTAATGGTAATGTCACTATCTACAAAAGGTCGACTTGTCGCAAAAGGTTTTTTGACAAGTTCAAGGGGTTGGCTACGATGAGATTTTCTTAATCATAGTGATGCTTAAGTTTGTCCGAATCATGTTAGCAATTGCCGCATTTTATGAAATCTGGCAGATGGATGTCAAAATTGCAATCCTTAATGGATTTCTAAAAAAGAATTGTATATGATGCAACCAGAAGGTTTTGTCGATCCTAAAGGTGCTAACAAAGTGTGCAAGCTCTAGCGATCCATCTATGGACTGGTGCAAGCATCTCAAAGTTGGAATATACGCTTTGATGAGGTGATCAAAGCATATGGTTTTATACAGACTTATGGTGAAGCCTGTATTTACAAGAAAGTGAGTGGGAGCACTACAACATTTCTGATAAGGATATGTGAATGACATATTATTGATCAAAAATGATTTGGAATTTTCTAGAAAGCATAAAGGAGTGTTTGAAAGGAATTTTTCAAAGAAAGACCTCGGTGAAGCTGCTTACATATTTGGGCATCCAGATCTATAGAGATAAATCAAGACGCTTAATAGGACTTTCACAAAAATACATACCTTGATAAAGTTTTGAAGAAGTTCAAAATGGATCAGTCAAAGAAGGATGATACGTCTCCAACGTATCTATAATTTTTGATTGTTCCATGCTATTATATTACTCCCTCTGTTCCATAATGTAGTGCCTATAGATTTTTTGAAAAGTCAAACCTCACAAACTTTGACCAAGTTTGTGGAGAAAAATATTTACATCTAGAGTGCGAAACATATATCACTAGATTCATCATAAGATGTAGTTTCACATTATATATTTTTTCTATTGTAGATATAAATATTTTTCTCTACAAACTTGGTCAAAATTTGCAAAGTTTGACTTATCAAAAAATCTATAGGCACTACATTATGGAACGGAGGGAGTATCTGTTTTGGATGTTTTATGGGCTTTAATATACACTTTTATATCATTTTTGGGACTAACCTATTAACCCAGAGCCCAGTGTCAGCTTCTGTTTTTTCCTTGTTTTTGGAGTATCGCAGAAAAGGAATACTAAACGAAGTCCAATTGACCTGAAACTCCACGGAGATTGTTTTTGGACCAAAAGAAGCCCACGGAGTACCGGAGATGGACCAGAAGAGCCCCGAGGCCACCACGAGGGTGGGGGCATTCCCTACCCCACTGAGGGCGCCCCCTATCTCGTGGCCGCCTCGGGGACCCCCCTTACTTGTTCCCGACTCCAACACCTCTTATATATACCCAAACTTCCAGAAAGGAACCTAGATCAGGAGTTCCACCACCGCAAGCCTGTATAGCCACCGAAAACCAATCTAGACCCATTCCGGCACCCTGCCAGAGGGGGGGAATCCCTCTCCGGTGGCCATCCTCATCATCCCGACACTCTCCATGACAAGGAGGGAGTAGTTCACCCTCGGGGCTGAGGGTATGTACCAGTAGCTATGTGTTTGATCTCTCTCCCTCTCTCTCTCCCTCTCTCTCTCTCGTGTTCTTGAGATGGCACGATCTTGATGTATCATGAGCTTTGCTACTATAGGTGGATCTTATGATGTTTCTTCCCCTCTACTTTCTTGTAATGGATTGAGTTTTCCCTTTGAAGTTATCTTATCGAATTGAGTCTTTGAGAATTTGAGAACACTTGATGTGTGTCTTGCATGTGCTTATCTATGGTGACAATGGGATATCACGTGATCTACTTGATGTATGTTTTGGTGATCAACTTGCGAGTTCAGTGACCTTGTGAACTTATGCATAGGGGTTGGCACACGTTTTCGTCTTGACTCTCAGGTAGAAACTTTGGGGCACTCTTTGAAGTTCTTTGTGTTGGTTGAATAGATGAATCTGAGATTGTGTGATGCATATCGTATAATCATGCCCACGGATACTTGAGGTGACAATGGAGTATCTAGGTGACATTAGGGTTTTTGTTGATGTGTGTCTTAAGGTGTTATTCTAGTACGAACTCTAGGATAGATCGAACGGAAAGAATAGCTTTGGGTTATTTTACTATGGACTCTTGAATAGATCGATCAGAAAGAATAACTTTGATGTTCACCCTCGGGGCCGAGGGTATCTTCATCATCTCGGCGCTCTCCATGACGAGGAGGGAGCAGTCCACCCTCGGGGCTGAGGGTATGTACCAGTAGCTATGTGTTTGATCTCTCTCTCTCTCGTGTTCTTGAGATGGCACGATCTTGATGTATCGCGAGCTTTGCTATTCTAGTTGGATCTTATGATGTTTCTCCCCCTCTACTCTCTTGTAATGGATTGAGTTTTCTCTTTGAAGTTATCTTATCGGATTGAGTCTTTAAGGATATGAGAACACTTGATGTATGTCTTGCACGTGCTTATCTGTGGTGACAATGGGATATCATGTGATCTACTTGATGTATGTTTTGGTGATCAACTTGCGGGTTCCGTGACCTTGGGAATCTATGCATAGGGGTTGGCACATGTTTTCGTATTGACTCTCCGGTAGAAACTTTAGGGCACTCTTTGAAGTTCTATGTGTTGGTTGGATAGATGTTTCTGAGATTGTGTGATGCATATCGTATAATCATGCCCACGGATACTTGAGGTGACAATGGAGTATCTAGGTGACATTAGGGTTTTGGTTGATTTGTATCTTAAGGTGTTATTCTAGTACAAACTCTATAATAGATTGAACATTACTACGGACTCTTGAATAGATCGATCAGAAAGAATAACTTTGAGGTGGTTTCGTACCCTTCTCTTCGTTTGTTCTCCGCTATTAGTGACTTTGGAGTGACTCTTTGTTGCATGTTGAGGGATAGTTATATGATCCAATTATGTTATTATTGTTGAGAGAACTTTCACAAGTGAAAGTATGAACCCTAGGCCTTGTTTCAAAGCATCGCAATACTGTTTGTGCTCACTTTTATCATTAGTTACCTTGCTGTTTATATATTTTTCATACTACAAAAACCTATATCTACCATCCATATTGCACTTGTATCACCATCTCTTCGCCGAACTAGTGCACCTATACAATTTACCATTGTATTCGGTGTGTTGGGGACACAAGAGACTCTTTGTTATTTGGTTGCAGGGTTGTTTGAGAGATACCATCTTCATCCTACGCATCCCACGGATTGATAAACCTTAGGTCATCCACTTGAGGGAAATTGCTACTGTCCTACAAACCTCTGCACTTGGAGGCCCAAGAAAGTCTACAAGAAGAAGGTTGCGTAGTAGACATCAAGCAATTCCTGGCGCCTTTGCCTGGGAGGTGAGTGCTTGAAGGTATATCTTTAGATCTTGCAATCGAATCTTTTAGTTTCTTGTTTTATCACAAGTTTAGTTTATAAAAGAAAACTACAAAAAATGGAATCGAGGTTGCCTCATATGCTTCATCTTTTTAATATCTTTCGTGAAAATGGTGGAAATAAAAATTGTGCCGAAGTGCTAGAAGAAGAATGCATTAAAATGTTTGGCACTAAATACTTGAATTATGAGCATGATTTCAATGTTGTTAGTGGGAATCCTTTGAATATCCATGATACTAATGATATGCAAAGGCCCAAGCTTGGGGAAGCTATGTTTGATGCAGATGATATTTTTAGCCCCCCAAGTTTTGATGTGCAAATTTATTATGATGATAGCATGCCTCCTATTTATGATGATTGCAATATTTATGAAAGTGGATTTGGAGAGGTCATGACTTTATTTAGTGATGAATCCACTATTTCAGAAGAGGTTCTGATACGTCTCCAACGTATCTATAATTTTTTATTGTTCCATGCTATTATGTATGATGTTTTGGATGTTTAATGGGCTTTGTCATACACTTTTATATTGTTTTTGGGACTAACCTACTAACCAAAAGGCCCGGTCCAGATTGCTGTTTTTTGCCTGTTTCAGGGTTTTACAGAAAAGGGATATCAAACGGAATCCAAACAGAATGAAACCTTTGGGAGAGATATTTTTGGAGAAAATCACGCACGGGAGACTTGAGAACCACGAAGTAGGGCCTACAAGGTGCCCACGAGGGTGGGGGTGCCCCCTGCCTCGTGGGTCCCATGTACGGCCCCCGGTGCCCTCCTTCCTCCTATATAAGCCTACGTACCCCAAAACCATCAGAGCAACAGAGAAAACCCTAGTTACACCGCCGTAACCTTCTGTTCCCGTGAGATCCCATCTTGGGGCCTGTTTCGGAGCTCCGCCGGAGGGGGGGGGTCTTCCACGGAGTGCTTCTACATCATCATCATCGCCTCACCATGAGTTGTGAGTAGTTTACCACAGACCTTCGGGTCCATAGCTAGTATCTAGATGGCTTCTTCTCTCTCTTTGGATCTCAATACAAAGTTCTCCTCGGTCTTCGAGGAGATCTATTCGATGTAATCTCTTTTTGCGGTGTGTTTGTCGAGATCCGCTGAAATGGGGGTTTATGATCAAGATTATCTATGAGAAATATTTGGTTCTTCTTTGAACTATTTATGTATGATTATAATATCCTTGCAAGTCTCTTCGAATTATTGGTTTGGTTTGGCCTACTAGATCTATAGTTCTTGCAATGGGAGAAGTGCTTGGCTTTGGGTTCAATCTTGCGGTGTCCTTTCCCAGTGACAGTAGGGGTAGCAAGGCACATATTGTATTGTTGCCATCGAGGATAAAAAGATGGGGTTTATATCATATTGCTTGAGTTTATCCCTCTACATCATGTCATCTTGCTTAAGGCGTTACTCTGTTCTTATGAACTCAATACACTAGATGCATGCTGGATAGCGATCGATGTGTGGATTAATAGTAGTAGATGCAGAATCATTTCGATCTACTTCTCTCGGACGTGATGCCTATATATAATGATCATGCCTAGATAGTTTCATAATTATCCGCTTTACTATCAATTGCTCAACAGTAATTTGTTTACCCGCCGTAGAATATCGCTATCATGAGAGAAGCCACTAGAGAACACTATGGCCCCCGGGTCTATTCTCAACATATCAATCTACACTTACTTTACTTTTTCCGCTTTTACTTTCTGTTCTTATAATCAAAAATACCAAAAATATCAAACTATCATCTCTATCAGATCTCACTTTCGTAAGTGACCGTAAAGGGATTGACAACCCCTTATCGTGTTGGCTGCGAAGTTCTTATTTGTTTGTGCAGGTGCGAGGGACTCGCGCGTGGTCTCCTACTGGATAGATACCTTGGTTCTCAAAAACTGAGGGAAATACTTACGCTACTGTGCTGCATCTCCCTTTCTTCTTCGAGGGAATACAACGCAAGCTCGAGAAGTAGCAGGAAGAATTTCTGGCGCCATTGCCGGGGAGGCTTACGCAAAAGTCATACACCAAGTACCTATCACAAACCCTTATCATTCGCATTACATTTTTTGCCTCTCGTTTTCCTCTCCCCCACTTCACCCTTGCCGTTTTATTCGCCCTTCTTTTGCCGTGTGTTTACTGTTCGCGTGCCTCTTGTTTGCTTGTGTTTCTATGTGCCCTCAATTAGCTTGCATCTTCGCTTGCTAAAGAATGAATCCTCATCCACTTGCTAATCTGTTTAATAGATCCAATTATGTTGAACCTATTGCTAGTGAGCTGCGTGCACTAGATTATCTTTATGAGGTTTTGCTCGAAATTTATGAATCTGGAAATTGTGAGGAATTGTTAAAAGAAAAAGTGATGCATGTTAGCTCCTTAAATAAAAAGCATGATTGCAATGATGTTACTATAAATTCTATTGATGTCAATTGTGCTAATAATATGCAAAACCCTAAGCTTGGGGATGCTAGTTTTGCTATGTCTACTACTTGTTACAGTTATCATGATTGGGGTGATTCTTCTTTTGATCTTGAAAATTTATTTAATCCCCATGATGAATATAAGATTGATAATAATGTTTGCATTAATATCGAAAGTGGGTTTGGAAGAGTGTCAACTTTAGATCCCACATATTTGGAGTATGATCAATCTTATGATTTTTTTATAAAAGTGGGTTTGGAGAGGTCATGACTTTAGTTAATGTTGCTCCCACTATTTTGGAAGAGTTCAACTTCATATGCATGTGGATCTTGTTGAGAATATGTTTTGTGATAGCTATATTGTTGAGTTTGATTATGATCCTACATGGGATTATTATGAGAGAGGAAAATATGGTTGTAGAAATTTTCATGTTACTAAATTACCTCTTGTTATGTTGAGATTGCTATTGTTTCTTTCTTCTTCCTAGAATATGCTATCTTGCTTGTCTTGCTAATCTGTTTTCCTATAAATTGCCTATGCATAGGAAGTATGTTAGACTTAGATGTGTTTGTCACATGTCTTATGATGCTCTCTTTGTGCTTCAATCCTTGTCTTTCATGTGAGCATCATTGAAATATTGTGCCTAGCTAGGGGCGTAAAACGATAGCGCTTGTTGGGAGGCAAACCAATTTTTTATTATTATTTTTTGCTTCTGTTTAGGAATAAATATTGCATCTAGCTTCTGTTTAGATGTGGTTTTGTGTTTTGTTTAGTGTTTGTGCCAAGTAGGACCTTTGGGAAGACTTGTGTGAAGTTTATATGATCTTGCTATGAAAAACAGAATCGTTAGCGCTCGCTAGAATGGTCATCAGATTTTACTGGAGTGTGATATTTAGTTGATTCTTTTTGAAGATGATCAATAGACAAATTCCTCATGTTTACCGATTTAGTTTGATTTTTTTGGAGTTACAGAAGTATGCCAAACCTGCAGATTACTACAGACTGTTCTGTTTTTGACAGATTCTGTTTTTCGTGTGTTGTTTTCTTATTTCATTGCATCTATGAGTAATATTGGGAAGTATGAAGCATAGAGAAGTTGGAATACAGTAGTTTTAACACCAATATAAACAAAGAATGAATTCATTGCAGTACCTTTGAGTAGTGGTTTGCTTTCTTATACTAACGGAGCTCACGAGATTTTTGTCTAACTTTTGTGTTGTGAAGTTTTCAAGTTTTGAGTATTGCTTTGATGGACTATGGAACAAAGAGTAGCAAGGGCCTAAGCTTGGGGATGCCCATGGCACCCCAAGTAAAATTAAAGGACAACCAAAAGCCTAAGCTTGGGGATGCCCCAGGAAGGCATCCCCTCTTTCGTCTTCATCCATCGGTAACTATACTCGGAGATATATTTTTATTCACCACATGATATGTGTTTTACTTGGAGCGTCTTGTATAATTTGAGTCTTTGCTTGTTAGTTTGCCACAATTATCCTTGCTGGACACACCTATTTGAGAGAGTTAAATATGGCCTAGGAATTGCTAGAACACTCTTCGTGCTTCACTTATATCTTTTGAGTTGAATAGTTTTTGCTATAGTGCTTCACTTATATCTTTTAGAGCACGGTGGTGATAATATTTTGAAGAAATTGTTGAACTCTCATGCTTCACTTATATCCTTTTGAGAGTCTATGAAAACAGCATGGTAATGTGCTTAGGCTATAAAACTAGTCTTCACATGATAGACATCCAATATCAATGTAGTAAAAACTTTCACACTAAGTGCATTGAATATGATGAGAAGTTGGATGCTTGATAATTGTTTTGAGATATGAGGATAGTGATATTAGAGTGATGCTAGTGGAGTTATTATGAAATTGAGAAATTCTTGTGTTATGGTTAGTGATTCCCGTAGCATGCACATATGGTGAACCGCTATGTGACGAAGTTAGAGCATGAGGTATTTGTAAAGTGTCAACCTTTGTGTGGAGGTCGGGGGTGCGCGATGGTTAACTCCTACCAACCTCCCCCCTAGGAGCATGCGTTGATTGCTTTGTTTTGATGACTCGTAGATTTTTGCAATAAGTATATGAGTTCTTATGAGTAATGTTGAGTCCATGGATTATACACACTCTCACCCTTCCACCATTGCTAGCCTCTCTTGTATCGCGCAACTTTCGCCGGTACCATACACCCACTATATATCCTTCCACAAAACAGCCACCATATATATTCCTCAAAACAGCCACCATACCTACCTATCATGGCATTTCCATAGCCATTCCGAGATATATTGCCATGCAACTTTCCACCGTTCCGTTCATATGACACGCTTCATATTGTCATATTGCCATGCGTGATCATGTAGTTGACATCGTATTTGTGGCAAAGCCACCATGCATAATTTTTCATACATGTCACTCTTGATTCATTGCACATCCTGGTACACCGCCGGAGGCATTCATATAGAGTCATACTTGTTCTAGTATCGAGTTGTAATATCTAGTTGTAATGAAAGTGTGATGATCATCATTATTAGAGCATTGTCCCATGGGAGGAAAGGCTAAATCAATAAAGCCCCTCCACAAAAAAGGCCAAAAAAGGCCCAAAAAAGGAAAAAAGGAAAAAAGGAAAATAAAAAGGGACAATTGCTACTATCTTTTTCCACACTTGTGCTTCAAAGTAGCACCATGTTCTTCATGATAGAGAGTCTCATGTTTAGTCACTTCATATACTAGTGGGAATTTTCATTATAGAACTTGGCTTGTATATTCCAACGATGGGCTTCCTCAAATGCCCTAGGTCTTCGTGAGCAAGCAAGTTGGATGCACACCCACTAGTTTCTTTTGTTGAGCTTTCATACATTTTTAGCTCTAGTGCATCTGTTGCATGGCAATCCCTACTCACTCACATTGATATCTATTGATGGGCATCTCCATATCCCGTTGATACGCCTAGTTGATGTGAGACTATATCCCTCCTTTTGTCTTCTCCACAACCACCTCTCTATTCCACCCATAGTGCTATGTCCATGGCTCACCCTCATGTATTGCGTGAAGGTCGAAATGTTTGAAAGAATAGAGTATCAAAACAAGTGCTTGGCTGAAATCGGGGTTGTGCATGATATGAATATTTAGTGTGATGAAGAGGGAGCATAGCCAGACTATATGATTTTGTAGGGATAACTTTCTTTAGCCATAGTATTTTGAGAAGACATGATTGCTTTGTTAGTATGCTTGAAGTATTATTATTTCTTATGTCAATATAGACTTTTGTCTTGAATCTTTCAGATCTGAACATTCATGCCACAATTAAGAGAAATACATTGAAAAACTATGTTGGTTAGCATTCCACATCAAAAATTCCGTTTTTATCATTTACCTACTCGAGGACGAGCAGGAATTAAGCTTGGGGATGCTTGATATGTCTCCAACGTATCTATAATTTTTTAATGGGCTTTGTCGTACACTTTTATATTATTTTTGGGACTAACCTACTAACCCAAAGGCCTAGTTCAGATAGCTGTTTTTTGCCTGTTCAGGGTTTTACAGAAAAGGGATATCAAATGGAGTCCAAACGGAATGAAACCTTCGGGGGAGATATTTTTGGAGAAAATCATGCACCGGAGACTTGAGAACCACGGAGTAGGGCCTACGAGGTGCCCACGAGGGTGGGGGACGCCCCCCCTAGGGCGCGCCCCCTACCTCGTGGGTCCCACGTACGGCCCCCGGTGCCCTCCTTTTTCCTATATAAGCCTACGTACCCCGAAACCATCAGAGAAATAGAGAAAACCCTAGTTCCACCGCCGTAACCTTCTGTTCCCGTGAGATCCCATCTTGGGGCCTGTTTCGGAGCTCCGCCGGAGGGGGGATCTTCCACGGAGTGCTTCTACTCATCATCATCGCCTCACCATGAGTTGTGAGTAGTTTACCACAGACCTTTGGGTCCATAGCTAGTATCTAGATGGCTTCTTCTCTCTCTTTGGATCTCAATACAAAGTTCTCCTCGGTCTTCGAGGAGATCTATTCGATGTAATCTCTTTTTGCGGTGTGTTTGTCGAGATCCGACGAATTGTGGGTTTATGATCAAGATTATCTATGAGAAATATTTAGTTCTTCTCTGAACTCTTTATGTATGATTATAATATCCTTGCAAGTCTCTTCGAATTATTGGTTTGGTTTGGCCTACTAGATCTATAGTTCTTGCAATGGGAGAAGTGCTTGGCTTTGGGTTCAATCTTGCGGTGTCCTTTCCCAGTGACAGTAGGGGCAGCAAGGCACGTATTGTATTGTTGCCATCGAGGATAAAAAGATGGGGTTTATATCATATTGCTTGAGTTTATCCCTCTACATCATGTCATCTTGCTTAAGGCGTTACTCTGTTCTTATGAACTCAATACACTAGATGCATGCTGGATAGCGGTCAATGTGTGGAGTAATAGTAGTAGATGCAGAATCGTTTCGGTCTACTTGTCTCGGATGTGATGCTTATATATAATGATCATGCCTAGATAGTCTCATAATTATTCTCTTTACTATCAATTGCTCGACAGTAATTTGTTTACCCGCCGTAGAATATCGCTATCATGAGAGAAGCCACTAGAGAACACTATGGCCCCCGGGTCTATTCTCAACATATCAATCTACACTTACTTTACTTTTTCCGCTTTTACTTTCTGTTCTTATAATCAAGAATACCAAAAATATCAAACTATCATCTCTATCAGATCTCACTTTCGTAAGTGACCGTAAAGGGATTGACAACCCCTTATTGTGTTGGCTATGAAGTTCTTATTTGTTTTGCAGGTGCGAGGGACTCGCGCGTGGTCTCCTACTAGATTGATACATTGGTTCTCAAAAACTGAGGGAAATACTTACGCTACTATGCTGCATCTCCCTTTCCTCTTCGAGGAAATACAACACAAGCTCGAGAAGTAGCAGGTTCCAATTGATCATGAGGGCAAAGTTGTTATTTATGATGATTATTGTGATGACTTGTATGCTATTAAGAATAATGATAACCATGAAACTTGTCCTCGTGATTTTAGTTTTCAATTGGATTATGCCTCACATGATAATTATTTTGTTGAGTTTGCTCCCACTACTATTCATGAGAAGAAATTCGCTTATGTGGAGAGTAATAAAATTTTTATGCTTGGGGATCAGGAAAATAATGCTTTATGTGATTATTATATTGTTGAATTCATTCATGAAGCTACTGAAAATTATTATGAGGGAGGAACATATGCTTGTAGGAACTGCAATAATACCAAGTTTCCTCTCTATGTGTTGAAAATCTTGAAGATATGCTTTTTTTGCTTTCCTATGCTAGTTGATGTCTGTCATAAGTTATTTGCTCACAAAATCCCTATGAATAGTAAGTGGGTTAGACTTAAATGTGCTAGTTATATTCTTCATGATGCTCTCTTTATGTTTCAATTCTTATCTTTTATGTGAGCATCATTGAAATCATTATGCCTAGCTAAAAGGCATTAAAGAAAAGCGCTTGTTGGGAGACAACCCAATATTTACCCTTACTGTTTTTGTGTGTTCACATAATTAAGATACTGTAGTAATCATGTTTTATAGCTTTTGTTTCAATAAAGTGCCAAGTAGAACCTTTGTGAAGACTTGGGTGAAAGTTAATGTGATCCTGCTGTAAAAAATAGAAACTTTGCGCTCACGAGATTAGCTGCCATTCTTTACTGGGAGTGCTTTTAAGTTGATTCTTTTTGCAGAAGATTAATATACAAATTCCTCACATCCACCAATTTATTTCAGAATGTTTTGAGTTACAGAAGTATTCGAAAGTTACAGATTGCTACAGACTGTTCTGTTTTTGACAGATTCTGTTTTCTATGTGTTGTTTGCTTATTTTGATGAATCTGTGAGTAATATCGAAGGGTATGAACCATAGAGAAGTTGGAATATAGTATATATTACACATATATGAATTTAGAATGAGTTCACAACAGTACCTAAGTGGTGGTTTTATTTTCTTATACTAACGGATCTTACGAGTTTTCTGTTAAGTTTTGTGTTGTGAAGTTTTCAAGTTTTGGGTAAAGATTAGATGAACTATGGAATAAGGAGTGGCAAGAGCCTAAGCTTGGGTATGCCCAGGGCACCCCAAGGTAATATTCAAGGACAACCAAGAGCCTAAGCTTGGGTATGCCCAAGGCACCCCAAGGTAATATTCAAGGACAACCAAGAGCCTAAGCTTGGGTATGCCCAAGGCACCCCAAGGTAATATTAAAGGACAACCAAGAGCCTAAGCTTGGGGATGCCCCGGAAGGCATCCCCTCTTTCGTCTTCGTCTATCGCTAAATTTACTTGAGGCTATATTTTTATTCACCACATGATATGTGTTTTGCTTGGAGTGTCATTTTGTTTTATTTTGTTTTGTTGTTTGAATAATATCCCAAGATCTTAAATTCTTAAATGTTAGAGAGTCTTCACATAGTTACATAATTATTCGACTACTCATTGATCTTCACTTATATCTTTTGGAGTAGTTTGTCGTTTGCTCTAGTGCTTCACTTATATATTTTTAGAGCACGATGGTAGTTTTATTTTTTAAGAAATTTATGAACTCTCGGTGCTTCACTTATATTATTTTGAGAGTCTTTTAGAACAGCATGGTAATTTGCTTAGGTTATGAATTTAGTCCTAATATGATGGGCATCCAAGAGGGATATAATAAAAACTTTCATATAAAGTGCATTGAATACTATGAGAAGTTTGATGCTTGATGATTGTTTTGAGATATGAGGATGGTGATATTAGAGTCATGCTAGTAGAGTAGTTTTGAATTTGAAAAATACTTGTGTTGTAGTCTGCAAGTCCCATAGCATGCACGTATGGTAACCGTTGTGTGACAAATTTGAAGCATGAGGTATTTCTTTGATTGTCATCCTTTGTGTGGAGGTCGGGATCGCGCGATGGTTAACTCCTACCAACCCTTCCCGTAGGAGCATGCGTGTAGTACTTTGTTTTGATGACTTGTAGATTTTTGCAATAAGTATGTGAGTTCTTTATGACTAATGTTGAGTCCATGGATTATACGCACTCTCACCCTTCCGCCATTGCTAGCCTCTCTTGTACCACACAACTTTCGCCGGTACCATACACCCACCATACACCTTCCTCAAAACAACCACCATACCTACCTATCATGGAATTTCCATAGCCATTCCGAGATATATTGCCGTGCAACTTTCCACCGTTCCATTTATTATGACATGCTTCTTCATTGTCATATTGCCATACATGATCATGTAGTTGACATCGTATTTGTGGCAAGGCCACCATGCATAATTTTTTCATACATGTCACTCTTGATTCATTGAACTTCCCGGTACACTGCCGAAGGCATTCATATAGAGTCATATTTTGTGCTAGTATCGAGTTGTAATCCTTGAGTTGTAAATAAATAGAAGTGTGATCATCATCATTATTAGTGAACTGTCCCTAAAAAGGAAGAAAAAGGCCAAATAAAAAAAGGAAGGCCCAAAAAAAAGGGGGAAAAGGGGGACAATGCTACTATCTTTTTTCCACACTTGTGCTTCAAAGTAGCACCATGGTCTTCATGATAGAGAGTCTCTTGTTTTTGTCACTTTCATATACTAGTGGGAATTTTCATTATAGAACTTGGCTTGTATATTCCAACGATGGGCTTCCTCAAATGCCCTAGGTCTTCGTGCGCAAGCAAGTTAGATGCACACCCACTTAGTTTCTTTTGTTGAGCTTTCATACATTTATAGCTCTAGTGCATCCGTTGCATGGCAATCCCTACTCACTCACATTGATATCTATTGATGGGAATCTCCATAGCCCATTGATACGCCTAGTTGATGTCAGACCATCTTCCTTTTTTTGTCTTCTCCACAACCACCACTCTATTCCACCTATAGTACTATATCCATGTCTCACGCTCATGTATTGCGTGAAAGTTGAAAAAGTTTGAAAAAATTGAAGTATGAAACAATTGCTTGGCTGAATCCAGGGTTGTGCATGATTTGAATATTTTTTGTGACGAAGATGGAGCATAGCCAAACTACATGATTTTGTAGGGATGAACTTTATTTGGCCATGTTATTTTGAGAAGACATAATTGATTTATTAGTATGCTTGAAGTATTATTATTTTTATGTCGATATTAAACTTTTGTCTTGAATCTTTCGAATCTGAACATTCATGCCACAATAAAGAAAATTACATTGATAATTATGTTAGGTAGCATTCCACATCAAAAATTCTATTTTTATCATTTACCTACTCGAGGACGAGCGGGAATTAAGCTTGGAGATGCTTGATACGTCTCCAATGTATCTATAATTTTTTATTGGTCCATGCTATTATATTATCTGTTTTGGATGTTTAATGGGCTTTAATATACACTTTTATATGATTTTTGGGACTAACCTATAAACCCAGAGCCCAGTGCCAGTTTCTGTTTTTTCCTTATTTTTGGAGTATCGCAGAAAAGGAATACCAAACGAAGTCCAATTGAACTCAAACTCCACGGAAATTGTTTTTGGACCAGAAGAAGCCCAAAGAGTACCGGAGATGGACCAGAAGAGTCCCGAGGCCACCACGAGGGTGGGGGCGCGCCCTACCCCCTGGGCGCCGCCCCTATCTCGTGGCCGCCTCGGGGACCCCCCTTACTTGTTCCCGACTACAACACCTCTTATATATACCCAAACTTCTAGAAAGAAACCTAGATCAGGAGTTCCGCTGCCGCAAGCCTCTGTAGCCACCAAAAACCAATCTAGACCCGTTCCGGCACCCTGCCGGAGGGGGGAATCCCTCTCCGGTGGCCATCTTCATCATCCCGGCGCTCTCCATGACGAGGAGGGAGTAGTTCACCCTCGGGGCTGAGGGTATGTACCAGTAGCTATGTATTTGCCCTCTATCTCTCTCGTGTTCTTGAGATGGCACGATCTTGATGTATTGCGAGCTTTGCTACTATAGTTGGATCTTGCCTAAGTTCTAAGGTATTAAGTTGAGTAAGACTCAAAGCCCGACCTCGACAGAAAAATAGAGAGAGAGTGAAAGTCATTCCCTATGCCTCAACTATTGGTTCTATAAAGCATGCCATGTTGTGTACCAGACCTAATGTGTGCTTTGCCACGTGTCTGGCAAGGGGGTACAAGAGCGATCCAGGAGTGGATCACTGGACACCAGTCAAAATTATCCTTAGAGGAATAAGGAAAACTTTCTCGATTATGGAGGTGATAAAGAGTTCGTCGTGAAGGGTTACACCGATGCAAGCTTTGACACTAATCCAGATGACTCTGAGTTTCAATCTGGATGCGTATTGAATGTAGGAGCAATTAGCTAGAGTATCTCTATGCAGAGCATTGTAGATATAGAAATTTTCAAAGTACACATGGATCTGAATGTTGTAGACCTGTTGACTAAAACCTCTCTCACAAGCAAAACATGATCATACCTTAGAGTGTTAATCACATAACGATGTGAACTAGATTATTGACTCTAGTAAACTATTTGGGTGTTAATCACATGGTGATGTGAACTAGATTATTGCCTCTAGTAAACTCTTTGGGTGTTAATCAAATCACGATGTGAACTAGATTATTGACTCTAGTGCAAGTGGGAGACTGATCGAAATGTGCCCTAGAGGCAATAATAAAATGGTTGTTATTTTATTTCCTTAATCATGATAAAGGTTTATTATTCATGCTAGAATTGTATTGACCGGAAACCTAAATACATGTGTGAATACATAAAAAAATATTGTGTCCCTAGTAAGCATCTACTAGACTAGCTCGTTAATCAAAGATGGTCAAGGTTTCATAACCATGGACATGAGTTGTCATTTGATAACGGGATCACATCATTATGAGAATGATGTGATGGACAAGACCCATCTGTTAGCTTAGCATTTGATCATATAATTTATTGATACTGATTTCATGTATGTCAAATACATATTCCTTTGATTATGAGATCATGCAACTCCCGGATACCGGAGGAATGTCTTGTGTGCTATCAAACGTCACAACGAACTGGGTGATTATAAAGATGCTCTATAGGTATCTCCAAAGGCGTCTTCTTGGGTTGGCGTGAATCGAGACTAGGATTTTGTCACTCCGAGTATCGGAGAGGTATCTCTGGGCCCTCTCGGTAATACACATCATAATAAGCCTTGCAAGCAAATTACTAATGAGTTAGTCATGACATGATGTATTGCGGAACGAGTAGAGATACTTGCCGGTAACGAGATTGAACTAGGTATAGAGATACCGATGATCAAATCTCGGGCAAGTAACATACCAATGGACAAAGGAAATTGTGTATGTTGTCATAACAGTTCGACCGATAAAAATCTTCGTAGAATATGTAGGAGCCAATATGGGCATCCAGGTTCCACTATTGGTTATTGACTGGAGAGGTGTCTTGGTCATGTCTACATAGTTCTCAAAACCGTAGGGTCCACACGCTTAACGTTCGTTGACGATATAGTATTATATGAGTTATGTGACTTGGTGACCGAATGTTGTTCGGAGTCCCAGATGAGATCATGAACATAACGAGGAGTCTCGAAATGGACGAGAGGTAAATATTGATATATATATATATATATAT